>VZRN01000886.1:838442-874094 GCA_013397935.1 Dasyornis broadbenti
TTTTTTTTTCTGGACAGCTAATTCTAGACTCACCCTACTAGTTTATTTAAAAGATTCTTTTTAATCATTGGGGTGCTTTTCTTTATTCAAGAGAACCAAAAAAGTGTATTACAATAAGTAAAACCACATTTCCTGGCAGCATCTTTGTCAGATTGTCCTTTGTCACGGACTCTGACTGGGTTCCCAGATTAGTTTACTTTTAAATTTATTCAAAGTTAGCTTTTAATAACTTAAAGTTATTTAGTTATTGTCTTTTCTTTCCTCCCCCACATAAGGTCCTTCACTGCTGCTCCTTTACTTGAAGCAAACATTTATTCTTTGAAGCATAAGTTGCCTTAGGAGGGGATGCAATCAATCTCTCTCCATGTTACACTTCCCAAATACTTCCCTGTAATTCCTGAGATGGGTCAGGTGAGTTAAGTTCCACCCAGGACTGTGTGAACAGGAGATTTACAGGTGCGTTTCTAAGTTGTCCATCGCTGTTGCAGTTCTCTGGAGGATTCAGGGATGCAAAAGCTGAGGCTGGGGTGTCATCCCAGCAGTAAATCCCACAGTGTTGCAATGTAGGTCTTGCTGGCAGTGATCCTGAGGCACTGGAGCAGCTGCAGCCAAGAGCCCCTGAATTAGCCCAGAGTCAGCATCTCATGGGCACACAGCGCGTGTGAGAAGATTCTCTTGCATTTCTCTGGAAATTCCTTGGATTGTGTATTTTTAATGTTTTTGAGACATGAATTTACTCAATAATCACTTTCTTGATCTCTTCTGTTCTTCTGACTCGTTACTGGTGTATACTATGGGTTATTGTACAGAAGTAGATCTAAGAGCATCTTGATTGTTTCTTTCTCTTCACGCCATCAGTCCTACACAGAAATCTGGTCAAAAATAATTTCCATGTCATTCTAAGCAGACCTCCTAGATTTTTTTGTTTGTTTGTTTTTTAACATAAAGCATCTTCCATTTAAAAAAAAAAAAGTATGAAAAAGCCTTGAGAACTAAATGGAGCAGGTTCTGAGCCAGGTCTTGGGAGGTGAATCTCACCATTGTGAGATCATTTCTGCACCTGGTGTAAGTGTTCAAGGCTGCATCTGTTCAGATGGGGTTTGAGTAGCACTTCGTCTCTGCTTGTGCAGAAACTGTTCTCAGCGCTTTGGAGGCTCAGACCTGTCCTTTAAACGGCCTCGGCCTCCGGGTTTTGCAGATTTGGGTGATGGCACCGATGTGTCAATGTTATTTAAAGATATTCCTGGGATCAGGTTATTTGGGGAATCATTAATTATTGGGTGTGCAGGCAGATTGCACACAATTTTACATGCAGGTGATTTACCTGTGCCTGGTCCAGCGAAAGGTGGGAAATGTGTTTCCCACACATGGAATATTTGCCGCGTGAATCTTTGTAACTTTCTGGTTAAGCTGGTGACAGACGTACGTCGTCAGTACCCCCAGCTCAAGGTGACACATTTTAGGGCCCCATGTTTGCTGTGAGAGAAGCAGCTTCAGAGGGCTGGATTAGCCCTGCTCTCCAACATCCCCTGAGTTTGATACCACTGCTGCTTTTTGGTGCCCATGCTAAAGTTACAGGAGTTTACCTTGAGGAAGTAGGGAACCAAATCCTGATATCGTATTGCAAGAACAGCGCTCCTGGTATCTGTCAGCACTTACACTGAACAGAGGCTCTTTTAGCTGAAGTATGGCTCTGGCAGGGCTGCTAATTCGCTGGCATTGTGTGAACTATGGCAGACCACAGGGCTGGTTTGTAGTTTTTTCCAGTGACTGAAGTCTAATGTCTTCAGTAAAAATTAAAAATAGTTAACCCACTTTTATGCCCTAGTATTTGAGGGGTGAAACAGGAGTGAAATAGGGAAAGAGTGAAGGGAAAAGTGGTTAAACTGAAGCAAATTGATTTTGAATTTTATTATTACTGTTTTACTATTTACAGTGGTTGTCATCAACCAAATACCTTGTCTATCCCTTGTACACAGATGGCATAAACTCCTTCCAACCTATTTTTTTGTTTGTGATAGAAAGGTAGCTGCTATTCAAATATAATAAAAGTTTTAGATAATGGAGCTGGGCAGAAGTAAGGTGATATAGGAAAATTCAGATTTTCACTACTTTAAGGAAAAAAAAAATATTAAAAAGTCAGACCTGGGGGCAAAATTAAATTACAGAAAACTGAGCATTCAAACCTGCCTCTGGACTATTCTTCATTCTGTTTTGTGGTGTTGTTTTTCAGTGGTGTTATCTCTTTCTTTTCATATTAAAAGTCTGGGAAAAGAAACCAAAACAGTCTCTCTGGGATTTTAACTCACAGGAGAAAATGCCAAACGCGCTTTCCCAAACTACTCTAAATTTCTGTGATGCATTATAACTCGGTATCAGAGAGCTAGAGAAGTCCAGAAGATGCAAGATGAAAAATTGATACGCTGTGCTTCGCTGTGCAGAACACACAGACCTGAGGAAAAGTGACTGGGAACACTTGCTGAAGCGAGCAATGAGTAATTGAAGGCTGGTTTGGGCAGTCCTGCCTTCTGATTTGGTGATGATGTGGGTGCCTCCTCAACTGCTTGCTGTGCTGAGCTGAATATTTACTGTATTGATAACAGCAAACCCTGGTGGTGCTGGAGCTCTGGGAGCCACAGCGAGTTCACAAAAATAACGTTGTTATTACTATTACTATTATTATCATCATCATAATGCTTCTGTTATTATGGCACTGCCTGAAGAATTTCAGATCTGTCTGCTTGAGGTTTATTCTCTGCATCACGTTGCTTTTCTTGGTCTTTTTCTGCAGTTCAGGAGGAAGATATATATTTTCTAGTGAAGCAAATAATTTTCTGTGCTTTTAGTTTTGGTGTTTGTTTGTTTGTTTTGTAAACCAGGGAATTGCTTAGCATCCCATAAATGCAAAGTGCGTGTCTGATTTGGCTTCTGTTTTAAATCCGTAAGAACATGGAATCCAGAGGGAACAGATTTGGGATTGTTTTTTTTTTTTTTCTTAATTAGGATGTTTGACAACTCAAGAGGTTATGTTTAGAAGAGCGTTAGATGGCTGTATCTGGTCTTTAATTTCTCTTTTGCAGAATAAATTTCCTGTTGTAAAAATGCCACAAAAGGTAGCTACTGCTGTTTATTGACCAAAGAGCCAAGTAAAATCCAGCTGTGAACATGTGGGTAATAGGAGGTTTTCCCCATGCCTATGTTTGATTTCCATGCTCAGCCTCATGTTGGTAAATATCGGTGTAAGTCTCAGTTATTCTTTTGTGAATAAGGTACCTGACGTGATCAGGGAGTTGTACTTGAAAAGGTCTATGGGGAAAAAAAAAAACTCAACCTCAAAACAATCTTCAAGTAAAGTTTTAAAATGTTGGAAAATTAAAGAAATTATTGTTCAAGAATAAAAAAAGCTTTATTTTAGCCTAATTTTTTTCAAAGTTTGGACTTTTGCATTTTAAAATAACAGTTTTGATTAGAAGAGTCATCTTGAAAGGGAAAAAGAATTGACTTCGTCCTTTTGAAGTTTCTGAAGAACTATTTCATAGAATCGTAGAGAGGCTTGGGTTGGAAGGCATCTCAAAGATCATCTCATTCCACCCTGTGCCATGGTCTGGGACACCTTCCACTATCCCTGGTTGCTCCAAGCCCCATCCAACCTGGTCTTGGACACTTCCAGGGATGGGGCAGCCACAGCTTCTGTGGGCAGCCTGTGCTAGGGCCTCCCCACCCTCACAGGGAAGAATTTTTTGCAAATATCCAATTGAAACCCACTCTCCCTACCTTTTAATTATTTACTTTTCCAAATAAAATTGTATTTTCTCTATATTTTTATTTTAGTGGTAAACTACTAAGTAGATCTTGTTACCAGGAGGTGCAGGAGAAGGTACAGATTGAGAAATAGCGAGGTGTGTGAAAAGTGCAGAGAAAACCCTGCAGAAGCAAACAAAACAATGGCAGGGAGTGCACTGTTGGCCTTGCTGACCTCTGGGCTCACCCTTTGCTGGCTTTGGTACCTCTTGATGTGCCAAGTCTTCACCAGCGCTCAAATACCCACCAGAGGCTGTTTGAGACGACTTTTTGGTGCATCACCAGGCTGGCAGCAGAGCTGGGCCTGCGACGTGCTCAAGTATGTGAGTGGTACCTTTGTCTCCGTCAGCACTGCTTGTGTATTTAAATTTATGCACATATTTAGTACTCTGCTGAATTGGTGTGCCGTACAGAATGGGCATGCAACCCTTTTATCTGATGGAATGTTGCTAATTATTGCCCTGGCCCGTGTATTTCGGTTTTACTAATTTTACAAACCCACATATACTTACTGCTGTGTTTCATCCAGGAGTCTGAAGTTGCCCTTTGTCTATCAAATGTGTTTACACCGCAGAAAAGGTGTGTTTTGTCAGTTTTGTTTGCCCTAGCCAGGTTTGAGCTGTATAACCAGCACTCACTCTCTGGATAGCCCCTGGTCTGGCTGACCTTGGCACCATGACAGCTGTCGTATTTTCCCATGGAGGAACCGTTCTTGAACAACTTCTCCAATGTATCAGGAACAAACAAGCTTTTCTTCGGCATCAGGAATGCAGCAGGTCTTCTTTCCAACTATTTTTTTTCTCCTTCCACAGACATATTTATTGTGGCAATGGCAAGAAAATCCTACTGCTAAGCCTTCATGTTTGAGCTCCTTTAAATTTCCGTCAGGGGCGTGACCGAAGAGCCAACGTAGATCATGTCAGAGCTTGCTTTCTTTAATTTAACTCTTCAGTTATTTTTAATAAACATGCCTGATAATTTGTAGTGGCAAGAAAAGCAGGAAGGCAAAATCCTCTTACATCTTCATTACCAGGATTTCCATTTCTGCCGTGTGTTTAATTTAAATCCCTGTGGTAGTGGCAAAGAGCAGGGTGCTGCTGGGGTGGGTGCTGCACAAACCCAAAGGGTTTGGTGTGTGATGGACAATGAGGCCAGCAGGGAGTGGCAGGGAGCATTTTAAACACGTGGAGTGACCTACAGCTGCTCGTGTGCCCACCAGATCCAGCAGTGGAACAAGGGGAACCAGAGGATGGAAGGGGCAGGAATGAAAATGGAGCTGGCTTCAGGAGCTGGAAGTAGCAGTGTAGGAACCAGGCCTGGGGTAGAGTTCCTCCCTAGCAGAGAGCAGAGGGTAATGGTGAGAGCACAGTCCTATTGGCGCTGAAATCTTTTTGGAAATGCAACAGTTTTGTTAGAAAAAAACCAAAACAACTTCATCTCCAAAAAAGGAATTTTCTATTGAATTATGAGAAAAGGAGAGAACATTCCCAGAACAGCCAATAACACATTTTTTAGGGCTTTTGCCCGGCAGACAGAAGTTCATGTTAATTTGGGGCCTGATTCAGCCCGGGGGTTTGTATTTAACCAGAAGGTATATTTCTACCCTGGACCTGGCAGTTCCTTAGGGATTTGTAGTAATCCATACCTTGGCATGAATTAACTGCTCAACAACTTCACTCCTTCAGCAGTTTTTGTGGCCTGCCCTGCGCTGCATCTTAGGACACCTAAATATAATCTAAAATTAACAGGTTTTCCCCAAAACTTCCCTTCCTTACACTCCAACCATGTCTCTGTGGGATAAAGCTGATGCATGGAATTCTCTGGTTTAACACCAATGCAAGGCAGTAAATCCAAGAGCTTTGTAAAAGGTTGTGTTTCTGGACCTGAGCTGCCTCGCATGGAGCTGGATTGTGTTTCTCTTGCTCCACATGCACAAATGCTCTTCACACCAGGGATGGTAGTAGTCAGGAAGGGAGTCAGAAAATATGTTTTGGTTGATTCATGCAAGAAAAATAAACCTTCAATGGTAGCAATAAGTGTAATTGATGACTGAGTCCTGTGTGACAGAAGAGCGGGTGTTCAGCTCAAACATAAGTTTGGAGAGAGAGTTGAAGATTTTATTGACACTCCTGTGTTCTGCATATTTTTTTCATCTTGGAAATGAATTTCAGACCCCAGTAGTGAGTATTAATGCTATATATCCTCTGTGGTTAGCATTAATGATACACAGTCCTGCCAAAAGTTGGGAAAGTTAGAACTGAAAAAAAAATAAAAAAATCACCCTGTGAAGAAGTTCGATGGGAACAAATGGGGATGGAGGTTTATGCTTACAAAGAGCTCAGCTCTGTTGGCACTTCTCCTGGACCAGTCCTGTCAATCCAAATCTGAAATATTTGCCGAGTGAAGTGTTGCTAATGAGCAAGGCTGGCAGGACTGGGCTGGAGGTGATGAAGGCACCTGAACAAGCGGTTTAGAGCAGGAACCAGGAGCCTGGGCTGAGCCCCATGAATCAAACTGCTCCGCTCTACCCTATCTTACTCTGTCCTCATCCTTCTTCCTGCCAAGGCGGGGGTTCCATGGGCTGGGGTGTGCGGTGCCAGCCCAGGAGCCGCTCGGCTCTCACCCGGATGAGTGAGGGATGCTTTGCGTGGCCGAGGGGACTCCAGCCCCGGTGTGTTCCAAAACAAAGTGCAGCCCTACAGTTTGTTTTGTCTTTCAGTGGAATTAAAATATGGCGCTTGGCAGAATGTGTTCTGTAAACTGGTGACTTTTTTTGCTTAAAATGCAGTGAGAGAACTTGGCTGTGTGAGCTCCGCGTTCCTCTGAAAATGCTGTTATTTTTGCAAGTTAATTTTTTTTCTGGAGTTGCTTTAATTCAAAGGAAGTTTTGTTTGCTTGCTTGCCTGCCTGAGGTTTTTTGTTAGGTTTAAATGGATGAGCTTCGTTTCTTCTGCAGTTTATTTTGGTGAAACTTCTGTAGCCTTTGGGGGTTGTAGCACAGTGCAAATGGAGTTAGACTGCGAAACTTTGAGTTAGAGTTTTGCAGACCCCAAAAGCCAACTCTTGTATTTCAGAGTGATTTTCCAAGCCTTTGATTTGACATGAGCTCAGGCTTTGTAAGGGGAGGGAAGTCCCAGGGTTTCTCCAGAGAGCTTCACAAACACCTTTCCATTTTTTAGTGAGCTCTTGAATCAGCTCACCAACCTCATTGTCCATCATGTGTGTGCTGTGCAAAGCCAAAATGGGAATTTTTAGCTATTTTTAACTATTCCATGTCTCAGCTCCCCTCGGGGCCGGGGTGTTGCTCTGGGGCTGTGGCAGACCGGGTGGGCAGCTGCTGGACTCGGCCGTTGGTGAAGCTGCCAAAATCCCCGGGTAAGCCCAGGGCAGTGCCAGCTTCTCCCCAAAGAGTGAGTGGCTCGGAGAGGTTTTGCCACATAAGGGCCTGTTTGAGGCTGTAGGCACCAGCTGACAGGGATGTCTTTGCCTCCCAACAGATGGCCAGGCTTTTTATTTCAGCGAGCAATCTCGTGTGGAGGGGTGGTCTCCAAATCCTGCCAGCGTTTCGCGAGACAGGGCCAGCTTAGGGCAAGAGGGATCTGATGTCTGTGCCCTTCATAGCTCGTGAGCTAAATGACGAGCTGCTGACAGGAAGGCCATCATCTGAAGTGTAAGATCCCGAACTCTCCCCACTTTTCATTTTTCTTTGGCGGAATTAATGCCCTATTTGCTTGTCTCTCAAAATCCATTCTGGCACGAGTACAAACCCTCTCCTGGTGGCAAGCAGTTGTCTGGATCCGAGATGCCAAGATTTGTGCTGACAGCTCCTTCTACACAATCTGAGTCAGGCTGTCACAGCTGGCCATTAGCAGCTTAAAAAGACACACACGTACAGCAAATAGCACCACCTTTCCATTATTGAGCATCAGAAGCTGCTTGATTGAGAAATGCAAGGACTTGCACTGCTCTTTACACAAACACTGTCTCCAAACCCTTGTTCTAATGCAGTCGCTGTTTATTTTATGTTGATCGCTTGCTCTTATTTAGAAGCTCAGATCTAGAAGAGACTTCCTGGGCCAGGAGATCTAGTCCTTGATAATCCCAAGTATCACATCTGATAATCCTCCTCATTGCATTGCATTTCTGTAATGAAAACAGTCCCTTGTAGTTTCGATTGGTCATTGCAGCCATTTGCCTTGTATGATTTTCTTGATGTGGAGGAAAAGGCAGCAAAACTTGCCTTGTTGAGGGGCAGCATCACAACTGGAGCAGGGCAAAGAATGCTGCTCATCAAAAAGGGATTTTCTGAAGCTGTTTACCCTGCACTGTTGCCTTTCTTGGTGACAGTCTGTGCAAATTCTGCTGACCTAGCATTCACTTTGGGTGCTAAAAGAGGGCTGCTCGCAGAATTTATCATTCAGATTTAAAGTAAAACAGGAGCAAACTGTTCCCCGCCCCACTCCTGTGTATGGGAACAGGGCAGGGGAACTTCTGCCTAGTCACTGATGGTTACTGCGTGTGTAATGCTGCCCTGTCTGGTTACACTGGGCTTTAAACTTGCTGTAGGATTAAACTTTGCCTGGCTGAGCTTTAGTAGACCTTAGTCTGTAGTTTATTTTGGACAAAAGGCTGATAAACTTTGGCTTTCAGGGAGGAAGCCTGGAATCTAAGACCCACTATTATTCATTGACTTGTCTTTATGAGTTTACAATCCACTGATGCATAACACTGAAGGAAATATTTTCAGTGAAATGTTTGCTTTTTTCTTTGGCTTTGTAAAAGGCAATGTCTTCTCTTAGAGATATATGTCAGGGTCATATAGCTACTTCAGTGACCTGTGTATGGTCAGGAAATAGACTGCATCAAAAATATTTCATTTTTCCATTAAGTCATTCTCTTGACCAAGACTTCCCCCTTCTCCTCTCAGGGATTTGGGCTCCACCAATCACTATTTGAACATTAATTTTATGCACAAACTGGATTTAATCCTGTGAGGGAGATTTCAACTGTATGGAACATTTCCAGTATTTTTGTACTAAGTCAAAACTTGCAGGTGACAGCGAACCTGTAAAACAAAACCCCATTTATACACAAGGGAATTTTCATGTCTGGCATTTTTCTGTTGCTTTTTTGCTATACTGAAAAGTATGTGTCTTCCTCATTGCTCTGGATGGCACAGCGAGCTTGGCGTGACAGAGGGACCGACTGCAAAGTTTAATGGCTCTGACACAACAGATCTATGAAATTAGTGTTTAAATTTTCAGGCTGTGCTTATATGTTTTGCTAGATTGGGCAAGCTCCACTCCCTCTTCAGATGGGCAGGGGGGTGATTTGTCTGAGTTGGGAATACTGATGTAGATAAGTCTTTGTAGGACCAAATGTGTCACCTAGTTCTACTACACCCTGTTTATAAGACATTAATGTCTGTTTCTCTTTCTCCACAGGTTCTTCTTGAAATTTTTCCTCAAATGTAACCAAAATTGCCTAAAAAATGCAGGAAACCCTCGAGACATGCGTCGATTCCAGGTCAGTCGGACACGCTTCCTCCTTTAAAAATCAGCAGCTGTTAGGGACAGAAGTACTTTGACCCAAACTAACCTAGTAATTCACTGGAAGATGCTAAAAACATAAGGTCACAAAATATTGCCTGAGGACTTCTTGTCACAGCAGAATTGGCAGGAAGTAGTTGGGTTTTCTAGCTCTGGAAGAGAGAACTCTTGAAGATAATGTCATCTGCACCGGAAGGGAAAGCATGAAGAGGAAAAATCAAAATGACCTAAATGTTATTTTCAGTTATGGGGCTCCCCTCCTCTGGGATGTTCCTCTTTGCATGGGGAACTCTTTGCTTTCATGCAAACACAGAATGAGCACCTTGTTTATTGGCTGGGGCAGAGGAGGGTGTAAGAGCAATTAATAAAATCAGGCTCGTGACTACACTCGTTACTCCTGAGCAGTGGTAAAGGCTCATAAATGTGCCTCAGCAGGGGGAAGGTCCATCTGTGCAGTCAGCACTTGGACAAAGCTGCTGTTGGGTGTCTCCTTCTGGGGATTTTTGGGCTGGTATTTCCCCACTGTTGCAGCTTGTGGCACTGAGACTTGGGAGCTGCAGTATCAACACAGCTTCGGATGGCCAAGGACGTCTTTTATGCTCCACCTATGTCACGACTCATTTTGTGATCAAGAACATCACTGTCCCTTGTCTGTCCATGCCCTTCCCCGGTGCTGGCACCAGAGTGGACTGCTGAGAAATCGTTGCTCCAAGGCTTTTATTGAAGACATGGTCCTTTGACTGTGACAATAATGATGTACTGGGCATGTGCTCAATAAAAATATGGGGTAGAGAGTCAAAGGACCTTCTCTTTTTGTGGGAGGAGTGAACATAGCCCAGGTAGGAAACGCGGTAGAATCTGTCAGTGGGACTTTGCCTCAGGGTTCTGAGGAAGAAACAAGAGATTTGTCCCATAGACCATATGGGTCTCTGGAGGAAGACAACTCCAAACTATATCTGCTTTCTGCAGTTACTCAGGACCTTGTTTGCTTCCTTCCCAGCATTGTTGCACTTCAATAAAAGTGTTGAATGTTATGTAAATGACAATATTATTTATATGTGGAATGTCTTTTGTTGAACTGCTTAATTGCAGCAATGCTGGAAGGCAGAAGGGTGCTATTTGCCTCTGAGCAGAGAAGCGCAGAAGTGAGGAGATGTGGCCACAGGGATTAAATTAATCAGTATAAAAGCCTGCATTAGCATGGCAGAGTCCTCGGCTTCTCACCCCACACTCCTCCCTGTCACGTTTCTCCTGTGATTCGAGAGGGCATTATCACAGAAAGAGAAGGTGGGAAGAGGACTCTCACCAGCACGGGGATTTAGTCCGAGCAGTCACCCCTGGGGCCTGTCAGAGCTTGCTTCACAACATGTACACTCTGCTGGGGCTGTGCTCGCCCAGGCTCCAGCCTGATTTTCATATGGAAATGCCTGTGCGTGTTCCCTCAGAACGGCAATCAGGAGCTGTGTCGGCGGGGAGGTAGGACATAGGAAAGGTTGTTGATCTCTTGACTCGTAAAGACATTCTGTCATACAAACCCAGCTTCACAGCAGTTGAGCTTTCAGTGTGTAAACAGAGACTGCTTAATTACACAGGTCATGTCAATTAGCGTGACCTCAGCATTTTCAAGAAATTAATCACTTTCAGCCGAGTGAACCACTCCTACTCTAATACAGGGTGGCATTGAAGCTCACAGCGTTCTCTTCAGTGCCCAGGCTTATTGTTTTACAATAGCTGCTTTTGTTTCTTCCCTTTTCTTTCTTTTTTTTTTTAATTTTGAACTTGTTGGTCTTTTAGCAATAGACTTCTTAAAATAAAACAGCTGGGCTCTACAGAGTCCAAGCTTCATTTATCATTTCTTAGGGTGAAAAGGACCAAGCGTTCATGTAGTATCCCAATGATATGGTGCTGCTGGGTGTTTGAGGCAGTGTTGTGTAGGAACCAAGTGAAATCTGGGCCCCTGCGGTTGCTATCAGCTGCCTTTGAAATGTTGCCAGTCTTACAAGGTCTCTAGTGATGATGTCAAAGTTCTGGTTAAAAACCATAAAGATAAGGTATTTCCAGAACCTTTTAAATAGTACCATTCTCATTTTACACATACAAAAATTGGCAACATGCCCTTCCTTCATTCCCCTGCTTGTGCTGGACTTTGAAACTGCCCAGTGATTTGGCCAACTTTTGGCCATGGTGTCACTTATCAATTCCCGAAGTTGCTGGAAGTTCTTAGAACACGGATTATGGTTTTGATGAATCAAAAGGGTCAAGGACATGAGCCTTGCACTATCCAAGGACCAGCCCCGTGGAAAATTTCCTTTCTTAGTAGATTTTAGAATTGGTTTGGTTTTTTTTCCTGCAGAAGGGAATTGTCTGATTATCATCTGATACGAGAGATGCTAAGAAAGTACAGGGAAAGTACAGGAAAGGCAGACTGTGTATTGATTCAGGCGACCTGTGTGTGAAACTTCATTCAAGCTCACAATCAGAAATGAATTAGGAAGTTTTATCCTGAACTTAGCTTGCAAATGTAGGAGTGTGATAAGTCTAACAGAAAAGCTGTTGTGGGCCTGGAAGGAAATAAATTTCTCTGCATGTGTGAGATGTCCAGGCATGTGACAAGTGGAGCGGTGCGGAGTGCCAGCGAGAGCGTGTGCTGGAGCAGCGCTGGCCCTGGCTGTGCCGCTTGTGTCTCTATTAGCACAAGGAGACAGTCGGGGAGGAGAAGTCAAGTACTACACGGTACTTCAGCTGTGCTTCACACTCCCTGCTTGTCCTTGAGAAAATCATTTAATCTCAATGTTTCATCAGCCCAATTGCACAAAACATTTGGTGCTGTTGTGTATTGTCACCTTTGCCCAACCTTGCTTTTTTATTCCGGAAATGCCACAGAGCAGATGCTCAGTCTGGTTTTGAATTCTTCATCGCAATAAGTCATCATTCTTGGTAGGATGGGCTGTAGTGCCCCAATTAGTGATAATAATACTACTACTAAGTAGATGGTGTTGATTTTTCAGAACTAAAAACTCATTCATACAACCTAAACAGTTTTGTATGTTATTGTAATTAATGAAACCCAGGTGCCCTAGCTATCTTGTTGTTCTTGTTTTAGCACAACTGCTTGTAAACTGACACATGTCAAGTTTTAATTTAGAGGAAACTTTTCAGGCTGTGTCACTGAATAAAACCCCAAGCATTCACTTATTATGAAAACCTCGAAAGTCACTTAGAGATTGCCATGCTGTTTGATTCTGTTACCACAGCCTCTCCTGCAGCAGAGGCTGCTCGTTTGCCTCCATGGGATGCTGCCACTCATGTTTGAATTGAAGCCACTTGTGTCTTATTGCAAATTTGCATAAGAGACAGAGATGATGCTTCATGAATCCCAGATAATGGAATTTGGACATGTGAGGCTCCATCCCCAGAGAAGAGAAAGGCAAAAAAAAAAAAAACCTGAAAAATAGCAGTGAGAGCTGTGGCCCAATTCAACAAGGTAATTAAGTGCCTGGCCTGTCCTTGAGCATGTGAGCAAAATTACTGAGTGTATTGTACTTATGTGCTCTTAGTTAGGCACCTTCTGAAGTGTCTTGTTAAATGGAGAGTGATTTTTCGTTACCAGAGTAAAGAAGTCAACACATTGTAGGAAGAGGTCACCAAGTGGCGATGAAAATAAAGACGTGCTCAAGCCATTTATAGCTTTCAGAAGAGTGGCAGGCACTGGAGTTACGTGTTCAACATTTAGGACACACTCCAAACCTGGAAACCGTCCTAACCAGATTTTCTCTGCCTTTGCCATTGGGTTTTGGGGACAATGCGAAAATATCAGATCCCTCACCATTTGAAAATTTTTCAATGAGAAAATTGAAAGCACAGGGTACATGCTATGTCTTAATCAGTGAGCAAAGCTTAATGGGCTGTGGTTAAAAACGAGGAGTTGTGCAATGCTTAATTTTGATATATTAGGTGAGGTACTATACCAAATAAACAGGCCGAGTGCTAAACGTGAATAAATAGCTTGATCTCCAGGCTCCTGGTCTCTGAATATTAAAAAAAAAAAAAAAAAAAAAAAAAAATCTAAGCTCCAAAGTATTCACAAACTGAACTATTTAATGGCAGGCTGAATAATCCACAGAGTCAGGATACGTTACTGCATTCGATAGTGCCAACTTCATTGAAGAAAGTTGTAAACCCATGTGTTTCTTTCATACCTCTGTCTCCCCTGGTGTTGATACAGGATTTAAATTCAAAATCTATGAAGGGCTAAAGCTAAAGCTCAAAATCATTTTCCGTGTTTGCCTGTCTCAAATTAAAACTGTGTTTTGTTGACAAAATTTGGAAAGGTTTGAGATTTGGCAGACCTGGTTGTCCCTGTGCTTACATTAATGTGTCAGCACCTCATTAATCATTTATTAAACTGTAGTGTGCCTTTCCCTCTTGCTACAGTCTGTGTTTTAGGATGCCTTGGTGCCCACTCCACACATACTCTGGCTCTCCCCTCCCCCTAATTTTATGATTTCTCCACAAATTAGTTTTAGCATGTGCTTTAACTTGAACATATCCCCGTCGTTTCAAAATCAAAATGAGGAGAGTGTAGTATTTTTTTAGATTAAAAAATATGAGTAGAACTTGTAAGTATGTAAGTGCTCTGTAGCAATCCAAGGAGGTAACTGTGGCACACAATATTCGAGGTGCATTTTTTCACTGTTAATAATTAGAGGCATTAATATTTCCTTAGTGCAGTGTGTGTTCAGTGTTCCTCTGTTAATGAGAATTTTTGTTTAAAGAATTGAGCAGTAAGCGTGTGTTGCTTCTTTACAGGTGCGCTATGAATAATAATTTTTTTTTCAAACAGACACGTAAGAGTTTTTTTTTTGGTTTTTTTTCTGCATTTCCTGAGTCTGGAAACAGTTTCTCCTGGGGATTCCATTTATAGTTTCTGCTGCTAACGACACCAAAGAACCGCACCAATGCGGTCTCTTCATAGTAAATCAAACTGTTCGGGAGGGAGGTAGGAAGACATTGTTAAGTAATTCAAAATATGTTGCATCAACAGTTTTGAAAACCTGAGGAGGGAGAAATTAAATGTGGATTTACTCACATAAAACCTCACTAGCATTGTTTCCTCAAGCTCTTCCCTAGAAGGCTGCATGTGTAGCAACAGCTGCTTAGATACAGGATTTTCACAGGTTTGAGAACTACCTGACTGTTACTACTCTTGACTCATTATTTTTCTGGAACCTCATTTCTAAAAATATTCCAAACTTTTGTTTTCAGCACAGGATTGTTCAGCTTCGGTGGGAAATCTATGTATACTTATAGGGTTTTGGAATTGGGGAAAATATTTTATCTTGTAGCCATTGTTAATTGTAATTTTGTTAATTTTCATATGCATCTAATAAGACCCATAAAAGAAGATAAGGAGCTGGCATATATCATGGAGCTGGGATAGAAATGCCAAGGATTTGACTCAAAATCCCACTTGCAAAGAATTTACAATGGTTGCAAGTGCACAAATAAGATTGCAAACCCCGAGCCACTTACTATAAGATCATATTTTATTGAAAATATCATAAACTTTATTCTATCCCTCAGGAATGCAATGGATAAATTACTTTTGAAATCCCTTTTGGAATTTTATATATAGGGCTTGGGTTTTTTTCTCTCCTTAGTTTGATTTCAGAAAAACTTATCCGTAGTATTTGGTGCTTTCTTTTTCCTAAATTTCCATCTGTAGGAGCTCTTGAATCATTTATTCTGTATTTTAATATCTTTCACTTAAAACATGCAGAAAAATCTATTGCCTAGGATGCCATTCAGAGGGATGGGGTTAGGATCTTTTAGATGTAAACTATTCTCTTTTGTATTCCTCTTTTTCAAGACAAAGACTTCAGGATCAGCTCTGGGCAGTTTAGTGTCTTTGCTTACTTTTTGAGTATTTTAATTGGGGGCCAGAAAGAGGTAGAAAATTTTTCCTTTCACTTTCTTTTTTTTTTTTTTTCCGCTGCAATTCAAGTGATGAAATTGAATAGTTGTAAGCGATCCTTTAAGTGTCCCCATTTGACCAACTTTGAGAGGCAGCAGCTTCCTGAGAGAGTTGAAGCAATGTTTGCCAATCCTTGTAAAGCATTTCACCTCTTCAGAGGCTAAAGCCTCTCAAAACCAAGAACAATTAAAGCGAGAGCCTTTCAGAGCGACTGGGGAATTCAGCAAAATAAATCAGAAATCCTCTGCCGTGGCTCTGGAGGCTTGCCTCATTATAAGAGCAGATCTATTAGCCCCCTTGCCATTGTCTTTCATTTCTCAAGTGAGGTGATTCTAATTAAATTAATCTGCATGTCAATCTATCGGTGATCAATCAAAAGGGCTGAGGTCCCCCTTTGCGGCACTGTGCTTGCGGCTGACAGGGGCTGATAATGGAGGAAGAAATAAACTGTCGAGCAAAGTTAATTAGTCAACATAATAGGTGGATTAAACAGGAGCTGCTGATTGCTGTTTCACATGTCGAAGCATGAGGTGGGAGCTGAAACTGCAATTAACAGACAATTATTATATTTGGTTGTAAGAGGTTGCATGAATAAACATATCTCTGTGGGTTTCAGTCTTTAATCCCTTTCCCTGTTTAATGTAAGGAGAAGTGTAGGTCATTTCTTCTTATTGTTTTAGTCAAAGTTCTCGAAGGCGACGCGTGCTCCTGGCAAAGCAGCAGCCAGCTGAATGCCACCTCTTTGGCTGGGGTAAAACCCTGGGAATGCCATACTTTTGTTGGGAAAAGGCTGTGGGAGGGGTGGCTGAAAGAAAGCCGGGGAGGCTGTGAGACTCCTTGGTCTGAATGGGGTAGGAGGAGACGTGGTGGGATGAGCTCGCAGCTCTGCGAGGGACGTGTTTCTCTGTGATATTTTGTGAATCATGTGCCCTCTGCCTGGACAGGGATTTCCTTTAGGAGCCTGAGGGTTGAGGAGTCCCTCTGGACACCTCGGAGCAGCTGGGTCTTCTGCTCTGGACCCATCATTTACCTGTTTGCTCCCGCTGGGCTGGCTCCTCTCCCACCCCGGGCTGCTCTGGGGAGCAGAAGTGTCGGATCCTGCCTCCAGCGTGGTCCTGCTGTGTCTCCCTCACCTCGCCTCAAACCAAATCCCAGGTGTTGACATTGAGATAAGTTGAGAAATACAAATAATTCTAACGCTGGATGAATGGAGTTGTGTTCTCCAGATCAACACCCCACTGTCAAGCGTGTGTGTGTGTACACAAACATACCCATACGTACTCCTTACGACAGAGCTCGGCAGAAATTTGGGCAAGTCCATCAACCTGCAGGGGCTGTGCTCAGGGGAGAGCAGCAGAGAAGGGTGGGGGCGCGACAGGCAACAACTCTCATTACAACTTCACAAAATACACTTTTGTTTTCTTTTATTCTGAACCGATTCTCATTTGCAATGTCAACATCTCTATCTACTTCAGCACGGAAACTGAAGGATAATTTAGGGTGAAACACAGCTGCCCTTGTATATAGGGGGAAAAATACTTAATAAAGATCCTCTTGTTAAAATGATGGTTAACAGTGTGCTGTCTGCCACGCAGCTCCAAACTCTGCAATTTGGCTTAAAACTGCATCAAAAGCTTTCGATGCCAAAGACCCACTCATCAATAGCGTCTCTTGTTAGATTTGTACAGCATAAGCACCAGTTATTATGTGAAATAGCTTTGCAATTTTCTACAGCTCCCAGCTGTTATTTATTTAACTGAGTTTATTACGCTCCGTGCTTTTTAAAAAACACACAGATATATCCAGATTTTCCTCCATTTTCCTCTTGTGCTTGCAGGTCGTGGTGTCTACAACAGTCAACGTTGATGGCCATGTGTTGGCAGTGTCGGACAATATGTTTGTGCACAACAATTCCAAGCACGGGCGGAGAGCTCGAAGACTCGATCCCTCGGAAGGTACGCCTTCTTATCTGGAACATGGTAGGCAAATCATTTTCATTGGTTGGCATTGCTACTTTAAATGTGGGTTTATTTGGTTTGTGTCTCTGGCTGCTGGTTTCAAAATTGTCCTGTCTGCGTTTATTCCTCTGGGGCCGGATATTTGAAAGGGACTGGCCTCCAGACCAAAGGGGGAATTTTTCAAGTAGGTCAGCTCTAAATGTAGTGAAATAACAAACCAGTAAACAAACATGGGTGCAGAGGCTGTCCTGTGTGTCAGTGAAACGTGGTGATTTTTTTTTTCCTAAATGTTGGTTGCATCTATTCAGCACCCAAAATTGGAGTCTAATCTTTTTTCCAGACTGCCCTGATTTTTGACTGTGCATCTAAATGATGTTTCCTATTTTCTGAAGCACTCAGCACCCAAATTTCAGATTGTATTTCTCCTATCTATATGGTGCTGAGCTCTCTGGGAGATTCATCTGTTCCTTTGAATTGCCCTAAATGAAAGCAGAGCCCTTTTGGAAATCCATCTGCTCACTCAAGCCATGGATGAATGTTCTCTTCTGGCTCCAGCTGTGCCAGCTGAGGACGTTGCTTTTCCCACAGCTGTTGTCTCCCCTCCCTGCTCCAGGCTATTCTTCACCATGGACATGCCAGCTAGGATGGTTGTGTGCTTGCTCCCTGGTCTCCTCCAGGCCAATGAAGTTCATTTGAATTCAACCATTTAAATAATCACTCTTTGCCAATCCGGCTTGTTGCTGAAATGATTGAAGGAGAAATGGTGCAAGGCAATTTAGTTCTTCTGAAAGGACAGTAAACTCCAGCAAGGGTGGCATGGGGGCACGTGGCTGGAAGCAGCCTGGGGACAGTAATCTCTTCTGTGAGGTCAGCTGGTCCTGGAAGGGAACATCTGCTGGTGACCGTAGGTGCTTAAAATGGGAGTTGTTGAGTGCAAATGTACTTCGAAAAATCTGGATTTGATTAATGTTTTGTTTTGCTCTTTGTCCTCAAAGTTGATGACTACTGCTGAAAAACAAAACAAAAACAGAGGGCATTTCACTCCCCTCTCCCTGTTCCAGCTTGGTAGAATAGCTCTTTGTCTTCAAAGCTGTTTGTAATCCCAAATTCAATAGGTGCTTGCTCCCTCTAAGAGATGTGTACCCTCAGCTCCCATTGAAGTGGCTGAGTGTAGAAGGCACCAGTCCTTTATGCTGGTTTGTTTCACAAATATTTGCCAAGGATCTGATGAATAATTAAATAGATTATTCCAAAGAGTTTGAAGAAACCAGATAAAAATTTTCTCTGGGAAAGCAAATGCCACTCAGAAAAATGCTAACTAGATATGTTAAAAGAAATTATTAATGCTGAGAAATGGGAAAATGTGTGGGTTTCTACTGCTCAGTGGATTCCTGTGGAAATACTTTTCTATTCTGTTTATGCTTTCAGGCATCAGTCCTGCAAGCACTTATGCATATATTTAAGATTATGCTCACATATGGTCCTGTTGGGATCAATGAGGCTTCTTGTGTCAGAGAAGCTGAGGGTATTGATAAGTGTTTGCAGAATCGGGTTTGTAGTTCACACTTACTAACCTAAAATTCTTAGCTCAGCAGCGTTTCTCATTATATAAACATAACTTACATCTGTATTTATTTAGCTCTAACTTTTTATGTAGGCTATGAGCCATTTTCAGCCATAATTCATGTTATAGAATTTTTTTCATCCTGCCAACAACCTAATTTAATAAACAAACCACTGTCATAATTTTTACTAAAATTTATAAGGAATGCATGAACTCTGTCTTTATTAATTAGCAGAAGGCATTACAAAAGGAAACTTCTTTCTGTTCGACTTTGTAATCTTTTTGTTAAGTCTAGTCTTTAAAAAAAAAAAGCCTTTTTTTTCTTATAGTCCTACTAAAGTAGTTGCCATTATTTTCTTTTATTTTTTTTCCTTCTTTCCCCATTACAGTGCATGCTTTTGGTCAAGGCTGTACTTAATTTCCCTTCATAAATGCCCTTATTCTCATGCATGGGAGTGTCTCATTTTACCGCAGCTGTCATTCCCACTCCTACAACCTGAGGGATTCTGTTGGCAAAAAGCAACAGAAAAAGACAACTCTCTGCTAACGTAGCTCCCCACACCTGAGTTACTGCGTTGATATTAAAAGTCAACATCTGCAAAATATCTGCATGTGTACATTTTGTGGGAAAGGTAATTTTGCTAATCTACTTTCTCAGGCACCTCTCAAGCAACCTCATAAAGCGACTGCTAGTAAATTCTTACTTTTGAATAGCAACCTTCACACTACAAAATTGCTCTCTTCCCAAAGGCTCGGTGGAGCCTTTCTTTTTAACCTAAATCCTTCAGTCCAGCCCTCCAGGAATTCTATGCACATGTGAGTCCAAGAAACAGGAAAAAAAATTGAAAATCAACAGTTACAACAGTAACTGTTGTAAATTATCTTATTAGGTTTCTAAACCAACTAAATAAAAAGAAAGGAAAAGGCTTAATGCTACTGAATTTTGGACAAGACCCACTGGAACAGATGACACTTTCCGTCACTGAAATTAATTTTTGCTTTCAGTTCGAGTCACAAAGTATATTATTTTTCTTCAGTTTTTGGAATTTTTATCTCAGATAATATCAGGGCCAGTTTGTTTGCCTCTCTTTTTTCCAGCTTTTCTCCCTCCCTCAGGGGAAGCTCAGATTGACCTGAGTGGTATCCATAAGCAGGGAGATGGAAAGTGAAAACCACCAGTAGTCGTGGTTTGTCTCTGGTTCATTGCTCTGGTGAGCAACTTCTCATCACAGGTTTGTAAAATCTGGGATCTAACCATAATACACTCTTGACCGAATGTATTCCCGTGGACTTTTTCAGATGTTTAACTTTTTAACACAAATATCTGAAGGCAATAGAGATGAATGCCCGACTGTGAGGGCTGGGGAAAGGGGATGTAGGATGTAGTAAGGTGTGCTGGTTGTTGAGTTTAGTTAGACAATATCCAGCTTATTTTTCCCTACAAACTTGTGTCTGCTGCGCTGAAACATGGAGTTGCAGTTTATGTGATGCCTAAAACAGGCTTTGGGTGCAAAAAAGCTGGAAAGAAAGCTGCACCTCCCGAGCCACTCAGGAGCCTGGTGTCTCCACATTTGGCTTTCACCATCTCATTAGCAGGTAGCCTGGATTATTTTTGGGACATCCAACACATCTCTATTTATATCTTGTTCATCAGTAAAGTGAACGTTCCTCTTTGTAGCTCATTTCTGTGAGTATAACCAGGACCCCAGATCATGGTTTTGTATCCACAACGTTGCCCCATTGAAACCAGTGGGTTAAAGAAGCTCATCTTTCAAATAAATATTTCTATATTTTAAAAGCAATAGCTGGCAGAGGCCAATTATTATTTCATCCATCTCTGTATGGTATAAATAGGGTAAGCCACAGTAATCTGTGGTTTTCAATAATTATCACTTTTTCATTCACAAATAGTTGGATTCTCACTGGTTTTATATTTATGGTAAACCAGAAAGCCGGTGCGGTTGACCTTTCCAAATTACATATATATAGTACGATGTATAGTGAAGAGCCAACAGGCCCCAAGCAGCAGGATACATTTCAGCTTGTAGTTCATCCCAGGGTGTCAATTTTAAAAGCAAAATCTTTCCAATGAAATTTAAGTGATGAACTTATGGAAGGGGAGAATTCTGGCAGGGCTTGCAACAACTCTTTTCAAGTTTACCAGCAATAAATCCACTGCTGCAAAGTTTCCAGTTAAAACTCTCATATCATCGCAAAGTAAAAATTCTTTTTCTCCCCAAATCTTTTGAATGTCTTTACAAGAATGTAAAGCCAATTGCAGCATCAATTTCTCTATTATTTTTCCTCACTGGCAGAATGCAATGCCCTCGAAAAATGATAGTCCCCGAGACCCTGTCAGTTTGCATGCTCTAACACTTTATTATCTAATGATCTAATATGCAACAAGGCAAAGAGGGGGTGCTTATCACCCTGACAGGATGCCTAAGAGAAGTGACTAAATTACTTTATGTACCATTAGCACTAGCTGCCACGGTGAACTCACTGTGAGCGTTTATGCAAATGTTCCTGAATACATTCAAGTGGCCTTGTCAGGAAGACGACTGACAAGCAGCTTAAATGCTTGGCTTTTTAAAGGGACAGTTTTAGTTCTTTTTTTTTTTTTTTTTTTTTTTTTTTTTTTTTTTTTTTTTTTTTTTTTTAGCTTCCTCCTCCATAGGAGAGCACTGTAGAATTGGGTGATGGTGAGGTTTGCTGACGATTTGGTTCTGAGTCAGCTCAACAGCAGCGGCAGATGAAAGATGCAGGGAAGAAATAGACGCAAATGATAAGACATGATGTCAGGGTTTGCAGGTGGAACTGGAGATAACCATGATTTCTAAAGCAGCGTCCTGCTGTTATTTTAATATGAAATATACATAAATCTGTGTGTGTATACATCTAGAATAGGTCATTATGTAGAAAAACCCTTACTAGTGGTTGCTTTAAGCTGGAAAGGATAGTTCATGGCTGGGTTATTTGATCACTCTGTTGTGGTATCTGAGACAGTCAAGCTTTTACAATGTTGTTTGAGCTCATGGCAGCAATGAGTGTCTCCCAGTGTTTGTCTGCAGGTGAAAAAGCTCCTACTGGAAACAAAAAGCAGTAGGGGCTGTGCCTCAGCTGAACACGACAGGTAGATCCTCTTGTCAGCAGTTTAAAGAGCTTTTCTTGCCAATCCTGCCCGTCCTGGACCATCAGAGAGCTCACAGTTGCTGCAGAATCACAGATACTCCACTGAGTCTTCAGATTTGAAAGCAAAAATTATTTCTAGGCTGTTCCTTAGTTAATTAGGTATTTTCTGTTTAGATTATGAAAAAAATGAAAAATTTCCCCATCTTATAAACTATTTTGAGAGGATAATCTTTAAAGTATTTAGGTCTCCTTTCTAGTCTGTCTGTAACAGAATTGTTGAGGACAGACATTGAATACCATGAGTTGAGTTGCATGTGGTAGGTGACTCCTGAAGATGCTCAGCAATCTGACTTAGTGACCCTCTTCTTGTGCCCTAAGTCCTTTGTTACAACTTTAACCTCTGAATTTTGGGCAGTGTGTGGAGTTGCGAAGTGGATGCTCCTATCAGCTCCATTTTAACCATTTTAACCCTGAATTCCTTGGTGGTGCCTATCTCTGTGATGTTGTTGATGAAATTGTTACTCCAAGACAGAATACTGACTGAAGCAAAAATTTTGAACAAATTGAGAAAGGTTAATGTTCAAAACTTGACACATTTTACCCTTAGTTGGTATAGGTTCAGGTTGTTAGTCAAAGTTAGGGACTACTGTGTTAAAAAACTGTCCAGGTTTAAACAAAGAAACGTTAAAAGTTTGACTTGTTTCATCCATGGGTGGAAGCACCTGTTACAGTTCAGTGCTGAGCTTAAGAATGTTTTTGTGATTATATGAAAAATATAAACACATAAGCTTTTTCTGCATCATATCATTCCATATAGAGAAATGCAGAGGGCTTGATTTATTATTTAGAAGGGAAATATTGAAAAAAAAATTAGGATTCTACCACTCTACTTGAGGGGATCTTGTATGTTTTCCTGAGTTATGTCTGCTTTCTAATTTATTTTCTATGAGGGAAGAATACCTTGGGTTGTTGGACATCTCCATGCATACACAAGGGAAAAAAATGTGACTTTCAGAACATTGCACAACATGGATAGTAATAACAGTAAGTGAGCCTTGATATACTGACGGATTGCAAAACTTCAAGCTGGAAATAATTTTCTTTATTTTTGCCAAGTTGTCTTTTTCATATCGGTTCCTTCATAAATGCAGTGACTCATAAATTCAGGCAATTTTTAACATAATGGCTTATTATGTGTTCTTGGAGCTTGACCTCACTGAGTGTATAATATTAACCTTCTCGCTACCCTGCGGACTCACTGTATTCCATTTCACAAAATGAGGAAATGGCTGGGGCTGGAAGGAACCTCTGGAGATCGCCCAGTCCAGCCCCCTGCTAAGGCAGGTTCACCTGGAGCAGGTTGCACAGGATCACATCCAGCCAGGTTTTGAATATCTCAAGAGAAGGAGACTCCACAGCCCCTCTGGGCAGCCTGGTCCAGTGCTCTGTCACCCTCGGAACAAAGTTTTTTTTTTCTCATAATCAGATGGAATTTCTAATACAAGTGAGAACACCAGGACTGGAATTAGTTCAGAATGTGAACTTGGGTGGAGTTAGAGCATCTGTCCCTCTGAAGAGACAAAACATGGCCAGAGAGTTCAGATGATTTACTTGAGAGAATTGGTAGATAAAGACTCCAGGATGACCTCAACATGATTTTAACTCCGGGAAGCACAGAAGTTTCCAATATCGTGGCAGGTTCTCTGTGGGTTGCAAATGTTGAGTAAGGATGTGGTATTTCCCCAGAAAATGTGTGGCAGGTCAGGGAGAGGTTAAGGTTTGAGTAATTCCTCACGTGGGAATTGCTGGGTGAGGTTCTCTGATGGGTGCAATGCAGAAAGTCAGGCTGGGTGACCAAAATGGTCTCTTCAGGAATGAAATCTTGGGATCCATCAGGTCAGCAAAACATGGCAGAGCTAAGATTTGTACAGCTTCAGTTTAGGTAACCAAAACTGAATTAATGACATTGTGCCCCACTGAATTATGCTGATGTCTTTCTTTTTTTAATCTTCACCAGAGCAGAGTCACTGTTTGCAGGCCCAGATCCCTTCTTCCTCCTTGGATATTACTGAGAATTGCACAAGAACTGGGTGGGTGGGGAGGTGGAGCTGCCCTTCTCACAGCCAGTCACGCCAAACAAAATGCAGAAAATCTTTTGTTTCTATTTGTCTAGGTCATAAATCATCCATTATAGAGAGGTACTCAAAAGCTTGGAATATCTGGCTGCAGCAATTCCGATATTTCAAAAATTTATTTTTAGTCTGAGGCTAAATGAAAACAAGATTTAAACAATGAAGATGGGTTTTTAATGGTTGGTTTAGGCGAGGAAATTCCAGAATTTCGGTTCTGCCATTGAAACGTAGCTATTGCATGAAGTTGGGGGTCTGAGTTAGTGGGGTTTTTTCATTCTTTAAACGTTATTGTGTAACATGTATGTGCTTACACTGCTGCAGGACACTGAGGAGATACCATTTGAGGTATTCTACTCATTAATAAAGGATTTCTGTTACATAATGTCCATGGAAATACCTCCTGAAAAGACAAGTTCGGATTCTCCAGTGAGCACAGTTAGAAAAGATTCCTGCTTGACAGTCACTTCTCAGGGATCTAGGGTCACATTTAACTGCGAAGGGAAAACTGGGAGTGGGAGACACCTTGGTTTAAAAAAGATAAGATGTCTCAGTTTCTACCCATGAGCATTTGCCCTTTATGTTTTTCAAATAAATGAAAAAGAAAAACTCAACCCAAACCAGAGCTTCCCCCAGAATATCTAAGTGATGTCAAGCTGTGATATGTTGTTACCCTCTATTGTTATGAGGATGTCATGAATTCATGGAAAAATAGTACCTGGATGAAGATAGAGAGCATTTTGTGAATTTCCCTGAGGAGCTTTCAGAACTGTGTTCCCAAAACTGCAAAAAGAAGAAAACAAGGGGAAAACTGCCATTGAATTTTGATAGAGATTTGCACAGGAGAGATTTGTTTTGTTACAGCAGACACATAAGGCACGAAAGTTCAGATGGAAATTCTCCAACCACCACACAAGTTGACTCTTATTTTGAGAGTTTGACCAACCATTTGCTGAAGGTTTGAGATTTCTCTCCGGACCTCAGAGGAATTGGAATACAGTCATGCAAGCAGAAAAAGCTTAGCTCCCCTCTTTGGCAGAAACTTCACACGCACCAGAACAGGAACATTCAGCAGCACTCAAATAGGAAAAGAATATTCACAGATAATGAATTTCAATTCATTTCAATTCAAAACATTTCAATTTGTTTTGCTGGCCACCATGTCACAAAAACAGTGGCATCATAGGGGAGAAGAATGACTTTAGGACTGGAGAAATGTTGGAGAGATACTGCACTATGGCAGGAAAGTTTTGCCAGGTGTTGTCTTTCCAACCTTCCAAAATGTGCACACCAGGAAATGACAAAAGATTGTATTCTTGTAGTACGTTTAATATTATTTCTGAACAAATTCCTTTAATTTAGCTTTTTCATTATAGGATACCTTTATTGGTGTTATGTTGGGAAAAGGGTTTTTTTTTTTTTTTTCAGTCCGTTCGCCTGCTGGTTTGGGCAGAGTACGAAGGAAAATAATTTTGTGAATTGTGGTTTGGGAGTTGAAGGCCAAGAATTAGTGATGCTTTGAGAATTCATCTGGATGTTATAAAATGTCATGGGTATCAAAGAATGGTGTTCAGCAGTTTGCAGGTATCTGGACACTTCCAAACGTTTCATGTTGAGCAGCCCAGTATTTAAATGCCTCAAAACAATCAGTGGTTATAAAAGGTCTTTGCTCCCAAGAAACTTATGTCCAAAACTTGAGGTGAAAATTTTCCACAAAACTGTCATTTAGAATGTTCCATTTAGAAAACTTCACAAATAATGAACTCATTTTGTCACTGATCTGAGAGAGGATTGGTGTGAGCATTCAAGTCTCTCTCTGCCAAGTGTTTCCCTGGAAAATGAGTATTTGGTAAAACTCCTCCACATCCGAGGAAATGAGTTAATAGCATAAACCAGGATACTGATGCAGAAAATGGAACCCACCAGGGTGTGATGTTTGGGGTGGTTGTTCTAATCTGGTTTGCTGTTTGAAAGTTATTAATGTTTAGTAGTAAAGAATAAAAAGAAGCTACTAATAATTAATATTGGAATGAAGAAAGGCTTTGTGTTTGGCCCAAATCCAGAGTACAAGATTTTTGGGAGTGTATGGCATTGCAAAAAGTGTGCTTTCATTAAAGCCAGTAGTACAACTTCATAACGTGGTTTTAAAAAATCTTAGCCCAAACTGTTTGCTGAGCATAAGCAGAAAGCTTTGTGTGTCACAATTAGTCCTTTCTGCTTTCCACCTTCATTCCATGAATTTATAGTTCTCTTTGTGACAAAACAAATCCTTAGCGTGAAAGTGACTGTAACATAAGCAGTGCTGGTTTATGACCTCATCGAGGAAAATGAATGGGCTTAGGAAGTTTATTAAAAAGATCAAGAATAAAGTTTTATGAAAAACTTGTCTGAAATTTAGCAGTCTAAACTTATTTCACAGAATTAATTCTAACATTTAGACCTGCAAGTCGAGGTACAATGGCCACAATGAAATGCTTAGCAAAGTACTGCCCTTGTTGAAATGGGTGTTTAGGACTTTCTCAAGTTCTGATCCATTTTTTGAGAGGCAAGTGGTCACCTAAGAGTGTAGGTATCCCCAAGCAATCTTTTTGGAAATTCTTAGACCAAAAAGCCAAACTCTTGAAGCACCAAGGTGCTTAAAGCTGCAGGTAGATGTTTAGTTGGATTCTTAAAACCCTGGCTAGAATTTCTATGCCTGTCTGCCAGGTACTTTGAAAATCCCATTAGCTGCTTACTGGAATCACTGGATTTGTGGATGCTTCCAAAAATCTGGTCCCAAGCGCTGCAGGAAGCTGTGTGCTGTTTGCTGCACTACTGCTGAAGTGCCTGTTAGCAGCTGGGAGCATAAGTGCAAAATTAATTCAGTTTGGTTAATACCATATCATTATGGTTTTGTAGCAGCTTTCTCAGAGGTTCTGTATCTATCCCATGAAAAAGCAAAGTGCGTTTCCCACAGGGGTCCCCTCTGGGCTGTGAAATGGCAGCAGAGTGCTGGATCTCTCCCCCGCTGCTGGAGACTGAACAGACAGCTCGTGTTGCTGTTCCCTGAAAACCTGGGCTTGCATATGGAATTCATAGGTTTGGTGTTACCTGATCCATGCCCAGAGGGAAGGCCAGCACTGGGAGCAAATTCTGCCTGACCACAGCACTGCTCATCTTTCCAGCTGCAGCTTTAGTTCGTGGGCTGGGGTTTGAGGTCACAGCACTTTCCTGCAGTATGTTCAGGTGAGAGCATCGCTCAGCTCCACGGGCTCTTTGAGGAGACGAAGAAGGGTGGGAAAGAAATATTGCTCACCATGTTTGGCTCTCTGAGACACTGAAAGGTAAAGCTACTGTGATGAGGGGCCCTTTGGGGAAAATTACCCTTTTCCTGGGATTGTGACCCTGAAGGTGACGGTGAGTGCTGCCTCCTCCTCCAGCCCTGAGCCTGAGCAGAGGTGCCTGCTGGAAAGCCCAGAGTCAGGTGCCTGCTCAATATCAGCTGCCAAATATTTTTTTATGAGGTTGCTTCTGGCTGCTCCCTACCTATGATACCATCTTGACGAGATCCCTTGGTACTTTCCTGAGCCAGCACGGAACTCCCTGGGCCTCCAGGCTTCCAGAGGTGTCTTCCCATTTCTGCTTATCGTACAGCGGAAAGAGCATCCTAATTTAGGCAGGCTGACTCACCCAGCAGAGCTGCAGTCTGACGTTTGACAGGCTGCAATGCCTGAGGTAGGTGGTCTGAATGCGGCCCTAAATAAATAAATAAAAACCTAGCATGACTTTATCAGAGACATTGAAAGAACAACTTCTCTAAGCATTTGCAGGCTCGAGTCCAAAATATTCACTCTGATTTTCAGCATGCTGGTTTTATGTGGTGCCATTGCTGGACAGATACTGTGAACTATAAATATAATTTTATGCTTATGTTTTCGCAAGTAAAACCTAAATGGCTGGGAGGGGGTGCCTGACCCTGCATGCAGAGCAGCACAAAGAACAGAGGAAGGAACAGTCTGAAAGACACAGCAGAGACAAGGGGGTCTCAGTGTGAGCCACGCAAGTGTGGCTGCTGCTTGAAATGCAGTGCAGGTTGTGTTGCCTCCATTGCTGTCCCCCTGCCATCACAAACAGGGCCTGAGGATTATATTGCATTGCTGAATCTAATAATAATAATAATAAATATTACTATTATGAATTATATAATAATAATATAATAGTAATATTAATTCATTTGCGTAGCCACCCTTTCCATCCCAGATATTCATTACTTCGTGGTGTATTCCTGGCCAGAACAGAAATTCTGTTAAACCTTCTGATCACTGGGCTGCTTTTGCTGCAGAAGAGCCAGATTCCCTACCTTTCCCCTTGGCCCAGGGCCTGCAGACCCGGGGCCGTGCATGGGACCTTGGTCCCTCCGTTGGCAGCTCCACCTAACCTGTCACAGAGACAGCCCGAGCACAGGTTTTGTGCATGATGAACATGGATCCTCGCTGCATCTGGCAGGCTGCAACAACGAATGCAGGAGACTGTCATTAATAGATAATAAAAGCAGAAAACAACATTGATGGGAATAAGCTTTTCTTTTACTGGGACTGAATATTACTTTTTTTGTTCTTGGGCTGGGACTAGATCGAGCAGCAAAGAGCAGCTACCAGCGCTGTGTGCACGCATGTGTTTTGTTGCTGGCTGTTTTATAATCTGAAATATTCAACCATGACATCTTCAAAGTGCGACTGTGTCATACATCCTCGTACACTAATAGATTTCAAAGATGAAGAGCCTTGCTGCTTTATGTTTAGTCATGCCTTCATCTATAAATTTATGGCAGTATTATGGTTTAATGAATTGAACAAGTCCCAGAACAACAACAAAAATGCTCTTTTGTTTGAATTTAGATGTAGCGCACTTTGTTCTTCAAACAAATAATGAAACCAATGTGCTTTTTAAGTGGTAAACTTCAGGGTAACTTCATCTCACGTTACTAATCACGCGCTCAGGGAGCTGTGCGTGCACATGTACACATGTGCGTGTGGTAAACAGGCGCTTTCAGTCGTGGTGTTGGACATAGGCTGAGCATTCGTATTCCGAGAGCGATAGGCAAACCTCCGAGAACAGATGGAGCAGAGTTCAGCACAAAGGTTTAATCCTATCAGGATGATTCCTGTATGGCCATCTGGATAATCCGGTGCACAAATTCAGTGCCTGTTAAAAGTACAGCGTAGGCCAAGATTAGCGTCACAGATTTTCCACTAGACTTGTTCATATTTGACTTTATGATTCTCAGACTCCAGAAAATTGCATTAGAGAGCCTGTGATTTGTGAGAGAAATCAGATGAGGAATAAGAAGTCTTAGGGTACTTGAATTTCCCTTGAAGAAACTGGATTACAGGCACTCCCTGTCCCTGGCAGAACTGCTTTGTGTTTCTGCACGGGTTGTTCTTGTTTCTGAAAGATGATCACAGTGAGCTCTCTGTTGTGGGCAGACTTTCTCAATTCTGCTGAACAAAGAGACCCCAGCTTAAAATTAATATTAGTTGGATCTTGTTTTTATCAGGAAAAGAAATTCTTCGTTTGCTGTAGAATCCATCTCAGGTGAATTTCTGATTGTTGAGCTCTGTAATGTAGTGGGGTGTGTAATTTGAGGAACGTGGGGTTCTGTTTTTTTCTTTGTGATAGTGAAAGGCGTAATAAAAATTTAATTGATACTAGTATTTAGTTTGAAAGTGAGAATTTAGATTTAGATTAAACTTTATGTTTCATCTAGAATAGTTTCTGTGCATCACTAACTAAACCTTGCCAGTGCGGCCATAATGTACCAGTGGATATTGGAGCATCAAGGCTCAGCCCTGTTGTGCTCTGGATGCTGAGCCTGTTACACCTTGCAGGATTTTATCTGGCCCTGTGTTCTGACCCTAGGGAGATTCACTGTGAGAGATTTACTGTTTTGTTAAGATACTGATGGAAAATGAAAGCGAGAAAACAGACCAGGGTTGGTGGTAAAACAAACCTGGAATTTGGAAATTGCACCCACCTGCCCTTCTGTTAGGTTGGGGTTCATCAGAGCTGTAAAGCACAGGGTTAACATTTAGCAGATATAAAATTCTTCACTGGATCGTGAAGGACCAGTCAGTTAAATTAAGTATGTTTTGGAGTATGCAAACTATGCAGCGATGTTTGTTTTGACAAACTTTTAGGGCTGATTTATATTACACATTTTGGGCTTCCATTTGCAAGGTTGCCTCCATCCTCACCCAGAAATTGCATCAGTACAACTGTTTTTAAACCTGAGTGCACTTAACCAGATGCATTCTCCTTTCTGGACATGCCTATTGTTTTTAAAATAGTCACAGTGACTTAGCTGGCCTCCAGAACTTCATCAGCAAAAGTTAAATCTGTGGAAAGCCATTGAAATTGAAATGGGAGAGGCAGATAGGATTTTTTTCAGTTTCATTAACAAAACCTTTAAAGCTCGTACTCGGATACAGCAATCCCATCCGTGTGTCACACCTCAGTCCCTACGTGGTGTTTATTGCCTTTGGCTTTCACACACTGTTCCTACACCTTGGGACGGAGGAAGGAGTGAAGGAATAGAGGTGCAATAATTTGGGGGCTCGTGGTAAAGCATTTATCTCGCTTGGGGCTCAAAATACGTCTGTGCATCCCTGGGAGAGCAGAGCAGTCACTGCTTTGGTGGTGGGGTCCGAGCAAATGTGTCCCCAGTCGTGGAGCTGGAGGTGCTGCCAATATTTGGTTGGCCCTGTGGAATATTCTGGGATGTGCTGGCTTTCCTCCTGGTCCAGGGTGTGCGTCCCTGTGCACCTGAGCTGCTCAAGAGCACAGGGAGTGCTGAAGCCGAGAGGCTGCACTGGCTTAGGCAGGGAGCAACGTCTGGCCAAAGCCACCCACAGCAGCTTCTTCGTGGCTGGCTCAAAATGAAAGTCCTGCAGTCCTGGGGCACAAGGAATGAATGCAAACATTAGAGCTTAAAACCTGCGAAAAACTTCCTAGGAATAATAAATCGTAGCAGCACATCAAAAAGGTACACGATCAAGTTGTTAGGCTTCTTGAAATATATATATTTAGAGAGAGAGAGTGAAGATACATTTTTCAATAATAAAAATACATGTATTGTTTATATATATATATTTTTATTAATGTTTAGGCTGAACCTATATATTTAATTTAACATAATTTTTAGTGGGTTTACACCATTCTGGTTTTAGGGGGGGGGAATTTATTATTTGCCAATAAACCATGACAGACTTCTCTTTGGAGGTCAAGTTTTACTGACTTGCAGGGAGATATTAAGGATTCTGCTTATTTTATTAATTTTTGGAAAGCAGGAGGTAGCTCCTAAAGTAAAACAAAACAAAAAAAAAAATAACCCAAATAAGCAAAGAAACTCCCAGAACTTCCGCTGTGATGTGAAAGGGTTTAAGAGAATGAATGAAAATACATTTCTTGCAATCATACAGAGATAACTAAATTATTATTTTATGGAAATATTGTAAGTAAAATACACAGCAGATTTTTTTTTTTTGTAACAGATCTCTCATTATCCTGGATTGCCTCCTTTTTCCATGCAGTCATTTTTCAGGCACTGATCAACAACTGAGAGCTTTGGAAATCATTAAGGAAAGAGAAACACAGAGGACTCCATGAAATGTAACTTTGCTAGCTGAGGCATCAGCAAGGATAAAAGAGAAACACTGGCTTAAGTATTGATTGTAGGTGGAATATTATCCCAGGTAATTTACATTTTCATTTCCCATTAATGGGAACTGAGCGTCCAAAATGTTCGGCAGAAAATCACAGCCAAGACCTTTAATTCCACTATCGGAAAACAGAAACAAAGGCAACCTTCCTTCCCTTCCCCCAACCTGGAGGGATTGCACGGCTCGTGTATTTTTGGTTCAGTGATTTCACCCAGTGCAGATGTCATGAAGCACCGGGAGGAGGTTGCCATTTTTGGCAGGGTGCTGTAATCTTTAAGGCTTGCATGTGCTGAACCCCAAATATCGAGGTGCCGTGAAGGACAGGCCTGGGGAGGGGGAGCAGGGCATCACATCCTCGTGCCTGTGTTGCACAAAGCTGCCTGAGTTATCTGCTCGAGAGGGAAACCTCTGCTGCCCTGTTTCCTGCGCAGCAGCTGCTCATTGTCAGCAGAGAATGGGAGACAGAGCCGGCTCGATACGCAAAAGGAAAGCAGGAAGATCATCACTGCGCCCAGATAAGCAGCAAACACATTGTTTAGCTTAAGAGTGAAGATTTAACGCTCCAGTAAAATATATAAAACCCTGCCACATTCCCTTTCCCTGAAGTGTCCGTGACTAAGCCTTTGGGTTGGTCCTGAGGACTTTTCCCCATCCAGGCTGGTTTCATGAACTTCAGTTGCTTTCAGCTGCTTGTGCAGGGTGCAGCTCCGGCAATGCCCCACACGCCAGGCTGGAGTGGCACCATTGCCTGGGCAGACAGAATTTTTAGGGTTCACCCTTCCAGCACGCTCAGAGTCGTGAGCAGTCTGACAATTCCTGCTGCTCAGGAATGAGGATATTATTTAGGGGAAAACAAAACCACCCAAACCCCAAGCAATCCCCCCACCCCTCAATAAAACAGCCCAGCTCAACCCCTCGAAAAATATTTGGCTCATTCTTTCAAGTTGGAAAAAAATCCCAGAATTAGTGCTGAGTCCTGAGGCCAAGGTGTTGGCCTTGCTGTGTTGGCTGCTGGTCCTCATGTGAGCCCTGCCCTGAGCAGGGGGATCCTCATGGAATCCAAGGCTGTTACGAAAAGAGAAGCCCCAGTTCTGTATCCACTGCCCAGCTCTTGGGAGCTTTTCACAGGGCGCTGCCCAACTATCTTCAAAAATCTTTATCCTGCAACTTCTTCTGCGGGGTTTTTAAGCGCTTACTTGAGTGGTTTGTTGAATCACAAGTTCAGTAAGTCATGGTTTTGAGAGCTTAAAACTGATTTGTGTCAATATTCTGAAAAATCAGTAGTTTGGTGAAAGCATTTAACAGGTTGCAGGATCAGACCCATAAACTGTGGGTTAATCTGTGGCTTATTTATTTATTTAGCCTGCAATTAGGTTTTACCCAAGGAAAAAAAAGGAAAATTAAATTAAATTCCAGATATTTTCAGTACTTCCTCTAAGATGAGACATAAATTCCCTGTTCCTCTTAATTCCCAGTTTTAACTGCCTTTATGCAACTCTCCTTGCGTGTCACAATACTCTTAGAGAGAAGAAAAATAAAAGCATCTGCCCTATCATTTAAACTCCTGTTGTGATGCAGCAACTGTTGTCAGAGCCTCATCTATGGAATAACAGAGGATGAAACCACACTTCATGATAAAAACTGCAGGCGAGGTCACTCTTACAGTCTCCAGCACAAACTGGATATTAATCATAGAGCAAATACATTTCAGAAGCTAAATAAGAGCAGTCCCAGAGCCCTGCTGATAGCTGTGCATCCCACTAATTCACCTCAGTGAGCAGTTACCTCTAAGCTCAATTAACCCTTATTCCAAGGCCACCCATAAACTTTGTGGTAAATATGTTTTTTTCCCTCCGGCCTCTGTTTTCTATCAGTGGAACAGATCATTTCTGTTGGAGGATAAAAAGCTATCTCTGTTTAGAAATGCAGGTCGCTAATTAAGAGTATGAAATGTCCAGTGTGTGTTTGTGAGGGGCTGGAGTTTAGGTACATTATTGATTCTGTAAATTCAGATGCTCCTGAGGGCATCTGTTATTTCTTCTGTCGTCAGGTGCTGTTTAAGGCAGGTAGGAATGCTCAGGAGGCAGGTGGGTGGTGATGTGGGGAGAGGAATTTCCTCCTGTGATTGCCTGCACACAAAGTTAGTTGTTAGATGTGTGCAAGAAGCTAAGAGGAGCTGTTATTGCTGTTGTTTAGTTATTATTATTATTGTTATTAGTATTATTAGTACTGTTATTATTCTCCCTGCCAAGCATTGTTCAGAGGCAAATTGGAAATGTGGTAATTAGGCCCTGGCTGGTAGTGTAGTACTTGTGTCCTGAGCCAAAGTTCAACGCCCTGAAATGAAATTTAAACCAATTAATCTGTTAGATTTTTATCGCTTGTCCATGTTTTCTCAGCAATTCCCTCAGCACGTGGCCTTTGATCAACTCTCATACAAAAGCTAAAATGTGTGCCTGCTGCTAGCAAGATGGGGCTGACATTAACATGGCACTCATAAAACAATCAGAGCAGTGAAGCCCTCAAACAGACAGGGCAGAGTAATATTTAATAAAAGCGCACACATAATCTTCAGAATTAGCATTTTGTGCCTTGCAGTACCTTTGGGAGAAGAGCTTTTATTTGTGGAGTGATCATTATTATAACAAAGAAGAGCTACCTAATAATTTCCACTTTAACTCTGCAATATGCCATGAGCATTTCTGAACCATTATGCTAAACTGTGGCGGGGTAATCATTTTATTGTCACAGTTTGAGGGAAGAAAAATCCCCTGTATATCAGTAGCTGGGAGGTGCGGGAACACAGGAACACACCGACGCACGCAGCACACAACAAAAAACTTTTCCTTTTTTGCTCCCCATGTGCTGGAGTTGATACCTGCCATCCTTGGTATGGGAGGTGATCAGATTTTCACGATGTGTACTCAGAGAAAAGATGAAGATTTCATAAGAATATTGTTTCCCTTGGAGTCATTAAGGTTTTTGCTCATGAATCCTTAACATTTATCAACAGAGACCTTAGCTTTGAAGTCAGTGACAAAATTCCCGTTGGCCTCGATGAGTTTGGGATTGCGGTGCCTCCCTCTGACATCTCTGTCTGGGAGCTTGGACCGCAGGAGCAGCACAATGGGACTTGTCAGAGGTGGGCACTGCTCTGCCCTGATGTTATGCAGAGAAGGAGAGCAGCTCATTAAGGCTCAGAACCGTGAGGCCGTGTCAGCCGGTGGAGGATGCGGCCGCGGCCCCTTCAGCGAGGAGCTGCAAGGTCCTGCTGCAGCTGGAGGGGGAGGTTTGGTTTTCCCTCAGCCCAACTGTTCTGAAAAGATGCAGTGAATGTAAAACACTCCCACCAAAGAGTCTGAAAATCCTGTCTGGTAGCTGAGCTACCAAACTCTTTTGGTTCTTATTGTAGTTGGCTGCCAGCTGTTCATTTAGCAACAACAACAAAGAAGTTTATATGTGTAGGAATGAGTATTCCTTTTTTGTTGTAATTCTTCCCTGGACTTAAAGTCTGTTCATGGTATCAATCATGGACACTTCACGGCCTTGATTAGGACTGGTCTAAAGTCCCTCACTGTATTTTGTTACCAGTGAATCTTCAGACTTCGACTAAAAGCTCTTTTTCTACAGAAAAAGCTAAATTTTATTTAACATTTTTTTCTATTTGTTTTAAAAACACAATTCCAGAAATGATTCTTTGGGGTTACAGAAGGGCATGAGAAGTGATAATATTTTGAAACAAAACATTTTGTTTTTCTTGGAGATATTGAAAAGTGTTATAGTTAATTCCAGACAGAGATTCTGGAACGTTGCATTCTGAAAAAAAAAAAAAAAAAAAAAAAAAAAAA
>VZRN01000886.1:881384-918310 GCA_013397935.1 Dasyornis broadbenti
TCCCCACGTTAAAGGGTAGGTGGAAAAAAACTTTTTTTTTTTTTTTTATAAAAAAAAAAAGGGGCACTGAAAAATTTTTTTTTTTTTTTTTTTTTTTTTTTTTTTTTTTTTACCTTTGTACAGCACAAAAACAGAGGATGATTTTTTGGTTTTGTGGTTTGTTTTTTTTTTGTTGTTTTTTTTTTTTTTACTGCTGCCGAATCAAATTCTGTGACACAGTTTTTTATTTTACTTTTTATGTTTGTTATTGATTTTGGAAGTCTGTGTTTTTGAGTGCTTATTTTGGAGCTCTGACTCATTTTTAAAAAATGAGTAGGCACCCTCTTTTTGCAAACCAAGGCTTATTAAGCAGCATCTGGGTGCCCAGAATTGAGGCATGCAAAGTCATTGGTCGTTTTTTTTAAAATATAGGTACCTTAAGGGTTCTGTTCTCACTGCAAGCTGTCATTACCTTCAGTTGGTGGGATTTTTCTTCATTCCTGTTCTAATGGTCCTCCTCACAGAGAGTCAAAGTCAAATTTATGACTGATTGTCACCATTTCCCTAACCACAAACCAGAGCTCAAGCATTCAAAAATAAACTAGTGACTCAGATTAATGACATCGCCTTATAAAATGTCACTTTTAAAAAAAGAAAGTAACCTGGCACTCTGAAGAGTGCGAAATGATGCTGTATCACACAAGAATGCCTAGAATATATTAGCAAACCACAGAAAGAGGCTTGTTGCACACACTCAGCCCAAATGTGTTTTGGATTTTGAAGGCCACGCACCGCCCACCGTTCTGAAGATCCCTAACTCAGGTTTTAGTGAAGCCACTGCGTGTCCCAGCTGACCTGTAAGAATTTATACCAAACAACGGATGAGTTGCTAAGGATCAGGCCAATTCACTTGAAAATCCCTTGGGAGAAAGGTCCAGTTACCCATTTTACGTCCAGCTCCGTTTCTCAATTTGCTAAATGCTGGAATGGAGGAGGAGGTTGGATCTGGGATTTGGGCTGGTGGGCTCATGTCCAAATCGCAGGTTAATGCCTTGCTCAGGATTTCCATTTTAAAAATGTACTCAGAAAGGGGCGTAACTCATATTTAGGAATTCTTGGTTCTTGACATGTCATTGCTATGGTTGGTTTGATGTCTGCTCATCCACCATGAGTTCCCAGCTGAGGTGAGAACCCACAACTGGCCCAGCTGGATCACACAGGAGGTTGATCTAACTCAGTCTCTTGTGTTTATCATTGGGCAAGGACAGATGCCTAAAAACAACAGGGTGAGCATGTTGTGATGCTTCCCCAAAACACTCCCCCAGTCTCCAAGTGTCTGGGGCTCAGAGGCATCCAGAAGTGGTGTCCTTACTTTTAGTATCCCTGGATGGTAACAGCTCACCTCTTCCAGATGCTTTGCACGTAAACATGAGGCAGACTGTGAAGGAGGATCAGGCTATGTCAGAGTGAAAGGAGAAAAGGTGGAGTAGGGTCCCAACATCAGGCCACAGGCTGACAGTGAAGACAGGAAAGCATCCCATAATCCTGGAGTTATCAAGGTCAGGGGCAGATCTGCTTTTGCTGTAGTTGGGCCTGGAGTGCCCAGAGATGTGCAGCACCAATTGGGTCACTTGGATTGCAAAACAGAGTCAGGACAATTTGGAGAGCTGGTCCCAGTCCACAACAGATCCTGGCAGAGCAGTGGAACCAGCATTTGAGACCAGAGGTGGCGTTCAGAGGGCGGGTTTCGATGTGCAAGGGAGCATTGTTTGTCCCTGGCAGACAATCTCCTGATAGGACAGCAATGTAGGGAACTCCTGGTGTGGAACCAAACTGGCCAATTCCTCTGTGTGCAGGAGACCTGAAGCTGACCCAGAACAAAGGTCCCTTGGCTCAGCACTGGATCCCTGCCAGTGGTCAATGACAGAAGTGACAGAGCAAAAGCAAAAGGAAAAGGCACATGTATTCTCCTGGTATACCTCCCAAGCTTTAGTTGTAGGGAAGACAGGAATAAAATACATCCTGAGCGTCCTAAACCATAGGACTTCAGACATAATGTTCACCCTTTGGGAATGTGTGGGCGACATTATTGTATATTTGTGGTTTTAAACACAGTTAAACTTATTTACTTCAGAGCACAAAGGAAAACCAAACTGTTTGTGGAGAACAAACCAGGAAACTTGCTTAACTCTCCCCAGCTCTCTGTAACAATGGACCATAAATAGGTCAGACATTTCTTGGGAACCAGGGAAGATGAGTATTGGAAAATGCCACAAATTATGTTTAAAGAACTTTAAAGTGGTGACAGACCAGTAAATGCTGGGAAATTCAAAGATACAACCAGAAGCTGCCTGTAGAGCTCATGCCAGAATGGGGCTGAGGGATGCAAGGCTCATGCTGATGTAGTAAGATGAGCGTGTTAACCTTTACTACTAAAATCCTTGGCTATTTTTACAAATATTTTTCTCCCTAAAAATGTCATAAAATTTTTCTCGTCTTGCCAGTTCACCCAGTTAACCAGAACCACTCGAGGATGGGATTTATCTCGGTTGTGTTTGGCTGCCTACAGCTGAGCAAATAGTCTAAACTTGTCATCTTGGTTCAGTGGGGAAAGGTAGAAGCTTCCAGAGAGTGGCTCATCCCAACATGAGAGGTGTCCGAAGCACTAGAAATCAATTGCTGCTTGGCATTGCCTTCTGCCTCTGCTGGCTCTTGAGGGCGTGGAGAAAATTGGCCTGGACTTCTAGGCTTTGGTCAGCTCAGCTGTAAGACAAGTCAGTTTAAGTAAAAGCATTCCTTGGAAGTTTGGGGTTTGGTTTTGGGGTTTTTTTTGTTTTAATTTTGTTTTTTGGGGCTTTTTTTTAAACCCAGTTGATAAAGTGAGCAATTTAGAAAAAAAAGCAGGTTTCTTTCAAAAGTAAGTAAGTTTCTAAACCACATGATTTCAAAGCAGAGCCTGGAAACGTGTTTTTGGAGCTAACAAACAAGAAGACATCAACCCCTACATGATAATTTCTAAAATGACATCTAAAATGGCTTCTGACTTCTGTGGATCTGAATAACTTTCGGAGCATTTGATGCTCGTAGTTTTGGTTTTAACATTCAAGTTGATTTAATATTAATTTTCTTATTTTAAATATGGAGAGCTCCCTACTGTGTGTGCCATTTCCCTCTGTAGCACAGATGGCTCTCAGACAGATATTACTCTCCTTCTGCGTTCCTTTTTAGTCCTGTGCCCTAAACAAAGAACTGGATAAAGGTCTGGGGTTTTTTTTGTTTTTTTTTTTTGCTAGGGCCTTACTACAATGCTGAAACATTTTGTTCCTAGTGAAAATAAGAATAAAATTAACTTTTTAATTAAAAAAAAACCTATTGAAATTTATTCCTTAATCCAGGACATGATTCAACCAAGAGCATCGAGCAGTTGACTTCTTGGGGTGCTCATGCTTTGCTCACTGTCCAGCCAGGTTATGGTCTTGGTTTTGTTTGCCTTTCTAGAGGTGTGTTAATGTGCCACAGGCAGAGATGGATTGTTCATGTGCCAGAGCTTTATCTTGGTTGCTGGACACAATCGTGTCACCTTTCCTATGGACCTCTTTTTACTGTTTTTTTCTGAGGGAGCACAATGAGTGAGGAAAGGACATTTTGGTGATGGGGAGGACACTGCTGTAGTTTCTGAGAGCAGCAGAGATTTGAGATAATCTGCTATGAATTAGTGAACTCCTAGATGGCTCTGCTAATAATTTCAGGGACCACATTTTAAATCCAGTCAAAATCCTGAAAGAGTAAAAATGGTCCAGAGCCTGGAAGGTGCAACACTGACCTGCCCCAACCACTGTGCCACGAGGATCAGAATCCCCAGCCCCAACAGAAAGAAAATTATCTACATTTTTCTGTGTAAATCCACACCTGAAGAAGCCCTCTCAGACATGTGTCAGTCATTGCAGTGAAGGCAGACGGGAAGTGATGGTGAGATGGTTTCATTTGGTGCATCTCTTTTGAGTGCTCCGATAATTTTCAAGGAAAGATCCGGCATCCTTTAGAAGCCAAACTTTGCATTTCTTACAGGAATCAGTTACACCTCCACAAAATGAACAGAAAATTAAAAGAGCAGCACATGGTGCTTTTCCAGTGGACAGATGTCAGCTGGGGACTGGAGTATTTAAAACCCTGGGCTTGCGCTGTGCTGTGTTCGCACGTGTAGTAGTGTGTCATTTGTGAATCCCGTTTGTTGGACACTGACATGGCCCCAGTGCTCACCCCAGCAAACGTGGCTGTCCTGGTGCTGTTGTGGGGAGTTATTGCACTAAACCAGGGCTGATGCTTGTACTGGGAAGCAAGTGCCTGCCATGTATGAAAACAGGAATAATGTTGTTACGGGAATGCTTGTAAATATTGTAGTCACTGGCTTTTGTGTGGGTTACATCAAGATTGTATTCAAACATTGACAGGTTAATTACATGTTTCAAAGCTTATTTACTGTGATCTGAGAGGAAAGTGTTATTAAAGAAGTGTTCAGCATCTAACAGTGCATTTTTTCTTTCTTCTCTCTTCTCAATGTTTTCTCTAGCTGATTACTCCACATGCCATCCGTGTACAGACGCCTCCCCGACATATCCCAGGGGTTGTAGAAGTCACATTGTCCTACAAATCTAAGCAGTTTTGCAAGGGAACGCCTGGAAGATTCATTTACACAGGTATGGATGCTTTAGTGGTGTTAGATATAAGGTGGAGGAATAGGGCAGGCAATGCATCACACTTGTTAAGGCTTCTGCTTTTGTCATTAAAAGCTGTGCTGTATCTTATTATCCTGGCTGAGGACGTCATTAAAGGCACCGGTTTGAGGCTGGAGTCAGAACTGGGCGTCTGTAGGGATGAATCTGAAAACACACCAGGGTGGGATTCTGGTTTGCCTGTTTGTCCTCGCAATGGGACAGCTCTTTACCCAGGAGGGGGAGGAAGGAGGGAAACATAACTCCAGTACTCAAACAAGCAGAGGAGGAGCGCAAGCACAAGGAGCCAGACGCACAAACCTGCCTTGAGAAGGATCCTGCTGAACACCTCCGTCTCACGTTGTGCAGCAAGTGTTGCGAGTGTTCACAGCAGCAGCCTGTGTGCCAGCCCATCTCACCATGGCTTACCTTGGCTCTGACTTCCAAGGAGCTCGAGGAGCTCTCAGCCCAGCCAGTGCTGCAGACACAGCAGCACTGTGTGCTTTGGGGTGCTCTCCCACACTGGAGACCACTCAGTTGAGTGATGTGGCCGCAAGATTTGCTAACAAAAAAACCACACTGGGACATTGCAGGTGCTGTCAGTGTCAAACCGCTCTCATTAGTTATAAGAATGGCCTGAGAAATAAATCAAATAGCAGCTTAACATTTTTTATGTGATATGTGTTGTTGATTCCTCAGAAGGTGTGTTAGGAATGAATAGCTTTGCCCTGGTTTGGAAGTGCTTTTAATGCACTTGTTCACATTTACAGAAGGGACTATGCTGGAACTGTTTGCCTCAACCGTGGTTCAGCACAGCCCAGTGCAATTCATTTCCTCATCCTCGAATGCCCCTGAAACTTTAAGATCTATCATGAATACTTGTGACTAAGGCATTCTGAATTCCACTGGGCACATACACTGCTCCAGCTGTCAATGTACACACAGGCACTCGAGGCAGAGGAGAGAATTCTGAGCTCCAGCTGGGCAGGAAAGCTCTCATTTGAATTTTGTTAACACTAAGCAAGTTGAACAAAGGTGCCTTATAAAGCTTTGTTGTCTTTTTCAAATACCCTCTCCCCGAGCTGGGATTATGGCTCCTAAAATGTTCACATATTGCCCTGCTGGCTGAGCAGCAGGCATTGTGGAGGCTGTGTGTGTTCGTTTGTGAGCATTATGATTTCAGCATTGTGGGGGAAATCCATATATTGGACAAATAACACACCGTATCAGAAAAGGTATTTAGAGTTTGAGTGTGTTGGAACAAAAGAAGCAGTAAAGGATCAAACTGGTGGCTGGTGCAAATTGATGGTGTGACCCATCACAGGAGGGTGTTGGCCGGAGCTCTGGACTGCCTGACCACGAATCCTCTCCCTCCTCTCTTTCCTGCACTGTGCTGTCCTGCTTGTTGTCACCCCACTGGCGTGTCTGCCCCTGGGGCTGGGGAAATGTCACGTGTGCTCATGGAAGTTAAAAAAACACGGAGAAACCTGCTCTCCTTAACTTTGCAAAGAAATTTTTGATGACTTCTAGAAATGTAAAAATGGCTTGGGCCCATTTTGGGGTTGATTTTCAGATCATCATTAATTAGCTTTTCCAGTAAAAAGGAGGGCAGCAGTTTAGCTTGTCTGCCCAGAAGCAGATGGCTGAACGTGGAAATAAAGCGTCCCAGTAGGGAGAGTGTTTCCATACGTGCATTTTCAGGTTGGTGTTTAAAACACGGTATTTTTCATGCAATAAATGGAAGTTATGAAATACTAAAAAATAATGGTAAAAATGATAAAATCAAAGGTGATCCAGTCCATGGACAATTCTCATATGCAGTTACTTACAGAGTTACAATAGATACAGAAAAGCTGTTGTGACTGAAATCCTACCTCACACAATTTGCATTTTCCATTTACAGCCAGCCTGAACTTAAAAGTAGCTTTTTAAAAAGGACTAAATGAAACTAAAATAAAAACAATTAGTGCATCCTGACCTTCAGAAGTGCCTTCCAGCCCTTTAAACAAAATGCAGGTTCAGTACACGCCTGCCGATTAGTTTTAGTTAATTGAAAATTATAGGATTGACCCAAGAGGAAAATTTTGTTTGCACTCCAATCACTTTTACAAATTAAGGAAAATTACCACAATTTTGTTTAGCTAAGGTTTCACACTGAGTTCACGAAATTAGCTCAGCCATCCCAACAAAGTCAGCACTTTGTTAGTGAGCACTAGAAAAAAACTAATAGTCTATGGTGTGTACAAACGAAGCATAGAAAAAGCTATGATGCTTTAGAGAACTAGGCCAAGTGGTTTTAATTAGGATTATTGGTTCATTGTAAGTTTTGAAGAACAATCAAACTAGCAGATTAGCTGTTTCGTTTAAAGCTAGAATTTCTTGCCATTCATTTTTCCCATGAGAACTTGTTTTAACTCCCACATAGCACATTTTTTTTGCTTTTTTTTTTTTTTTTTTTTTTTTTTTTTTTTCTTAACAAGGCCTGCAGGAAATGGACCAATTGGAAGTTGGGATACAGTAACATTCCCCAGCATCACTCCAGCCGATGGGAGTTTTTCACAATGTTCTTCAGTGAACTCAGTGTTCTGGAACATATTACAAAACCACAGAGGCCAAATGTTTTCTCAGAGGAGTTTGGCCTCTGTTTTTGGCCGAAAACATTTCAGCATCACTTGCTGCTTATTTACCCTGCTATTAAGAACAAGAAAAGGGGAGAGCAGAAAAGGAGGTGGGGGAAAAGCAAAAGAGAGTGTGTGTGAGAGAGAGAACAAGACCTGGGGTTTGTGGGCGGTGCAGGAGTTGATCAAGCGTAGTTTCCTTTCTGGTGAGAATGTCCCTGCTCGTTAATGGTCCCATTTTGTGGTCAGGTCTCATTTAGAAGAAATTATTTTTAATCAGTGTTCAACAAAATATCCCCTCAAGCCACCTGGCTGTAAACTGGTTTTTTCTTACTGTTAAGTAGTTAAGTTCTCAGAAGAAAATACCCAGTGACCCATTAATTTTAGCCTTTTTTTCCTCTTTAACTGCAAATAACTTAGTAACACGATCTCTGAGTAGTCCATGTGCCATCTAGGAATCAAGGTCGCATATATACAGAGAGATCCTGGCTTTTGTGAGTATTTCTGAAAGAAATAAACCGGTGTCAACCCCGTGCTTACAAGAAAACATAAGTTTTTTATTTTCCATCTGCAGCGCGAGCCATTAGCCTGCACTTAGAGAGCAATTATTTCTTGGATTTTAAGCTTTGACATTCCTGAGAGAACATTATTAGAAATACAGAAGTCTGAACACGCCTTGAATGCGTCTTCATTTTAGAATAATATGAAAAGCCCATATTGCACACAGAAATACCCAAACATTCTGTGGCAGCTTTCATCTCTATGTCTGTTCTGGCATTGGAGAGCACTGAATGAACCAAGCTTTGTGTCACAACTTGGGAGTCAGGTATGTGTCACTACCATAATTTTAGTGCTGGAGAAACTGAGATAAAGCAAGAGATTAGAGATACAAATCCATAGGTAATTCGACAGGGTGACTCAGGGCATATATGGTTGAATTAAATAAGAGATGAAAATTGGCACAGATTTGTAACGCCTAGACAGGCCTTTGAGATTTTGTTTTGGTTTGTTTTAATTTAAAAAAAGGGGTGCACCATGGACAACGTGAGTCTCACAGGTGACTTTTGCAGTGGTACTAAACTGCAAGATTTGAGTGGAACTGCACGACTGTGAGATGGGCATTTATCTCACTGCATATTGGAAAGGACATATGGAGGGTCCATAAAAATGCATTATGCTGTGTCTTCTACCACCTGCTCTGTTTAAGATTTTGTGCTTTTGTTCCCAAAACAGCGCAAAGGACTTCACAGGGGCCAGAAGTACAGAGCTTTGTCACTGAGGTTGTGTTTGCAACCCGGGGTTAATTCAGATTCTTGGCTGAGCACTACCCCAAATACGGTTCCTTCTGTTGGAAACAGGTTACAGGGTTGGATCCAGGCTGGAATTTAGGGACTGTTTTAATTTGCATTGGGCTCGCAGGGAGACTGTGGGCTGAACCCTTTGTGTGCTGACAGGGCACCAAGAGGAACAGGCCAGTCCCCCACGGGCCATTTGGGGTTTGTTACGAGCTCGGGGATGGGATGTGTCTCTGGAAGCGCTGCTGATGGGAATGGCTGCATGGAGGGCAGTGGGAATAACCCAGCTGCTGAGCTCTGATCCTCCGGGATAGCTGGGACAAAGGCTGAGCAGGACAGAGTGGACACTGCCAGGGCTGACCAGTGTTTGTACGACACTGTTGGGCCACCGTGTGTGGAGAGATGTGGAAATCCTGGTGCTGTGAAGGTCAGGATATTCACAGAATTTCTGGGAAACTGCGTCTGTCTCTGAAATGTCACAGGGCTTCTCAGGGAACTTTTCACTTCCCTATTTGCTACAAATAAGAAATAGCCTCATGTGGAAAAATCTTCTGAAAACATTGGAGGCTGTGTACAAACAGAAAGGGCCTTACAGATCACAGATTATTTGGGTAACGTATCTAAAAGTCTCTCTTGTAGGCGACTTCATTTTCAGATTTTTAATTTTAGATGGTTTTATTTACAGAAGTATAGGATTAGTTGTCTTCTGAGAATCATCCTCTTTTCATTTTTTTTTGAAGTCAAATACCTTCAAAAGTAAGAGATCAAAAACTACCTGTTGCCATCTAAAACTCCAGTCCATGGTCCTGGAAGCAGAGGTTGGAGTCAAATACAGAAATCTGGTCAGAATTGGAACCATTTAAAAACTGATCTTGAGCCCTTTAAGTTTCCAACCTGGTAAACCTCAGCGATTTCCTTTGCTAGGAAAACTTTCTCTTTTCAAGAAGGCACCAATAACTATGCAAAGTTCAGAAGATACATAATCAATTAAACAAGCAGTTCTCAGAATGGAGAGTTCTGGAGTTTGTAGACTTAAAAAGAAAGAAAATTTTAAAAAGGGGGGGGGAGATAAAAGGGAGGAAAAAGAAGTGGTAAGAGACAGACTGGCTGTCAAGAGGTCCCTGTAGCCCCTCTGGAGCCTCTCTTGATCCCTGTAGACTGGAGTTTGACCCTTACACCAGCTAACCTTGGCCATGGCTGTGTGTCTGTTAGTTCCTGAGAAATGTTAAAACCTAGTGGCAGTTATTCTCAAAATCAGTAATCCACAACCTCATTAGTTTTACAATGCCTCATTCATGTGCATTTATTATTAAATCATGAGCACTTAAATAACTGATTAGTATAAATCAGGAGAGAAGGCCACCATCAACAGAACAATAAAAATAAAAGAAAAAAAGTCCAGCAACTCTGATGCTGTCTCAGGTTTTACCCTGATGTGTTTATAAAATTCTTCACCCTCAAAGATATGAAGATCATTAAGCTGAAATGAAATATAGAGCACATCACTTCTGCAGAAGAGTGACCAGCTATGAGATCTGTTAGGAGGCAAATGAATGCCATTTGTTTTTAACAGCAGTTTTTATCTGCCTTGCACTAGTAAATATTAATAGCGGTGGCAGAATAAAAAGTATCAGATGTCTTGAAGTTAAATAGTCACAAAGTGCTGCAGAAGAACAGAACAAAATCCTTCAAAAGAAAGAAATAGATAAAGTTTGAAATAAGAGCTGTCTGTTCTTAAAGCAGGAGAGCCCTGTGCTGCAGGTTGCCCTGTGCTTGGGATGCTCCATATAAAACCTGTTCCTGATCTCAGAGAGGCTCCGTGGAGGAGAGATGGTAAATCCTCACTCTAGAGCACAATCAAGTAAGGATGAATGAAATCAAAATTTTGTAAAAGTAAACTTTAACAGGGCAATTTAATTAATGTCTCTGGAAACCAGCAAAAAAAATCCTCACAACTATTTAAAAAATATCCTAACGCTCATGTTACTGGGTTCCCCCTTTATCTCACTGTGCCAAATGTTCCTCCCCAGCTGGACTTTGCCGTGGGGGCTCCAGGGGCATCAGGTGGTGTGTGGAGCTCAGACACGGAGCTGCCTTTGGGGTGGGGTGTTGGGCTGAAGAAGTTAAACTGCACTCGTGCCTTCGTAGGAGTTTGCCACAGCCACTGGAGAGCTCATGGCACCCCTGCTGGGGCCAGGACACTGCAGGGAAAACACAGATGGGAAAACAAGGGCGGGATTGCTGCAATCTCTCCCTCCAAGCCCCCACAGCAGTGATGTGATCTGGGTGTTACCTGCCCTGGAGAAGAAAAGCCGCTCTCAGGAAATCTCTGTTTGAGTTTCAGCCTGAACCTGGCCCTTTGTGTGTTCCAGTCCATTAACTGAGCCAGTCACCTGCCCTGCCTGGAAACTTTTAGAGGGGGGAAAAAATGGCTGCAATTGTTTTGGAACAAGATTTTCTAGATGAAATGATTTCAGTTCTTATTATTTTGGTGGTGGTTTGTGCGTGTGTGTGTGTGTGTGTGTGTGGAGGTTAATGTTGTTACCAAAATATTTGTTTTGAAGCTTGTAAGGACAAGCCCAGTGGAGGGAAGGACTGACAGTTATCAGGGTGGAATATTGGCAATATTAGGGTGGTTGGTTTGGTTTGCAGAAAGTCAGGAAAGGAAGCTGGGAGGAATCCTAATGGCTTGCAGGGAAAAAAGTGTTACGAGACAGTGAGGAGATGATGGAGGTAAACTGGAAAATCCCTATTCTATGCTAATAGGAATACAGAACTCTCATATTTTTTTGGCATTTCTTAGGCACTGGTAGCACCATAACACACTGCAAAAACAGTCCCTAAAAGTGCGCAGGGTACCTGTAGGACAGCTTCAAAATGAAAGCAATTACAGCAGCCGTCAGAATAAAGCTGGCTGTGAAGGAAACATATTATTTTGCATATTTTATGTATACACTTTCCAAGAAATATGACCTTTATTTTCTAGTTAGAGGGAAGTGCAATCAGAGTCTACACAGCAAAGGGTAGCTGGATCATTAAAAAGAATATTTTCTCTGATATTAGAGGTCTAAATGGGCACTAGTCCTTATTCACAACCTTGGCTGTTTCTGTCTGCCCCGAGTTAATAAGTGATAAGGCCAAAAGAGAAATAAATCACTGAAGTCCCTGTCCAAAGAAAACATATTGACTACAGCCAAGCAAATAACAGCCCATAACCAATGGTCCCATTCATCATTCATGTAATAGCGATATAAAGTATTTTCTACCTATGAAACCATGGAGTAGGAAAAAGCCTGATAAGCCCCCAATCTAAACTATGTGATTTGATTATTAAAGGACATGAACTGTTTGTCACATACCTTTAATCTTTAAGATGTGTTGCCATTTCTAAACTATAAATTTGTGGTAAAGGATTAGAAAGCTATTAACAATAAAGGTATAAAATAGACTTTATAAGGATTCCTGCAATTGTCGTGCAGCCCTGTAGACCCTTGGAACCTTAACCCGTTGAATATGATATAACATTGTTATCTGACCTTCAGAGCCAATAAACCATTTTTTTTTGCTTTTCAAGTTACAGACTTCATGATAAATTAACCCTCTGGATTCACAAAATAAGCCTTGTAAATTCTTTTCTTTATCCCCACCCCAACACTTTTAAATTTTCATACCTTTGCTTCAAAACTCTTATTCCAGACTGAAATTGTTAATCTTTTTTTATTCTCCTTTTAGCTCATGTCACTTGATGAGATATTATTCCCTCTTTTTTTTAAAAAAAATGGCCAATAAAACAGGGAGCTGAGATGAATTTCTATAAAGCCTGCATTGTACTTTGTTTCTACAGAAGGCTTCGCTGCCATGTTTCTTAATGTGTGGGTATCCAGGTTAGACAAACCCCACAGAAATGGGCAGTTTGGAGTGGCAGCAGAGGCTGCCTTAAAGCATTGCACCTTAAAGCATTGTAATCCTGTGCCCTAAGAGGAGGGACACGGCACTGTCTCTCTGCTGGTCCAGAAACCAGAATCCCCGAGTACTTGTTGCCACTGACCTGTTTAATAGTCTGGGAATTCTAGCTTCCTCATGGGAATGTATGTCCCTGACTCATCCTTCCTGCTCTTCTTGTGGGGTGCAGCATGTTTTGATTGTCGCTGGAATGGTGAGCCGGGTTTCCTGTGTGGGGTTGAAGAATGGCCAAGCCGTGGCCAGGTTCTCAGAGGCGCCCACAGCGCGCTGGCTCTGGAGAGGGAGTCAGGATCTGAATTTAGTGCAGAGCTGCCTGAGGCATGTTCTCACGCAGCACTGCCTGCCAAATAGTCTCCTTAAGATGTGCTTAATCCTTTGAGGTGCTTGTTAGTGAGGGCTCATTTTGCTGAGGCATTTTGTTTCACGAGTGCCCAGCTCTGGGATGTGCAGCATCGTTCCCTGGAGGCAGGACTTGGGCAGCCTCGTTCCTTGTGCTTGTACCAGCATCCCTACACAGCCAGGAGTGCTTTTCTAGTCTGGTTAGAGCTCCTGACAGCAGTGACTGCAGAGAAGATGTGCCTCAATATAGCCCATGTCTACAGATTCAGGCTTTTTCTGTTAATATATAGATAAAAGGAAAATCTTGTACTTGTAGCCTTTCATCTCAGTGGATGCAAGAGCAATATACTGCATGGAGTGTGAAGTTCTTTGTACTTTTCTGCTGTCTTGCAAGAACCCACACAGACTCTTCTGCTTAGTTATGAAGATATCAAGTGCATAAGTGATGTGGTCTGCCCTGGTGGCTGGATAGAGGTGCTGGGAACAGTTTAACCACAGTATGATGAGGCTCAATCCTGGCAGCTTCTCAGGCTGGCCCAAAACTTTTTGGAGCTGCCTCCTGGCACAGGTTACAGTGTCCATCCATACTTTATTTAAAGTTATTTTGAATACTTTTGTATGAAGCTTTGCATTGCAGACGTTCCCTGTAGGCTGCAGAGCTTCCTCATTGGTGATGCCACAGGAGTCAGCTCGGAAAGGAGCTGTAAAAAACCGCGGTGTTTTAAATGATGTGAGACTTGTGGCAGTGGGCCACATTTATCTCATGATAATGGCTGACTAATGTCTTAGAGAAAGCAGAATTTCCTTGAAGATTCAACCTGCACTAAAGTTTCAGCAATCTCAACAAGTTTCCCTGGGACCTCCTGGCAGGTCTCTGTCATCGCCCAGCTGCTGCTGTTGCTAAGGGAGAACATTGTGGTGTTAATTCTGCTGCATTTTTTTTTTTTAATTTAAAAAAAATCTCAAACCCAATTGTTCGAGGACTGTATTTAACTGTATAACCTTCACTGAGAGGTGTTTTGCCATTGGATCTTTCCATGGTCTGTTGTGAGCAGTTAATTACAGGAGAATAAATTCATCATGACTTAATTCCACCAAGCCAAGCGTATGCAGATGTTTTATTCCACAAGGTAGGACAGAAGTTATTTGACATATTAGAACCCCAGCGCGTTAGCACGATGTAAATTAGGCTGTGCTTCTGCAGCTATTCTTCATGAACTTCTTTCATTCCACACCAAACTTAGAGTGCTGAGGAGCAGGGAGTTCCTGGCAGTTTACACCTCGGGGAGATAAGTGAGAGCCATCCACTCTGTACCCCAGTAAAGGGCCTGGATTTGGGCAGTTGCCCTTGAAGAGCTGCAGTCTTGCACATTTTGCCCTAAGGTATTTGCATGGCCATACCTACTTTTATTTCAGCTCTCAGAGTCTTCTTTAACTTCTGTCCTCTCCCTTCCCTCCCAAACATGATTCTTCTTCTTTTTCCTGTTGCCATAAATTGCGGTTAACCTCTTTGCTTGAAGGGTTGTGGATTCAAACTGCTGTTGGATAGCACCAGGTGTCAGCAGTGGTGGTTAAAAAGAGGAAAACCCACACCCAGCAGATAGAGAGTTAATAAAAACCATCTGAATCACACAAACCTAAAACAACCCAACCAAAAAATTATAGAGAAAAACCTCACACATGCAACTAAATATGGTATTTTTTTAAGACCCCATGGGACAGAAAATGCACATGGCATTTAAGATGTTGTAACAGTCATCTAGCAAAAATACATGTTTTTTTTAAAAACAGAAATTGGTGCCAAAGTCCCCATTTTAAATCTGTGATAAATTACGGAGCAAAACTGGGATACCTATGAAAAATTGTGGAATTTGATGCCCCTTTTTAGTACTGCAGCATCTTCAGGGTGGGTTTTATCCCTTTTGAACATGATGAGGCCCTTTTATACCTTACAAAACTGTAGTGAACCCTTTGGAGCTCTGGGTGTGATACCCCCTGGACTGTCTTAGATGTCATCTTAGATGTGGGTGAACCATCAGGAAACTTCTCTCTGTCCTCTGCCTGCACATGGGCTCTAAACAAGTGCTCCAACGAGCACTGAAATATATCTGCTTGCATTTCTTATATATATCTGCTTATTTTATCTACTTAAATATATTTACTTGTATTACTTTCTACTTTTTCTTGTGTTTTGCTTTTTTTCTCGTAACTTATACCCAATTCCCAGCTTTCACTGGGATGCTTTCCATAGGAGGCTACAACTCATGAAATAAAAATACGTAGTCTGTGTGCTCAGGCAGTTCCAGCAGCAAGCTTGTATTTGTAAAAATGAAAGGCAAAGGTTTGCTGCCAGAAGTAACCATGAATTCATGTTGAAAGGTCACTTCTGCTAGGGAAATACTTCTTCCAAATGTAGATCTCTGACTATTTTCACCACTCCAAAAAGAATTCTCCCTGAAGTTCACATGCATTTTGTGCACAGCTACTAGAAATAGTCATCACATTGCTGTTCCAAAAAACAGGTCTTCAAGTGGCCATCATACTGAAAATCAATAACTTTCTTTTCCTACAGGTTTTTAATTCTGAGGTACTTCTTGTTCCCTTAAATCTTGCATTGAACTGTGCATGTCATTTCTTTAAAAGGATGAGACCGAGACATGCCTCACCTGTTTGCCTGAGATTGGATTTTCCCCGGGTGTTTCCATCAGCTCAGGGGCTGTTTTTGGCAGAGGAGCTCTCTGGACAGTGCACAGGTCTGGCTGGTCAGGGACAGGAGCAAGAACTTGCACCAGGTATCTCTTGTTCTTGGATGAAGAATTTAGTTCAAATTTCCCAAAGGCAAGGCCAGTCTGCACGTCCTTTCTTCCCCAAAACTGTTCATCCTTGCATCACTTGCAAGTTCTGTTAAAAAGACAAATGAACCTCCTTTAAATTGGGGCCTAAGGGAAAGGCTGGAAATGACCCCCCCTCCCCTCTCCAATTTCCCCCATTAGACTTTTTTTCACAGATGTTCATGCTGATTAGAACTGGGAAATAAGGGTATTTCTGTGGACCATGAATATTCATTTGTTTTTTGGCAATGAATTTCCTTCAGTTTCCCTGTAGTGTTTGGCTCCCTGTGAATGTTTGAACAAGTGAGTTTGCTGAAACAATCCCTTCTGAGAAAAATTCAGAGCGTGCCATGGAAAGTGAATTTTTCATGGTGTACATGTCTTTGCCTGGACAAAAGGATGGAAAACTGTTGTTAAGATGTATGACTCAAACCCAGCAAAGACACAGGTGAGGTGATGCCCTTGCTGAGCATATGCTCTAAATGGAGAATTTCAATTAAAAATTTGTAACGATCCACTCTGTAATTATCTGTAAGGTCGGTCAGAAAAACTATTTGACAAATACTTTAATTTACCAGAATAACTGGAGAAAAAAAATCTCTTTGGACAGTCACTGACTGGGAATAGTTTGTTGTGAATTATTTGCCCCACTGTAGTACTGATGCCCAGATCCAAAGAAACTGCTGGACTTGCTCCTTGAGGGGTCTCTGATGCCACGCCTAATTAGACCAAATGGATGTGAGCAGAAATCTAGACAATTTATAGCAGAAAAGCCCAGGGATTTTTTATTTTTCCTTTTAAAAATTTTAAAGTGTTATAAAACATTGAATGGAGATTACTGTACCTCCTACTGCTCGATCTTGTAATCCTGCAGTAAATGTGAGGATAGAAATTGCAGCTGAAGTGTAGGGAAGAGCCAGGATCCTGCGCTGCAGTCCATGAGCAGCCAGGCCAGGCAGACTGCGTGCAGGAATTTGGCAGAATTCCTCCAGCTTCCATGGGAATCTGCGTTTTCCTTTCAAATTGTACCATTTCGGTCTTTGGGATCACCCAAAATTGTCGTTATCTTCTGTGCAGCAACTTAATACTTACCCAGCGTGTTCTGTGGAATAATGTACACAATTTTACAATAACTATGTAATTAACTCACTTTGCTACTCCCCTCTCCAGGGAAACTCATGCTTCTATTAATGCTATTAGGAAGGTCCTATGCACAGAACAAAGAAAGTGGTGCAGCAGATGAGTTAACATGATTTGATTTGCAGATGCTTTAAACACTTAGCAGGAGACAGCTACGGTAGCTAATTAAATCACTCTAAGGTGCACAGGATTATCTGCTTTGTAAGAAACAATTTCAGTGAATTATGGTGGCCCTTTAGCTGAGGGGAAGTAAAAAGCATATTTGTTTGGAATTAAATTTCCCACGCAAAGTGCCCATCAGGCCTCTCCTTCCCCCCGTTTCTAAAATAGCCTTCCCTTGCAGCCAGCATTTTCTAGGAACCTGGATTTTCATTTTGTAAGCGTGGTGCTGCTTCCAACTTTCTTACGTAAAAATTTTCCTACTTAGCTATTGATTAGGATCTGCCTTTAAGCAGTGTCTGGAGTAAAAAATCGTGTTGGTACATTCACTACCTCTCAGATACTGCATCTTATTTAGTGTACCGGAATTCCCAGTTTAAAGTAATCACAAAATTTATGGAGAAACGGATAAAAAAGGTTGTAAAATATCGATTTGGGGAAAATAATAACACAACTCATCTATAATAAGAAGAAAAATGAAGCAATAATTCAGGTGTATTGAGCGGGTTGCTGCTGGAGGTATTGATCCGGTGCTTTAGTGTGCAACATCGCACCTAACACTGCAATGAAAGAACAGCACTGCATTCCCCTGCTCATTATTTCCAGACGCTATTGCCTTGTTACACAGGTCCCACAGAGCCTGGGCTGCCAGCAGGGAAAGAGAGGAACCGCCCAAATAACCACGAACCTGTAATATCTTAATGTCACTGTAGCCCCCGGTAACAACATGCAGACATTGTGCTCCTCTTCAGGCAGCCCTGTAGTTTGGCTTTGCTGGTTTTGCTCTTTGCTGTAGCACACATTGCCCGTGGGCTGGATGAATGGGGCCTCTGTGCTGCCTGTCCTGATAGCACAGAATCAGAAAAGGTGTCATTGAGGAAACACGCTTCCCTTAAATATTGACTTCCAGGATCCTCATATAAAAATTCCTGATCTCGCTGCGGTGTTTCCTTACTGTGGCAATAAGCAAAAGTTGAAAAAAGGACAGCAAAGGTCAGTGGAATTTTAAAATAAGCGCCCCGGCATTTCCACAGCATTAAACTCCATCATGCAACATTGCATTTCTGTTTATCTGCTGACATCTGCAAAGGTACCACACTTGATTGTTTGGCATAAATAATTTAGCAGCGAGAGTTTTATAATGAGCACAGATAAGATTTACCTATGTGGAAAAAAAAAAAAAAAAGAAGTAATTAAGAAGAAATCGTGTGAGGTAAAAATACAGTACCCTCTTGTAAGAGGGCAGCGTTTTAGCACTTGTGAAGGCAAAGGTGCATCCTGCTCTGTGAGGAAGCTGCTCTGTATGTGCTGCAAACTTACTGCATCCCATGAGCATTATCTAGAAATAGGAGCCAGACCAGATGAGCAAGTTCTGAACAGATCAGGCCTCCTGCAAATTTCAGCCAACACTGATCTGCAGGATTTGCTCTGGATCCTCAGCATTGTTGGGCTCACAGGGTTTGTCCTTTCCCCCCCCTTCAATCCACACAGTGAGAGGGGCAGAGTGAAGCAGACACTTCTGCTCAAGGAATGGGGGGAAGGGAGGAAAAAGGAAAGGAAGAAAATAATCTATGGCTGATGCAGAGGCCAAAGGAAATTGCTTTCTGTAAACTGCAGGGTCCTGCAGGAAGAGTTGAACCATCGATAGCAAAGCGAGCAGAGGTTGCAGTGGCTCCCTCCATCCCTGTGTGCTTTCCCTGGCCAAGGAGGGCTGAGGGATGTGCTGTGGCTGCAGCCCTGGCAGCTTTCACATCCTTCCATTTGCATGCTCGCAGGTCTGCGCTGGCTCAGGAAGCAGAAAACGTGCAATTGTTTTTGTAACCTAAATAACATTTCTAGTTCAGAAGCCCCGGGGGAAAAATCCTTGTCAAGCTGGCAGGCTGAGCTGGCATGATGATAAATGACTGAGGTGTGTGTTCTGACTCTGCGGGGACACGTGGGGTGAAGAAAACCCTCTTCTCTTGCACTCCTTGGATCTCCAGGCAGGAAGGGACAATTGCAGTCTCAGGACAGGCTGTTGCCTCTGGAAAGAGGTAGGACCAGGCCTTGCCATTCACTGGAAGAATTATTTTTTTGTGAGTTGAGGTGTTGGGGCTGTAGCATCTTTTTAAGGCACTGGCAATGTCTGTGAGGTTTTTTCTGCCTTTGGTGGTTCCAGTCACAGGACAGACAGAAAATGCGTGTTACATTTGACACAGGAAACAGCCATGGCACGGGGTGTCAGCAGAGCAGTTGAGCTGTTTCACCAGCTCACATTCGTGTTTTTAGAAAGCAGTTTGGGGTTTACAGTTATTGGCCAATGAAAGTTTTCTTACAGGAAAAAAAAAAAAAAATTCCTAGGGATTTGTGTAATAAAGTCCAACGCTGCATGAAAGTCATCACAGAAATTTTCTCAAATTTCTGCAGCAATTCCCTAATAACTTTTGTCCCTTTAGATTTCGCAAATTCGGTAATTTGAATTTTTTATGGAAGCTGGGTTTTTTTCCCCCCTGAAGTGCTACTTACAGTGCCAGATATTTTTTTCTTAAGGAAATAGAATTTTTTCTCATACACTCTCATAATGAAAATTTCTTTTGCACTAAAATTCATTAAAAATGTCTCTCTTATATTTCCTACCTTTTCCGTAACATCTGCATATTTTAAACACTTTAAAGAAAACTGATAAAGGCTCCGTGTTTACATACATTGCTACTTAATTTTCACTATATTTTTAAAAAGCTGTAAATCAATTGGTATCCTTTAGATTCAAGACCATCCTTACATAGAAACAGACAAACAACTCATGGAAGGCAAGGAAGCTCTTTAGGTTACTCAAGTGCTCTGATAAATTAGGAATCTAATTGTCAACAATTTCACATTTTTATGGGATTATTCTAAGATTCACAATGCCTGCAGTCCTTACTGTAAGCCTTGACTGCCTGACTACAAGCATTTAGGGGATTTTCCATCTTGTAATGAATTTGATCTCCACCATCCCAATTAGCTGTGCTGACCAATAGGTTTGGTTGGACTCTGGTCACCTCCCTGCTCATCCTGAGCTGAGCCCACTCCCTTCTCTGCTGGCAGCACCGTCAGGATCCCCTCTTAACTTTTGCTTGATGCTGCTCTTACCTACTCCAGGGCATCTTCCATCTCCTCAAAAACCTCTCTTGGACCATTGCTGTTGAAGGAAAGCTGGGTCACCTTTAATATGATTTAAGATCCTATTTTGTGTAATGTAGCTGTAGGTGTGGGTACCCTGGGTAAAGCCACGCACTGCTTTGGGTCCCATCTACCTCTTGGGCAAAATAAATGTTATCTCTGCCTTCTCTTGGCTTTCATTGCTGCTCTTGCTTTGTTAGTTCCATGTAAGCATTTATCCAGGCTTTTCTCCTATGGTCTGAGCAGGGCTGGGGCAGGGCTGGTACCTTCTGAGGCAGCAAGGTGTGACGTGCGGTGTCTGCTTGTGAGAGGCTTTCCTGGAACACGTGTGTGCAGCCTGAGTTCTTTAAAGCTCTAGCCTGGTAAGACAGAGGGGAGAAAGGCTGGAGCAGGAATTATCTTCTTAAATTGCTCAGAGCTTATTTAGATAAAGAATTACTCGGTGCTTTTCTTAGTACATTGTACAGCTGCTTTTTTTATTTTTTCGCAGTCATCTTTTTTGTATTTTGTACTTTGTTATTCTGATGATGCTGAAAGACAAAGAAACAAACTCCTCTCCCTAATTCACTCCAAAGAACGTACCATCTCCTTCTATTTTCTTGTTAAAACCCAATTGTGTGCAATTTGTAGGAAATTGAAACCACATTTTTCACTTAGCTTTCCAAAATTAAAATTTATGAGGAAAAAGAAGCAATAAAGCAGTTACAATCTGGTCATCTGTTATTATCTCTGTGGTTGGAGTAGTTCCACATTTGAGGAAAGTGACACCAAAAGTTTATCAAGCTTGTATGTATCAGTAATTTCACTTCTCTTATTATTTCAAACCACAGGAACTGCTGAAGCTGGTATTTTGCACTTGGAAATTATCTTGGTGAAAAAGGACTTGGGTGATCTATAAAAACAAAGCTTTTCTTCTAGCTGAGAAACACGGGGCAATATTCGTCTTCCTTACTCATCCATTTTAGAATATTGATGTTAAAATAAATTTAACAAATTGTGCTCCTTAAGCTGATTTAACAGAACTCCTTGTGAAAAAGCTTAATTTTTCTCTAGATCTATTTCTATGTATGTGTTTCCCATTATTCTTTTGCTTTTGCGTTTCCCCTCTACTCCGAGAACAATGGGAATGACAGTCCAACGCCAGGAGTCTCGGCTGCTCCAGCTCTAGAATGTTAGTGGCACTTGCTTTAGATTTCTCATTTTGCCTTTTTTGTCTCTGAATTAAACTCAAGCCAAATGATGGATGCCCATTACAATCAATTGTTTCAGACAAGCCACCAAAAGTATTGTAGGATTCATTTACATTTAATCAAATTACACTTTATTTGCAATTCAGGGAAATGAGAACCCTGCAGTAAATCAAATATTTCCTCTCCAAGGGCCCCATTCAGCAGAAAATATCCACAATCTTCCAAGCTGGTGCCTCAATGTATGTAGCAAATCTTCCAGCGGGAGGAGAGCTTGTGCCAACAAACCATCTATTGCAGTCTCTTTTCAATATTTTTCAGGGCTGTGGACACCTAAATATTTTCCAGTACAGATGCAAAGATCTTTGAACAATGAATTGTGCAGTGGCTTTAAACCAGCTGACAACAGACTTGCACTTCTCTTAGTTTCCTTTCATGGGCCACCAAGAAATTGTTTCAGGACTTCTGGGGTCCTGGAGTTTTGTACACCACAGGTTGGAAAATACAGCTTTTCCTCTGTGCAGCCTGGTATGAAATGGGAAATTAATGACAGTCACTGAATGTCATTTTTGTGGGGTGGTCATCCCTGTGTCCAAAAGCTTTCATGATGACTGGGAATAAATTAAGAATACAAATACATTTAAAAAAAAAAAAAAAAACAACAACTTCAAATAGAATAAATTCTTCTTGAAGGCAATAGTACAGGGATGGGCAGATACTAATTTTTACTCATTAGTGCCTTTTGAAGTTGAAAAGCTTTATGTGCTTGGAATGGGAGGTTATCCGTGACTCACAGCTCCTTTCCTCTGCAGGTTGCTACTGAAATATTGTGCCCAACAGGCAACCCTTTTACCCTTGCCCAGCACAGCACAGAGCAACAAATTTTGCATTGTGTCCCTTGTGTTTATTTATGGATTTAGTTCACTAAAACTTGACTGATTGCAGGATCTCGATGTCTCCTGATGCTTCCAGGCAGGGCAAACTGCAGGTCCAAGCACTGGTGAGCAGCAGTTTGTCTTCCAATGGCAGAAACTCCTTTTTTTGAGTCTCAGGTTTCTTTTGTAATTTTGAATCTCTTACTCAAAGTCAGAATTTTAATTGCGTTTTCGAGTCCTGAAAGTTCATTTAGGTGCCTGCTGGGATTTTTAAATAGGCATAGGTACCTAAATTTTACGGTTTTGCGGCTTTTTGTTCCACAGCTCTAAAACTGAGCAATAGTTCAGGACTGCTATAAATTACAGGGAATGTATGATGTCAAATAATGTGGAAAGATATCTTTTACTAAGGCAAAAAACCACTGCCTAGGTTCACAACAAGGAGTGTTACTTCATTCTTGCTGGTGGAAATGCGTCTTCTTTGCTGGGGAAATACCCTGAAACTTAAGGTCCCCACAACCATAATCTGATTAAAACACAGAGATAAAAAGAATTCTGACTGAATCATGTAATGTGTTCTTTAATCCAGTGAGATTTGAAAGCCTAAGAAATAATAAATACTGATTTGCATGCTTAGTGGTTGAATGTCATAAAAATCAACCCTGAGTACTTTTCCAAGAGTACCTGAAACTCAATTCTGCCATCTGACACTCACACCAGAGTTCACTGGGTCAGTTTAGCTGATGGTGAATGCTGCCTATAGAATAATATGGTATTTCGCAGTTTAAGAAGCTGTAAAACAGAGTTGGATTAGTCCCACCTCTCCCTTTCCAATTATTTAATTTCAGAATATTTGAATGTTAAGAAAAGGTAATTTTTTCTGGTTTAGTCCTAGGTGCCCAGGAGATGGTGTATTTAGTTTCCTTTTATTTGTGTTTCAGTACTTCATGTTTTGCTTTATACTTGTGATGAACTACTGAAATCACAGTTTTTGAAGGGGACTCTGTTATGCTGCTGGTGTGGGGGGAATTGCAGAAGGAAAGGGAACAAAAGGAAATGGCAGGTAGAGCAGGCGAATCCCGTGGGAATTTTTTGTTTTTCTTTCGCTCATTCACTTTTGTTTTGTGCAACAAGCAAAGTTTGGAAGATAAAGGTGACATTGCATTTCCCTTTGCTGTTTAGAGAAAGCATCCACCAGTCTGCATGTCCTAGACTTGAAATCATTGCTGTGTCTCCCCCAGCTCTGGAGAGCGAGGATCCACCCGCCCCAGCAGGACGCACAGAACCTTGTCGGTGTCCATTTGTTGCTCAGTTATCTACAACTTAGATTTGTTTTCAATAACTGCTTTCACCGCTGAGTGTGTTTCATGCTCAGGTAGGGAAGAGACCACACAGAATGTAGAAATCAAAGCCAACAGAGTGAGAAAACCCCGCTGGTGGGAATCTCCTCTCTTGAGAGACCTCTAAGGTGTGGGCAGCCCCCCTGGCTGTGCCCAGGCTCTGCAGGGATGGACACAGCTGCCCATGGACACGCATGGACTGTCCAGCATCAACACAGGGCTTGCAGTGCAAAACTAAAGTGATTTTCTCTGAAGCCCAAGATATTGGGCATTTTTGCAATCCCATCCCTTTCCCTGTGCGCTCCTCCGTGAGCGAAGGTGTCCTGACAGAGAGGATGGGCTTGGCATGCGTGGGGGTCATGTGGGAGGAAGGAAAACTTCCCTGGAGCCGGGGTACGCTGCCCAGGAGAGCAGGGAGCAGAGACACCTCAGGGCAGTGGTGATGGAGCTGCTTTGGAGCAGGAACATCAGCGCATCCTCTGTGCACCCTGATTAACTCTGGCAGCCAGGTGCTCAATCCTTCACACACCCAGGGCCTCCGTGGCTTTGTGTTTAAGCTCACTCTAGCATAGTGCTGATGGACCCAGAAGTGTATTTATATTATTGCTTACTGCCTGGAAAGCTGCAAATCAGTTCCTGATAAATATGCCACTTCCAGCAAGATTAATGCTAAATTCCTCCTTTTAGAGCGGCAATTTGCAAATTGCTAAATTAGATTTTAACATTCGAATACTCTTTCTTCATGTCACACTCGCAGCATCTTTGTTTTTATCACCTGATGATACTGTTTGTGTCGGTATTGAACTTTGAGGCATATTAATACAATACACACAGATTTTGGTGGCAATTTTTTATGACAACAGTTCTTATGAAATCTACTAGGAAAAGAATTTGTGCAGAATAATTTCTTCCATTACAGTGGGGTTTGCTTTTGTTTTGAATTGGATGGAAAGCAGGTATTTGTTTTATACAAGAAAAAATGGCAATACTATGCTACTTGGAAGGTATTTTATTGATAACTTCAGAGCTGAGATCTGAATTTTCCTACAGGCTGCCAACAATATGTAGAAAATTAAGAAATAAGCAAAAGTGCATGATTACAACCCTGTGTGATGGTATCTGGTTATCTGGCATAACTTTATATCTTCCACTCTATTTACTGATCATTTCCCAATCTTTAGCCTCTTTATTCCACCTCTGTGTTAATTAGGGAAATTTTAATATTTGCAGTGTAGGAAAAGATAATCCAATAACACTTAAAATATTTTTTGAAATCCTATTAAAAGGAAGGTGGTTAATTTTGGTGAGCCCTGTTGGAGTGCAGAAAAGTTTCCTCAGAACAGTGTTAGTTGAGCCCAGGGATGTGGTTACTGCTCTGCGGTGCCATCAACCAGCTCAGCTATTTTGCTGCGTATCCCAAACTCAGCAGTGACCACTGAAAAACCAAAGTTCATTCCTGCTGTAAATGAAATATTGGGAGTATTTCATAACGGGACAGTGAGTTTCAGGCTGGTTCCTTTTTCCAGCCTTTTTACAGCTTCTTTTTGAGACATCAGCTTTGTAGGCCAATGGTTGCACCTCAGATATTTTAATTTCCATTCTCGTCTTCACTGGTTTACCAAGTATATTCTAGATGGTAAATTGTGAGGGTGGAAGAGAGGCGAGATGAGAAGGGAGGGATATAAGCAATCATTTTTGCTTGCTCTTCCCTTCTGCCTGTGAGGCTCCACATTCCAGACTGGTGATCTCTCTGGAGGCTGTTCGAGGGTGCTGAACTCATGTTTGGGGGCAGAGCTGCAGGATTTGCTGATCCCTCTGTAATTGACTGGCAAGGTGACCTAATGCCCGTAATTTAGCACAAGCCAGTTCAGCCCCAGAGCCCTCATTTTGCCAGGAGCAGCAGCCCCTGACGGTGTTCTCTCATCACCTCCAGCACATCCGCTCCTCTGCCGAGCCTCAGGCAGGGAGGGACCCGGCAGAGCTGCCAACGGGGCACCGCTGGTTTGCGGCTGGAAGGTGCTTAACTGAGCTGTGCATTGCATTGAGTCCCTCAGTTAACAGGCACCCTGGGAAGAAATGAGTTGCTTTCATTTCTGGGATTATGAGCACTTGATGGAGAAGACATATCAGAATTCTGCCTGTGTTGCATGAGATAACCCTAAAATGCAGCATGGATTTTCAACTTACTCGTCCAGCAAAAAAACCCAAAACCTTGCCAGGTGAGAAGGAGAAATGGATGCTCATGTGAGTTCTCTTGCAGTCAGGCTCATGGAGCCAAATGTAAAGCGGCATTGCATGCAAAGTTGGATTTTACTTTATGCTTTTCTTGAGCTCTATCCCTTTGCTTGTGACTTGCCTATTTAAAATTATAATTCAAAAATGTAATTTGAATTATATTTATGATATTCTTTCTGCAAGACTTACAATGTGAGCGGAATATCCGAAAGATGGATGGTTCTGACCAGAGCTGGAGGCTTGGCTGTCTGACGTATAAATGCAGTAGACTAACTAAACTTCAGCCAGTGTCAGTGTAGTTTCAGAAAATTTGCCAGAATGGTTCTGCTTTAAACTGGTTCACCATCTTGGACAAAGTGAATTTAAGATGAGTTTGTGCTGGACCTAAGTGAGTAATAAGCACATTCAGAAGAAGCAAGAAAAACATAAATATTTCACACCAGTTTTGCGCTGACGTTGCTGAGAAATGGGGAGGAGGTTTGTGGGGATAAATAATGCTTTGGTTTTGGGACTTCCCTTTGTACTGCAGCTTCCATGAAGAATAGGTGGTATCTCTTCTTGGGTACAATCACTGCAGTGAAAAATAACTTGGAAAATTTCTGTGCCCCCTTCTGAGAGGAAAAAGTGAGGGTATTTTGCTTCCAGTAATGTATTGATAGGGATCATTGCAGTCACTTCAGAGGGAGGAGAGAAATGAGTTAGAATTATTCTTCCGAGCCTACTGTACCTTGGCCTTTGGTGGATGGTTCATGCCATGTTACTCCTTGCTTGTTTACTGATCTCCTCAGCAACTCACCTTGGTTAATGAATTGGTTTCAGTTAAATTAGTTTCACATTTGGATAATTTTATTTTTACCAGCACCCAGTACTCCGTTTGATTAAATTAAATCAAGCATGTAGTCAATCACCTTTCTGCCAAAAAAAAAAAAAAAAAAAAAAAGAAAAGACAAAAGAATAAGAAAAGTCATTGCTGTGGTTTTCCATAATTTATAAGTTTCCTAGGAAAGCAACTCAGGGGGTGTTTAGTTTGGTCCTGGGGTAGGGCTGGTTGGTGCATGCAAGGCAAAAGCAATACCGCATCTTTAAACAAGCTTGAAAAAGGTTTCTTTAACTATTGAGCCTAACTCTGAGATCTCCCCTGCTGTGAGCCATAAGTTGCTTGTAGGCTTGTTCTAGAGAGTAATAAGTATTGTTGTTTAGCAATTGTGTTGTTGAAATTCAGCTCCACTATGTCTGACAGTATTTATCTAAAATACTTTCCCTGGTGCGTGCTCAAGTTCCAGTAAACCGTGTCTTATTGTGCGACCTTTTCATTTTCCAGTGAAAAGGGATCAGCTCGTCAGATAAAAGCTACAAGCTGAAGTACAGGAAAAATGCGTGCTCAGAAAATCCGAGCATGATTGAAAACAAGATGTGTTAAATCAATGCAGTTTATCGCCTGCCTATTCCTGGCAATTGCTGTTCTAAGCTCATTCTGAGCACACACTAGATGATAAAAGTGTAGTGTCACAGTGCTCACTGGGGTGTGAGGGCAGGGAAACATGTTTATCAGACAGGCTGTTATGATTTTTTTTTTTTTTTTTACCCTTGATAACGGTTATTGACAATATTTTTGCAGAAAAAAACAACAAACCCTGAACAATTGTGGAAGCAGGTGATGTATCTGCTGCTGAAATCAGAGACTACTGAAAGCTCTCAAATTAGATATTTCTATTTAAATGTTACAAACTAGAAAACAACAAACTCAACTGTTTTAATGTTAAACAATTTGTTGCATCATCGAGGGTATTGCCAAAATGGTCCTTTTGCTTTTGGGTGAGTAGTTTTACTGCAACTTCATGTAGATGAATCAGAGCTAATATTAAGAAATAAAGGTGTTTGGAAACTATTGTTTTCTCAAGGGATTTAAAATTAGTTATGGAGAGGGATTAAAGATGTAAATTAAACCTCCCAGCAGGTCAGCCCCTGCCGAGAGCACCACACCTATAATATTCATTGCAGCTAAGAATAATTCATCTCATTTTTATGATTCAGCTCTACTTATATTTCCCTGTGAATCTCATTTTCAGAGATTTTGGATCTGGTAGCTGGTGTTTTTCCAGTTTTCTCTCTTGAAGATTCTTTTTTGCACTGACCATAGTGCACTGGCACATCAGAAGTCTACAATTCTGAGAAACAGCCAAATTTAGGCTAAGATACTTCTGATAGGAATTCACACAGGACACCGAGTTTTTCATTTATGCATCCCCTGGTAATAATTATTTTTTTTTAATAGTGTGAAGAGATGATGAGAAATAACAAGGTTAAAAGTTAGTGAGGCATTATTCAAAAGGAAATATTTCTGCGTACAAACATATTTCATCAGTGGTTTTCAATACTGTCGACCCAAAAGGAGTTTGTGAAGGGTGAAAAAAGGAAAAACTTCCTCTATGTTATCCAGAATTATCCCTATGACAATTTCAAAGGTGTCTGCACCTACACTGTGGAATTTGAGAAGTGCATGCAGAGGAAAAAATGTTGAAAATATGCAAAATACAGAATGAAAGGAAAGGTTACTTGAGGTGACAGTTTAGCATCTCCCACACTCTGTAGGGTACATCTCTGCATCTGTCTCTGAGCCAAGAGTTTAAAAATAAATGCAGTGTCTTTATTTTTAAAATGTTTTAAAGTAGGTCTAAATATAGATCTTATAACTAACCTTATGCACCCATTATTTTAAATCTTGGCTTGGGTGCCTTTCTGTGCTTGTGTGTATGTGTGCACATAAATTTATTTATTTATTTATTTATTTAAATGAAGGGGCGAGCCATTGAGAACCAGCCATTTTCGATACATTTTTTGCTGCATGCTCACGTGCACCGCCAGAATGTGGCTGGAAAAACTGGAAAACATTCAGATGTAAATGCTGTTCTTCCCCTTTTTATAATCGCTGCCAAAGATGCATCAATTAACCTGGACGGCCAGGCGAGGGAACCAAGAAGCATTAATTTCCTTCTGGCCCTCTCTGGACACATCCCCAGTGAATTCCACCAGCCTGTTGTGAAATTGGGATGTTTAAATGCCAGTGCCTGAAACTGGACTCTGCTTCAGACTCCCTTAAGGCCCAATCTTCCCCATTAGACAAGAGGTCAGCACACTCAGAGGAAGAAGAAAGCGTGAAGCTCACAAATTGTTTGACTTCCCCCCCCCCGAGCCAGATTGCAAGTTGCTAAGAGTGAACATCCAGAGTTGACGTGTTTGGAGAAACCAACACACGATTCTTGCTAGACAGATCTCACAATTGCATTCTGTAACTTCCATTAAAAATTGGGGCTCAAGACATGCATTCCTTGCGTCTTCAGCACCTCCATCTCTGGCTGGGTGGGAAGGGAATAATCCTCTGGTTCTTAATTGCTGGGAAAAAGTTGTTTTCAGGAAGAAAATACCACGCTGTCTATCATGTTTGTAGTAACGCTGACGGACACGGTGGAGCTGCCTCAAACACTGGCCTGTTGCATCTTTCGTTCAAGTACAGAGCTGTCACTGGGAAACTCGGGAGATCTCTGTGTGAGGTTTATATTTTGACCCAGCTCTGCATTTTCCTCATTGCTTGACATGTGCCTGTGGTCTCTGTTGGGGCATTACGTGGCAATAAAATACAGGAATTACATTTCAGGTATCCCTATTTCTAATTTAAAAAAAAATGACATAATGTCGCAGTTTGGTTTCAAAACTGGAAATTCAGTGCACAGGAGCATGTTTAAGTCCTACGACCAGAAAAGCAAGGAAATTCTGGGTTGGCACTGGAAGCACCTTTCTAGCCCAGACCTTTCTGTTCAGGCCCTCGCCGTCCCACCCACTTCCATTTCCCACTGCTTGTGGGAATAAACACTCCAGGGAAAGTCAGTGGAAAGAAAACTTTAGAAAAAGCAAGACAAATTCACGACAACAACAACACCAATAGCTCAAATGCTTGCATGTTTTCGTTTAAGGAGCTTTAATTAGCAAAGGAAAACTCTTTGCAGGGAGATTTGCAAAACAGACTTTTTCTCATTTGATGATGGGGTTTTGAAGTGGGGTTTCCTTCTCTGTCTTTGTAGGGCAGGCAGAAGGAGGCCGCTGTGCATAAGAGCTGTTGGGTTTGGTGTCAAAATGTTGCTTTGTAATCATCCATTAGCACTGCTGCACTGCAGGGCCTTAGCGAGGCTTTTTAGTACCTGGAGTTTGGCATTATTATGGTCTGTCCTGTCCTACTCCCATCTTCTGGAGTCAACATTTTATTTTGTTAGGGTCAGGGGCTGGCAGCAGAAGCCTTGTGTGGCTGTGAGGTGCTGAGACACAGAGCCAACTTTTATTTATATTCTGATGAAGTTTCTCTCATTGGACAGGGAAAAAAGCCCGAAACAACTGTGTTGGAGACCTCAAAGCCCCACCTCTTCGACACCGTAGCTCAAGACTTGTCACCAGCTGTTTAATTTTGTTGTGGAGCCAAATTTACAAAATAAATTTGTAAACAAACAGAGGAAGAGTCTAAAGAATCTCCTTCCATTCCACTGTTGCAGCGTCTCCCTGGTGCACCACAGCACCAAACACTGTGGGATATTTAATTCCCACGTGCAGCCTTCCCCTCAGTGTTTCACTTAAAACAGTCAAGGCCAGATTTCTCATCTGAGACAGGGATGGTCAGACCTGAGGCAAATTTTTTTGTAGCCTTCAGCCTCTTTTTTTGGTTATTTGAGCCCTCAGAGTCCCTTCCCTCTCCTTGCAGCCTTTTCCACTGGAAAAGCATATGGGAAGTTCATAGGTCTAAGTGTTGCTTTCTCATTGGTTTTGGGTCAAACAGAATGAAAAAGAAACAAGGACTGAAAAATAAAAGGAGTAAATGAAACCATGAATGCATGGGAAACAAATTAACTGGATATGTTTTACATTCTGAAATATTTCCATAATGCCTCTATGTAGTGTGTGTTTATTTTTCTTCGAATAATAATGTTAAAATGTGTCTAATTCAATTACTCTCTGCATTTGCTGAATGAGTTTTCTTTGGTGAAGGGCTCTCCTACAGTACCCCAAGCTACGAATTCCATATGATATTTGAACAGGTCCTTTTAATTGCTGATATTAAGTGTCGATCATTCTGCTGCAAGTTGGCAGCATGGCCAGAGAAACAAATTCCTCTCTCAGATACATCAGACAGTCATTCAATTAACAACCAAAGCTTTATTGACACAGTAGGAATTCATTATGTGAAATATTGAAAAAAACCCTCCACTGACTACTTTAAAAAAAAAAAAAGACTTAAATATGGTGGATTATCTGCATATGGTTATTAAAATTATTTGTGCAGAATTTTAAATTATGGTTATAATGGAAACATTTTTTTTTCTCAGAGGCATAAGCAGCATTTTTGTTGCAAAATAAGTTGGACTTTGAAAAGATGAATATAATGTACACATCCTTATTTCCATAGACAGTGTGCATTTTCTTGATTAAAAGCCTTAGATTTTATGAGTTATGGCTTTAGACTTGCTGCATGAAGAGCTTCATGGCTTATTCTGTTAGAGTCTAATTTGAGAGAAAGTTCTTCCTCAAGGGTTTAAGAAGTAATTCATAAAATGGTAAGAATAATAAATATTGTGCCTTAACTCATACACTAGGAGAGATAGACAGATTTTGTACACCTGGGTGTAATTTTGGTTAATTCACACAAGAGACAGGCTGAAAGTTTATTGTTTGGAAGGAGAAAAATGGCTTAAATCTTGTATTTGCAAAAATGATTATATTAGCTTAAATGAAAATGCTACTCTATTAATGGCTTCAATAAGCTTTGCATTTGGAAAAGTATTTTAATAAAAAGTTACCTGAAGTTTACTGCAACTTAAAATATGTAAGTGAGGGAAAAGTACTTACCTTGATTTATATGTCTTTTGGAGGTGTAATTATTGGCTTTTTACTCACCTATGTAAAACAATGTACTTTTGTAAATGGATTTCTGGCCACTTTACTCCTCTTTTTTTTTTTTCCCCCACATAAAAAATAAGCACTGTCAATCAAAGAATTTTAAGGTTTATTTCCTCTTTAGAAATGATTGATAGCCTTTTAGATTTACAAGTTGACAAGTTAAAGGGTTCTATTGGTATAATTATGTACTAAATTCACAGTCTTTCAATTTAAATGTCCTTTTAAAACCACAAGATTATCATACCTGTATTTTGAAAAGTGGGCCAGTCAGTTTGGGTTGGTATACAAATTGCTTCCATTAGCCTTGGGACCTATTTGAATTTAGTACCGTTTTTTAAAGTTAGTACTACTTTCAATGGTACTTTTAAAATATAAGGTAATGGGAATGCATTTTAAGTACCATATGTGTTAGCTTGTTTTTAATGTCTGGGTGTCAAGGACACAAATAGAGAGTTTGTATTTCTGATTGATTCTTTTTTTCCAATCATGGGGAGAAAACCATGATTTGAATTAGAGGTCTGGGAAATGCCTTACTGTGGATGGACTTCAACGGCAGAGACCGGGCACACGTGCTGGGGCAGAGGAAAACCTTGCAGGGAGCTTGGTGTCTGACCTTGTACCAGCTCTTCTGCAGTGCTTGGAGATGAGAACAGCCCCTTTGCTTTGGAGTTTTTTCAGCTCCTGACACACAACTGGTCTGGCTGAAGGTGGAGTTAAATGTATGAGCAGATCTCTTTCTTTGAGCCATGATTATTTCTATTGGACTTGGCTTGTAAATGAACAAGAAACGGAGGGCTGATGTTGTCCAATCTGTGGTCAGATGTTCAGGCAGCTAAAGATTTTTTTTTTTTTTAAACTTTTTTTTTTTTTAATTTTATCAAAGATTGAAAGGTCGAAAGGTTATAGACTTATGAGTGGTATTTGACAACGGCAGTTTAGGACCCAATCCTGCAGATTGCTTTTGCAGCCTCTCCGCACTGCTAAAGTAAAGCTGAAGCGATTTGAGGCAGAAAAGTTTTCCCTATCTCTCACAGTATACTTGATGCCTTGTGAGATTGGACCATAAAATTAACATTATTTTTTTTTTTTTGGCCATTTAGTTCGGAAAATACTCAGAGGAAATACTCTGTGGATTTCAAATGTGTTGAACGTGTAGGAAGATATGAGAAAATGACTGCTAACTCTGGGGGGATTTCAGAACTGGCCTCCATTTATAATATTGCAGAATTTAGTAACTACTTTCCCAAAGGATCTAAAGGGAAAGTGGCCATAAACTAGACTGAATTAGAGGAGAAACACATTTGACAGAACCACGCTAAAATCTTTGAACATATTTGCAGAAGAAATGTAAATTTGAACTGTAGGGTTTTGGGTTTTTGGGTTTTTTTTTAAAATTTCTCAGGGAACAGCTATTTTTGATAAGAAATATAAATAACAGTAAATTATTTCATTTGAAGAGATTTAAACCAAGCAGTCTTGTAAGTAAACTCAGTGGTAATGAAACCAGGGGGTTACAAACCAAGGTACTCTGATATTTTCTGCAAAACTACACAACTGAGAGGTCAGCATGGGCCAGGATGTGAAAGGAAATGTGGAAAAAAATAAAAGGCCCAACTGTCCCAAACGAGAAAGGGCTCAAGCAGGGGAAAAGCCTTATTCTCACTCCTTCCATATAATGACCTGAATATAAATAGAAGATCACATTGAGATATTCCTGATGAGAGGAAATGCCTGGAAAAACCCCCAACAAGCAAGGAGACTGGGGGGATGCCATGATCTCTGGGGGAATAAAAAGCTCGGAGAGTAAAATCCTGAAGGATTTCTTGTCTGGTGTTACCATAACACTGTAGGAGTAATTTCAGGATACGGTCTGAAGAGTCTTTTCTGGTATGAGAGGGATGTTGAGGTCCTGGCGGACCATGTGCCTGTCCAGCCAGTCCCCATCAGCCACACATTTGTGTTTCACTGCTCCCCCAGCACCACCTGCCTCTGCCTCAGCTGGCAGCAGCATTGCTGTATTTTCTTGTGGGGATGGGATGTACCAAGGTCCAGGAGGAGACAAAAATCCGACCTTTTGGTTGCCAGTTGGACAATCTGCTGCAGCAATGTGGTTTGAAAATAACAATACATAATAATGATAAAATAACCATAGTTTAAAGGGATTGTTTTGTGGGCTTGTTATGGAATGCCAATGAATTAAAAGCAAGCTGGGGATTAGATATTGGTTTCATGTTAACATGAAGATCTTTAACATTAGGAGTAGGGAATAATGGTCTCCTCACTTAAAACAGGGAAATATGGGCAGGTTATACCACATTGGGGCTGGGAGATGGAGTTTGGTGCTAAATCTCTTTGCTGTGTTCAAATATCTTTCTAGCCACATAAGGTTCATAAGACCCTCATAAAAGTGTGTGATATATCAATAAATTAGCAGACTTCATGCGAGAAATACCTTTTTTTTTGCTATTAATAATCTAACACAAGATAAGAAAAGCTTTAAAGTGACTCAAAAATAAAAAAAAAAAAATAGATTTTTTTCTCAAAAAAAAATAGAAGGCTGAAGATATAAAAATTCACATTGGAATTGATTCCCCCCTCCCCTCCAATTTAACTTAAAAAATTCGAACAAAATTGCTGTGGAAAATTTCCACGTCTCTATTGGCATGGGAGAGTCAAGATGTGCTGCTGTGTAGAGATGCTCGAGAATACTTGACTGTTCCAGTTCACCAAAGCACTTAGGAAATTCTAAGCACATGTTGAAGTCTCACTAACATCTGAGTTTTAAAGTGATCATATGACTGGAAATATAGCTAGAAGGTCACTCAGTGCAGTCCCCTGTAATTATAGGCAATCATATAAAAAACATAATATGCTCAAATTTGCTTTGCTGAAAGCAAATGGGTTTAAGTATGTGCTTACAGATAAGCATGTGCTTAAAGGCTTGACACAATCAGAGCTTCCATTAATGCAGACAGACCAGCATTTTCATGAAGATTAAAGTGTTCCACTTTCACCACTTCTCACCTCCATTTTATCGGACAAGGACTAGGGAAAGATGAACTAAAAACATTGATGGGGGTTTTTTTTGTTTTTTTATTTTTATTAAATGTCTTGGATCAGTTTAGTGCTGTTTGGCGCCTAAGCTGCTGAAGTCAGTGTTGATGAGTAAAAAATAAAATCGCTGCCAAGACAAATGCCTATATTTCACAACAAAATTATTTGTGAGCCTTGCACATGGAGCATATTAAATGGAACATATTAAATGTATAATCAAGTCTGGAACAAGAAAGGCTCTGGAACAGTCACTACTTTTGTCTTCCAATCACCTTCCTCTTAATATGGAAGCAGTAAAAACCCAACATGAAACATGGGGTGTGAAGTATTTATCAAATTGATTTCATTGTGGCTTTCAGAGATAGTAATTGCTTCCTGTTTGGAAGATCTGTGCAACATCCCCAAATCTTCCAGCAACTTTTTGAGGGAGCTGAAGTGGGAAGGTTTGGATTGAAGTCAAAGGACCAATCTCAAGTAGAGTTTGAACCAAGATTTCACAGTCAGTGCTGAGTTCATATAAAGGGATTTTGCCGTGGCCATGCCGTGGTCTCTCAGTGCCGTTGCCCGTTGTCACCTGAGCCCATTGCTCTGCCTTTGTCACATCACGCTGTTGTTTGTTGTTGTTTCAGCTCTGAACGAACCCACCATTGACTATGGTTTCCAAAGGTTACAGAAGGTTATCCCCCGGCACCCTGGTGACCCCGAACGCTTGCCAAAGGTCAGCACAAAGTTTATTGTTTTATTAAATGTGGTAAAGATGGTTACTGCACGTTTTTGTCTGAAAGTGCAAGACTCTGTAAATGTGGTGGTCCTGGTTTGGTGCCCAACACAGAGAAGCTGAAAGAGGGGCATGACCAAGGAAGCCCAGTCTGCAACTCCCACTGGAGTCTTAAGAGGCTTCTGTTGTCATCTCAGAAAAGCTCTTGCCTTTCTTAAAGACAAATCTTTCTCTCTGTTTTAAAATACTTAACAAAGAATATATTTTCTGGTTAACATTTTGGGACCTGAGCAGTGTTTTCTTATAATAATGATGTTTTTTGGTTTTGGTGTCAGTAGCACTTGCCAGCATAATTTTGAGAACTGCACCATTGATAAAATCAAGTTAATTGGATGTGTGTCCATTGCTGCTGCATCATGTGTTGGTTTAGGATGGTAATGATTATATACTGTTTTATTTCAGGATTGCTGATATAATTAGAGCATCGTGTAGTGAAGTGATGTTTGTTGCCATGAAAATCAGTGACTTCTTTTGTTGATTTTTGTCAAGTAAAAGCTGGGGGAGAAGCAGCATCTTTCAGATAGAATTCTTGTACTGGGGAAACACTGGGACTGCACTCAGATCTCTTCTTGCTACCTTGCGAGAATTTGCAGTGGGTTTTGGAGTATACTGAGAAAGAGGGGGGGATTTAGGTGTTGCTGGTGTCCACAGGAACTCTGAGCAATAGGGATGAGCCGGAGTCCCTGTCTGTGGCCAGCTGCCACCACGTTTTATCTGCTGCAGCATCGTGCTGCTACCGAGTGAGCTGGGCAACCAGAAAATTCCCTGTGGAAAGGAAAACGTGAATTTGCAGACCTGAGACACAGACAAATGAATCGTTCAGTTAATGTAGATCCAGTATAGCCTTTGTGACTGGACAATGCTTATGACCTTTCTTCTGTAGCTCCCTGAGCTGTCCACAGGCTTTCATCAGGGATTGTTGCAGGCTTTGATTAATTACATTGCTATTTGAAAGGTGAGAAGATTTCCTGAACACTACAACTTAATTTGTTTAATTTCTTGAAAGAAATAAAATTCAGGATGTGTTTTTTACAGGCTTGTTCAGTCTTTTATCTTTGCCTAGGAAGGCTGCAGGCTGTGGTTTTGGGGTCGCTGATGTGCTGTCCTTCCCTCCTACCACCAGAGAAACATGCTGTCCTGCAGAGTTACATTTACCATTGGCTCTGCTCACCCTCCGCAAGCTGTCCCTTTCCCTAACATTTGGACACACTTGCAACAGGACACAGCTTCCATGGCTTGTCAAATTTCACTCCAGAGGTGCAACCCTTTCCAAAGAAAAAGGGCATCCTCCTGTAAGGCTTCTTTTTTTTTTTTTTTTTTTTTTCATTTTTTCCTTCGTC
>VZRN01000886.1:928070-945248 GCA_013397935.1 Dasyornis broadbenti
ACAAAATCCCCTCCCCCCCCCCCCCCCCTTCCCACTTTATTTTATTTTTCCCAAGAAATAAGAATGCTAATATTAGAAAGAGGACAAACTATCAGAACATCTTACATATGCAAAACCAAAAAAAAGGCCCCAGATCTAAACCTCCCTAGTCTCTGTAATTATCATCTTCTTCAAAATAACGTAGACAAATCGTACAAATAGTTTGGGGTAAGTTTTCAAAAAGAAACGCCTGAGGTTCCTATCCAAGATTGCCATGGGAATGAAGGTAGTGGAGGCACATAAAGAAAATTTAGAGGGAAAAATGTGCTTTTAGGTCATTGTGATAATCCTTTGAGGTCAGATAGAAGAGTCTAATGTTGTCACTTGTTTGCTCATATGGATAAATGAGGAATAATCCCTTTGTAGCCTAGATAGATGGGAATAGTGTGAGTCACTGTAACCTGGTGGGATGGAGGAGTTTCCATAAAGGAAGCTGGTGGAGGATTTTTTGTTAGTTATTGAATTATGTGGCCTTACCTATTTCTGCTCTAGTTTGTATCTAATTCGATTGTCTTCTGGTGATTCACTGGATATGACAAACTGACCACAGTGTGAAAGATGGGATGGCGTTAAAGAAATGTATGCAGGAGAACTGGTCTTTACATGCTACAAATCCTGCAGCCTTTTGTGCAGCATGGAAAATGTGTTTCCGACCGAGGGGATCTGTCATTGGACCCTCAGAGTGTGAGCCTGCAGGATCATCTGTGGGAAATGCTGAAGGAGATGCCAGAGAATTGCCACAGTGTTGGTTCCTGAAGGGACGTGTTTGTGAGTCGCAGACTTGAGTGACACCTGCCAGATCTCTGCTGATGTGCTGGAGGTTATGGGCGGATACAAGGGTACAAGGCAGCGATATCTACCAGCCCTGCACTGGGTGCATGAAAGGTAGATTGGCCTCGTGAGGTAAAATTTGACAGCTCTAAGGGGTTCCTGCAGGTGGCTGAAAATGCCTTTTTCTGGTAAACTGAGGGCTTGGGGGCAAGATACACTATAAACATACTTAGGAGAAGCAGAGTTCTACAGCTATCAGAGGGACCTGGATGTGAATCATGACATCACTGTTGCCCCTAAAGTCCCTAAAGGAGATGATTTAATTCCCAGCAGAGTGATTTTAGTTCTGCATATCTGCTCTCACATGTGGGTGGGTACTCTTCTCCCTTTACTCAGAGACCCAACATTAGCAGGGAAGTCCAGAGCTTTTAGCAACAAAACTCTCCAAATTACTTGCCAGATGCTTTAGTTGATGGTAATATGGTGAGAGCATCCAGACTCTCAAATGACAGTTTATTCAAAGGGTTATTCCAAGCCAAAAATATTAATGGTGGTTTATTCCATGCTACCCTGTATCTAGATGAAGTACACATCTGTGTTAGCCACTGATTCCGTTGTTGTTATGTGCCCATCATTTATGGAAATGGAGACCACCAGCATGAGTGGTGTGGATTAAAAAACGAGGCTGATACTTTTCTTAGTGTCTAACTACATCATATTACAGGAGGTTAATAGGTGTAAGATGGGGGACTTGCAAGGACAGACTTGCAGGCGATCTTCATAATTCTGCTCCTTCTTCTGTCAGCAGTATTTGCAAAGAAGCCTGTTTGGACAGGGTGTATTTTCCCTGTATGCATTTATCACCTCTGTGGTTAAGAGGAGCTTTAATCATCGATTCTCGATGTTTATGGCTAAATGCCTGCTCCCATTTGCACTTCAGCGTTTGTTCTTTCTGCTGCCTCATAGAGGCTTCCTATATTTTATTTATAAGCTTGGCTCATTGTGGAGCAGGTGGTAAGGTTATGCATGACTGTTTTTAGTGCTGTACATTTAGACCGTGATTTCCAGTTTGGGTGGAGGCTGATGAGACTACAGTGGCTTGGAAAGATCAAGGTTCTAGCTCCCACTGTAGACTTGTTTTCTGGAAGTTGCCATTGAAATTCAGTGGCAGGAATTCAGTGCTTTTCCCTCCTATAGGCAGTGGTAAGCTAAAGATTTTTTTTTACCCCTCAAGTGAGGCATGTTGTCTTTCTCTCCCATTTTGCCTTCCTGTCATTGTGGTGATGTTCTCTTCGGTATGATTCAACCATAACATGTGGAAAGCATTCAGTTGTTTGTTTGCTAGAGAAGTTTTCAACTTCGTGTGGGTACAAATATCTTTTTAGAGAAATGGCCCTGTTATTTTATACTTCCCATTAGGCTGGCACAGTTCCCTCTGTTTTACAGTAAATGGAGGAGCTTTACATTTTAAATGGCTTTTATGAATCTTTATAAAGCTATAATTGCTGAAAATGATACAATAATGCAGTGCTCAGTGTTGATGTGGAGAGATGGGAGGTTCTGGACAGGCTGAAGCTCTTGTGTACCGAGCTCAATGACTGGCATTTTAGAGCCTTGGCATCCTTCTAAATGTCCCTCTTGGTTTTGCCTTTACATCTGAATGAGCTGTTCACAATTTTAGCCTTTTAAATATAATGCATACACAAATTTCAAGTGTAAGCTTACAAATTACTTCTAACCCATGTCCTAAACCATCACATTTATAGTTTCCCCAATTGAAAACCAAAGGGAAAGTCTGAGTGCAAATTATTGTGAATTTGACTCGAAATTTCAGAACGTGACCTTTCCAAGGTGAAGAAGTGAATTGGAGTCTGATGTTGAGCATTTTGAGTCTGCAGAGGAGTGTTTTTCTTGCAAGTAGCCATGAGAGTAGGAAGTTAGAAGGCAGAGGCAGGAGGTCAGACATAAGAGTCAAGGAAGTATGAATGACATCATCATCCCTAAGTACCCTCTCAGAAGATGAACGAGCTCTGTCTTGTATTACAATGCTAAAGAGCATTAGAAGGTGATATGATATCCAGACAACACATAAGATAAATGCCTCAGAGGATGCTGGAACAGCTTCCCCCCCACGCCCTCCACAAGTCCATAAATCCTTTGGTGGTCTCAATAATACAATATGTGGCTGATGAGTGTTATATATTGTGGTCAGCTTCTTCTTGACAAAATTCATTTCGATTTAACGAGTACCTCGAACATTATCTAATTTAGTTACTGAAGCCAAACAGCTCAGTGTAACTCTAGATACCCTTTATCTCACCAGACTCACAGCCCTTTTGGGACACTGAGAGGATTTTTTTTCATGAGTTTCTGAATAAAAAGTAAGCAGATGTTGCTAGAAGAAATATCCCATCTCTTTTAAAGCTAACATAAAATGTGTTTGTTGTGATAAAACTTGACACAAAATGTTTTCGTCATGATAAAACTTGAAATGCAAGTTTCATGTTCTTAATGAATTCCTTCTGAAGGGAATGCAGGCGTCCAAGAAAACACGCAAAGGTGTTGTAGTGTTCGAGGTACATTCAGTCAGAAGTGGATTCAGTTTGAATTTCAGTCTTTGTGCTTCAAAAGCACAGATATCCCAGTATGATTTAAAATATCTTTTCTACAGCAGCTTTGGGATATGCAAAGTTGCTGTAGACTTTACTACTCACCCTCTCTTTTGTGAATGTAGACATACCTTAGGATCATCAGGAAGAAAATTTGATCCAAATATTTAATTGTGTGCCTGTTTCAAAAATAAAATTAAAAATAAATAAAAATTCCTCAGTAGAAAATCAGCTTCAGTTTGAAGGAAAAATGGACTCTGGATTTTTGGTGTGTGGCTTCACGAAGTGCAGAGTTCTGATGTGTCATATTTAATTACTAAATTATTCTTTCCTTTTCTCAATATTTGCTCAAATTGTTATTTTTATAGAAATAAAATTCTGGTAATTTGAAACAAAATGCAAAACAAGAAGACCCTCACTTTAGCTAAAAGCTGCTAAGTCCTTTATTCTAGCCCAAAAGCTCTCAGACTTCTAGCATTAATAGAAAAGTGGATCTTCCTTGACAAATGCCCCCATAAATTAGATATTAGCTTTAGTCAAACTCTGTCTCTCTCAGGAAATATTTCCACTTGCATATTCAATTGGGAGGACCTTACATGATGCCCACTTACTGCTATGAAAATCTAGGCTTCTGAGATGAAGGCAAAGAAAAATTTCTGTGAACCAAAGAATATCTGGAATAACAGACCTTGAAGTTATGCAGAGATTTCTTTTCACAGAATGTGAGTTTCACTCATTTTTTGCTCTGTCTGTCTGCTGCTCTGTCCACCCCTCTATCTGTTCATCTCTTACCATCGCAGTGGTAACGTGCAGTATCAACTGGATTTTAAAAGACATAGATCTTTTATACTGGCTGTCCTTTTTTATAATACCTTTTACAAATTTAATCAATGCATTTTAATATACAATATAGTTTAAGTGCAATATACGATAAATATTCAAGCTTCATCTTAAACATGCTCTAGCCTTTAAATTGTTAAAACTGCAGTGCCCTTTCAATCTACTTACATAATGTCATAAAATATACATTTCAAGGTAAATGAAGTCAGCTACTTCAATTTAGTCCCTCAAACTGGTAGTAAATGAGAGGTTAACACTATGGTGCCAAACCCATTATTGAGTAAATTTAGCACCTTGGACAGCTCTGTAAAATCTTTATTGCTTTCCTGACCTGCTCGTCATGTTCTGTCTATGTGTTCAGTGGCTCTCAGCTCTGATTGAAAGGCAATATATTAGATCCCGAACACAAACATGCTCGGGGGCTGCTTCTCTGTGAGCGTAATGACATGGAGGTGAGAACAATTTTCTGGTCACCGCAATCCAAGCACCTTGCAAGGTCTGCTGCTCTAACCCATAGAGGACTTTGGGGGCTCCTTTGTACGGGGAGCAGCTCCTATCGTGATTTAGGCAGAGCTGCAAAGGGTTTGAGACGCGTTCAGAAAACAAGAAGTTAATATCCTGAGCCCGTCTGTAGCAGCATTTCATCGTGGATTTTTAAGGCTGGTTTGTGTCTATAAGAAGTACCGTCAGCTCTGGAATAGGAGATACCACTATTTGACACGGGAGGGTTTTTTTGTGTAACATCTACTTTGTGTGATCTGAAAATGTCATAAACAAGAAATGCTTTTATTGTGTGAAAATATTGTTAGAGAAAGTATGAAACTCAAATTTACAGACTCTGAAAATGCTGAAAAAAATACAACCATTGACTAGCTAAGAAAATTGAGTGCTACTTGTCAAGAACGTTTCAATAAACCATCATGACAATTAGTTTTATTTACATGCAATATGATATGGCATCAAAGAACTTCCAGTGTTTAAGAACTGAAATATATTTGATATTGGGTAGAGCAGCTGTAAGATTCTGTGTAATTACCTCATTTTTTAACACGGTTTTCAATCTCTTTTTAGATGCACTCTAAGGTTTTTAGCTCAGCATTATATAAATAACTATGATTAGTCAGGTAGAGCAGATATGACTATTTAAACTTTCCTTTTTTTAGTAATTTGGCATAATGACAGCTTAGGTTAACAATATTCCAAAGCACTTTGTGGGCTCTGTATCACATTCTAATTTTCCATCAGTGAAATATATACTGCAAACAATTTCTACTGAAGTGAAATAAATCCTAGTTTGCAAAATCAAACACCTGTGCAGTAATTTTCCATCTAAAATCATGGATTGAAAAAAAGAACATTTTATCAGTAATGTCTCTGTTCTTCTCTAGTTTGTATATTCAGTATGAGGCAAAAAGGCCAACTCAGTATTGTGATGAACAGGGATTGTTTGTACCTGGGTGCTGTTTGTGTCCGTCTGTCCATGATTTTCCTGCTCGCTGCTGTGGTCAAAAAATCCAAAAATACCCACCCCAAACCAAGCATCGCAGCAGAAAACCAACCCCAAGCTTAAAAATCAAGCAAAGAAACAAACCAAACAAAACCCACCAGCAGAAAAAGGCTGTAGCAACTTAACTCCTCAGAATCTGTTTCAAACGTAGTGATTTAAAAATCCATCAATTATGTATTGCATCTCACTTCATATGTGGAAAATAATTTAAATGTGTGTTCTGAGACAGGGGTGTGTGCAGCAGAAGGCAAGCCTAAATGTTTACTGGGAGAACAAAAATCCTACATCTCATTTTTGAATTTAGGACATTATATATGTCATAAGTAGTTACTGCAGTATGACAACTATTTTATCTTATATTATAGAGAATTTAAAATTGAAAAAAATGCTAATATGCATCTAAAAGCTTGTCATTTGAAGAGTTGTTCAAGGATTTTTGAAGAGGTTATGGTGACAGCAAAATGAACGCAATTATATCTCTATTTTCTGATCAGAGTCTACAGTATATGAAAATTGAGCATTACTGTTTCTTTTTGGTATAAAATATGGCTATTGTGTAAAATATTTTAAGTTTAAAAGTTTCACTTTGTGGAAAACTGTAAAATCCTTAGAACTGGTACTATTTTTGTAATCTACCTGCAGAAATACGCCATGGTGAATAGCGTCATGTTAGAATATTAGAGCAGTACTTAGGGCTGGGAACTACAAAAATACGTTGTTTTACTCAAAGGATGTTCTTGACTGGTTTTGATCAGGCATTTGGGAATCTGCTTTGAAAGATGCTTTGAAATAATAAGGAAAAATATTCTTCTGGGTTAATTCTGCAATGCATTTTTATATTTTCTATCAGGATTATCATCGGGATGTTGTAAAATGTAAAAACACGGGAAATGCTATTGTTACTTGAATATCAGTATAGAATACCCTAAGAAATATTAAATGAAAAGGAACAAATAAGAAAATGGAGGGGAAAAAAATGCCCAAAATGGAGAACTGAATCCCAGGCTGTTTTAAAGTCTGCTGTCCATGAAGGGAATTTCTCCAGGGAACACTGCATGGTCCTGGGCTATTCTCTCACACACTGCTTGTGATTCCCTCTTGGGCATCATTTCATACACGTGGATCCTGCCCTGACCCCCGTACCAGGACACACACTGAAGGAGTCAAAGGGTTACAGTGCCAGTCGCACAGGACTGATTGGGGATCTTCTGAATGGGGTCTGCTGGGTAAGGTCACAATTCCTGCAGCGTGCAATTAAGAATAAAATAAACACATTGAAGGGATTCATAACATGCTCTGAATGACATTGATTGCAGTAATCTAGTAAATGACCTCGGGATTGTATTCTGCAATAAACTCATGAGTGGTTTATAGTGCAGATGGCAGAGACAATTGAGTGATGTATTTTATTTTGCAGCACCAATGATTCTCACCTTTTGACTTGATTAAGCGCGTGTGTGAATAGGATGAACCAGTGATTTAACACCATTCAGTGGTTGCTGAGGGTTGTTACAATTAAGGTTTACCTGGTGGGAGGAAAAAAAGGATAAAACACCACAAAACACAGTGCACCTAATAGAAGAAAATAAAAGATTCTAATATTTGCTTTCCCCACAAGGAGTTTATTGAACTCAGCAGAATGCTTCTGTTTTTATATTGACAGGAAGTAATACTTAAGAGGGCTGCTGATTTAGTAGAAGCACTCTATGGTATGCCACATAATAACCAGGTAAATGCATTCTACTTCAGCAATTCTGTAACATGGCTATTTCTTAGATGCATAGATAGATCAGCGGCTAAAGGGATAAGGTACTACAGTAGGAGACAAGAATAAATGTAGAGGGTAATGTCATATCTGGGGTGGGGCTTAGTTTGCTTGTTTTCTTTTTTAAAGAGCGTGAATTTAGTGTTTGTAAAAGCACCATGGAGGCGTTTGCCCACTTTCACCAGACTCTATATCCCATGGGCAATGCAGTGCATTATGTTTTGCCACCAGTGACTTTTCCATCTTTCCCTAAAGAGAGCTCTAAGGTGGAGCAAGCCCAGGTTCCAGCCCCATCCTGCCAGTTGGTCTTTTTATACAGAATGTGGCCGCTGGGACTGAGACTTCCAACGCTCTTACCACAGATGTCAGGATTTATCAGGAAGGCAGCAGATCCTGTGAGCATTAGCTCTCTGTCAGCCAGCTGGTTTAGAAAGAAAAGCATCTACTTTTAGCCTTTGGACAGGGAACTGTTTCATTTGAGTCTGTAAGAAGAGGTTTGTCACCGTGACATTGGTAACTCCTCTATTTCTTTTTCCCTTCTAATCCTGTAGGAAATAATCCTGAAAAGAGCTGCAGACATCGCCGAAGCGCTCTACAGCGTCCCCCGCAACCACAACCAGCTCCCCGCCCTCGCCAACACCTCCGTCCACGCGGGAATGATGGGAGTGAATTCCTTCAGTGGCCAGCTTGCTGTCAATGTCTCCGAAGCCTCCCAAGCCACCAACCAGGGTCAGGAGAAGACTCGTCTTCCTCTCTCTCTGGATCTTTTCTGACAGAAGGCAGGGGCATGTGCGGGGCAGTGGCAGGGGGAAGGCTCAGGGCTGGGTGCAGGGCTGGGCGGCCCATCCCAAACCCTTGGAATGACACAGGATGGGGCTGCCCTGGCTTGGGAAAAGCACTTCTGAATATCTGTATATATTTTCATGCTGCCCAGAGTAACGCTTGTATTTGTGTTTCAATCCCACTAATTTTAATTGGCTTCAGCATGTACTTAATGTTAAGTACTTGCTTATATATTTCCCTGAGCATGGATGATGTCTCAGTCTGGGCCTCGTGTAGCACCTCTTTATGACAAGAAATTATCCCTTGAATGTTTGTCTATTTGATTTGGGTTTGTTTTGCAAGAGATAGAGTATTGGCTCTGTGTTTTTTTCAGAGTTTGAGACTTTCATAAATTTTACAACTAGCAAAGAATAGAAATCTTTACAGAGACATTTTCAGAGCTTGTCAAATTTTTAAAATGAAGTGGTTTTTACTTTGTATGAAACCAGTAGTGGTTTAATTCCCACAGTTAAAAATAAAAAATAGGTGAAGAATGTATTTGTAAAAGCCCTTTGCATTTTGCCTTCACCTTTGCTCAACTCCATATATTATACAATTTAAAAATACACTTTAATGAGAAAATGTTAGTGCAAGGCTGTTTTCTAGAAGAGAAGACAAAAATATTTTGCATTACACTAAAAAATACCAAATTATTTTTAGATTGAAATATTTTATGCCGTGTGTTAGGAAGAAAAATTGGCGATTTTTCTTCTAGGGAAAAAAAACCCCATTTTGTATTTCTGTGCTTCTAGAAACAAATCTTCCTTTATGAATACTTGGATATGGGTTTCCTAAAATGTCATTTCCAGAGTTAGGCAGGGATTCAAATTTTTACTTGCTGTCAAATTTGAAGCTCATTTCCAACCAACACGATGATCAGACCAAGGCAAGAAAGACAAAGCATATCCCACCAGCTGGGGAAATACACCGCCTTTCCTGAAGTGTGCAGTGAGCATCTGAGCTGTGTTAAATGACAGTGACATCAGAAAAGAGTTAACAACAATCACGTGCTTTTAACATACCTTGAGAGGGTCTGGGCTCCTCACTTTGGAAATGTAGGTCATGTTTACTGCATTTCCTACAAGCAGCCCTTTCAGAGCGAGTGTTCCTCTCACACCCAGTGGTGATCTTTGCTGCAGGGCATGGGTTGCCTGGGGAGCTCTGGAGGCTTCAGCCTCCCTCCTCCAGCTTTCTGCTCCCTCCAGCAGCGACCTGGGCAGGGAGGGGTCCCAGTTTGGGTACCTGGTGCTCCTGGGGTCAGTCCTGTCCCTCCCTGTCCTCCCTGGCTGGACTGAGCTCCCCCTTGGTGCCACAGTCACCCGTATCTGTTTGTGTAGGAAACTCTTCTGGGGCAAATTGCAATTTGTGCCTGTGTTCCCTCCCCGCACAAGGTTTCACTCGCAACTCCAGCAGTGTGTCACCTCATGGCTACGTGCCAAGCACCACCCCGCAGCAGACAAACTACAACTCTGTCACAACAAGCATGAATGGCTATGGCAATGCTGGAATGTCAAATTTAGGCGGTTCTCCAACCTTCCTGAATGGATCTGCTGCCAATTCTCCCTATGCCAGTGAGTATTTTGTGTCTTTTATGTATTTTGCACATTTTCATTAGAAGGAGGTGGTGGATTTTCTGTGATGCTCAATATTTATTTTCTATTTTGAGCGCTTGAAAGGCACTGACCTTTGATGCACTTTGAAGACATCAGTGTTGCCAGAAGTTCTCTTCTCTGTTTTAATATTATTATTAATTTTTATTAATTTTTTTTAATTTGGGAGTCTTATAAGAGCTTTCAAAGAATAATGTCTCTCATGATTTAGTCTGGTAGTTTCATAACATACCTTGTACTCTGTAATAGGAAACACTGTCCTCAACTTCTGAGCAAATAATACATTCATAACCTTTATAGAGATTATGAATTACTCCTGGGCCTAAGCTTGATTCTTTATATTCCACTTTATTTTTAAGTAGTATTACTTTGACTTCACTGAGTCAGTAAAATGCAACAAAGGCTTCTAGATTTTGTGTTTTAGTGGCTGTACAGTGAATGCCACAAAAATGTAAGTCATACAAATCACACATCCCATGGCGTGAAGAGCTTATGATCTACAGTCCCAGTCATGGAAATATTTATGTGTAGGACTAACTTTCTGCATTTTGATATTAAAGGTTTAGTAAGCTGTTTAAATATAAATACGTTTCTATTGGTAAAGGCCTATGAGCCTCTTGTGCAGCTGCTCGCTCAGCTCAGTAGTCCCTGGTCACATGAGAAAATTAAATGAGCAGGACCTGCCCAATTCCTCTGACACTGCTCATGAGGCATAAAGGATTGCACTGACATCTGTAGAAAGCTGACAGCAGAATCAGGATGGAAGGTCCGGACACATAAATAGGTTTATAGGCTGGGACTGTAGCACGGACAGGACAAACCCACTGCTGAAGGTCCCAGGGTTTACCCAGCAAATCTGCAGTTAGTGGTGTAACAGCAGCAATGAATTACTTTGAATTGCATCAGAATCAAAAAGGAGATAGGAACCCTGAATAAAATAATTAACTCCAAGGCTTCTTCTCTGCTGCAAATTTAGAACAAATTATTTACCCACATAACTAGTACTTATAACCTGGGAATTGCTAACCAGTGATTATTTTTGTACTCTAATAATAATGTAACATGTAATGTTACAAAGTACCTTACTTATTAAGTTGGATTTACTGTCACAGAATCTGCACACTCTGAATTCATAATATAACATGATTGATGAGACATCTCCTTTTGGAAGCAGATGCCAGTAATGCATTTAAAATACCGTAGCAGTGTATTATTTCATATTTATGAACGAAGTCCTCTTTAGAATAGCACTTCACTTCCTAGCCCTGGTTCTCTATTCTATTTATATTTTGGGAGGTTTTCTTGGTAGATCTGTCATTCTGCTAATGTCTAATCCATTGAATCAGAAAATGCTTCAATCATGACCTGAAAATTAAAAGGTGGCATTCTTAATTAAATCAATAAACTAATTGCTGTATAGTAGCAATTCAATTTAGGTGCTTTGATTGCTCTCCCTTAGCAAGTACTTCCAGACACAGAGTGACTTCAGACTAAGATTGTATCTGTCAGACTGTGAAACTTTGAACATTTAATTTCCATTAATTGATTTCCTCAGTGTTAACAAATATGATATCAAATTCTCAAATAAGAACTTAAATAGGGTGATTTTTATCTTCATAAATGCAAATAAAAGAATAATTCAAAGCCCAGATGATCAGAATTTTACTCTATAATACGTAATTATTCACAGCCCACTTGTGTATCTAAGCAGTTTCTAAACAGGAGAAGGAATGGAAGTATGGGATGGGGATGTCACTTTTGGGGTGGTTTTTTGGGGGGGGTTTTGTTGGGTTTTTTTGTTTTTGTTTTTTTGTTGTTGTTGTTTTGTTTTGTTTTGTTTTTGTTGGATAGGAGGGGAAACTGGAAGCGCTTTCTGAATATTAAAGTAGTTGGGCTTATTTTCATGAAAAGAAATTTGCTTAAAAGCTTGATGGTGAATACATGAACAAAAGATATTTATTATGTGTAGTAAAATAATGGTTTAAGGATAAATGTGTTTAAAGATTGAACTTCCCACATATCATGTTTGCATTTTGAACACTCAGTTCAGCCCTAAAAAAAGACCATCCAAGAACGAGAATTCTCTTGTTTCTGCAGCCTGTTATTATTGAATGCTAAGAAATGCCTTTTGGGGGGGCATCTTTCTTTCCTCCAGTTGTGCCATCAAGTCCGACAATGGCCTCCTCCACGAGCCTCCCCTCCAACTGTAGCAGCTCCTCTGGGATCTTCTCCTTCTCACCAGCCAACATGGTCTCAGCGGTGAAGCAGAAGAGCGCGTTCGCTCCTGTCGTGAGACCCCAAACCTCGCCCCCTCCCACCTGCACCAGCACCAATGGCAATAGCCTGCAAGGTGGGTGCAACCAGGCTGCTCCCACCCGTGAGCTCACGGAGCCTCGCCGGGCTCGAAGCAACACCGAGCTGCCCCAGGGGAGAGAAGGCAGTGGGGGATCCCTGGTGGGCTCTGTCTTAAAGTGTCCTCCTGTAAAGAGTAACTGGACTCCACCCCCAGCCCACCTTGTACCCTGCAGGTGTTTGGCAAGCACCCAATCTCTAACTCAATAATACTGCTGAATTGAGAGGCTGTGTCTCCTAAAGCACAGACCTGCTGTTTTGATAAAAACAAGTAATATTTCAGCTTACTAATACCGTCCTTTCTCTTTCTTTCCTCTCTTATTCCCTGTTGTCGTCCTTTATCAGACCAGTCTTTTGTGGACTCTAGCAAGTACTCCACTGCAGGGTCTCTCCAGGGGCTGGCCTTCTCCTGAAGTACGTCACTCAATCTTCCCTTCCTTTTTGTCCTTTGTCATCGTACACTTGTGCAGAAATCCTACTGAGAGCAAACAGACCGTTACAGAGCTTGGCACGAACCTTCCCTTTCATAAATAGGAGATGCATTACAAACTAACAGCAGCGTTTTCCAGTTTAACTCACACCAGGGCAAACATTAGTTTCCACTGATTAATGTACTCCTGTGCCAATTAATTCCAGAAATGGCGCAGGGCCTTTTGGAAAGCCTATTGAACTGTTGGTATCAAGGGGCTGCTCCTTTTCTGCATCCCTTCCCCTCTCATTACAAGAGTTCCAGCATTAGTATCTAAATCCGTTTGAAGCGTTGATGCAGGCGAGGCGGTGACAGACAAAAGCTTGTCAACCTGAGGGTGCTGCACAGCCCAGCACTGCCCATCTCATTGTTTGGCTCAGCACTGTGCCTAAAGCTCCCTGGGTGATTCCCTCACTGCACATCAGAGTGCTGAGGGAGGCGTTTTCATGCTCGCTTAGATCCAGGGCTTTCCTTAAGCAGATGCAGCCAGCTGCCTCCAGCTGCCAGAGGTGGGAAAGATTTCGTGGTGTGCCTTGTGCTCCCCCCCCACACCTGAGAGCTGTTTCCTTTCCACGAGCCTGTGCAAATTATCCAAAGAGCATCGAGTGGGAAATAAAACCCATCCTTTTTAAAGCCAGGTTCAGAAGGAGCTGTGCAGAGCAGGATGGTGGCACAGAGTCCGTGTGTCACTCCTCAGCCTCTGGAAAGAGGAACACTGGGCTTGAAAGCAAAATGCTGATAGCACCATTAATGGCCAGAAAAAAAAAAAAAAATCTATATGCAAGCAGAACGGAAGGGATTCATTCATAAAAGTTTGGATCTATTGTGCCTGAAGGAAAGCATTGTCCTCAGTGCATGTTACACCGGTGAACTGGGAGGAGGAATCCTTCCAGGTGCACACACACAGAAACTGTGCAGAAACTGTAAATTTACTAGGAAAGCGTAATCAGAACTTGGGTACCTTCAGTTAGGACTTTGTTATAAATACAAACTGTGTCAAGAATAAAACAAAACAAAATTTTCAGGTGACCTGCAGCATTTAGGAGATTCATTTTTGAACATTTAAAAGAATTGGCAGTGCTGACATGCTTCACATTTTAAAAGCAACAGCTAAAAATATTTCCCATCTGAAATAAAGAAAGAAAAAAAAAAAGCTTTTGAACACGTTAATGTTTTTTTTCTCTCTCTTCACCTTATCCCATCTGGCTGTTGTGGATGGAGAGAAAAAATGAGTAACAGGAGAAAGCTTTTTCAGGCGCTGTTTCTCCCCTCACAAGACACAGAATTCTCAGATTCCGTGTACTCGGTTATGAAAAGCAATTATGGGATGAGCCGAGAGCACCGGACACAACTGGAGCTGGGTGATTGCCTCCTCATTATGTCACAGCCACATCTGTAATGCCCAGAAACCACACAGATCTGAGCGTTCCCCCTAATTTTTATTTAGCAATTCAGTTTTCATAATAGGAATGAGACACCAAGACACGGTTCATTTCTAGGTCATCCCTGAACTTCTCGGTGAGTTAAAGACACACAGCCTTTGGTCCTGTGCCTTCTGACACCACCTGAGGCTTGTAATAATCACTCAGAGATGCACTGCCTGTTGTGCCTTAATGCTTAAATAAACAACCATGTATAAGGAGGCTGTCTTATCTCTCTTGGGCTTCTGGATACATCAGAAAGCAATCAAGCTTTCCTTATGTAGCTCAGATATCAGCAGAACTCACTAAAACAGCAGCCAGGCTTATCTGTTGTTCTCTTTGCCATGCAATTTTGTAAAACCCCAAATACATTATTTCTGTAATTTGCTGGCAGCAAATACAAATTAGTATATGATAGAAGAAATAAAGGCCGTTGGTGGGAGCTTTTCATATTCTCTGCTCTCCCTTTTTGGAGGTGGTGTGATCTCATACCAACACTGTTTCCCACTGATATCTCTGTTTTCGGGATCAATAACAGGCTACAGCTGAGAGAATTTGCATGACTAGATGTAGCACTTACGGAATAAAAGTGGAGTGATATAAACGAAGACTTGGAAAGAATGGAAATATCAAAGCTTTTAGGCAGAAAAGATATCATTTGCCTTGTAATTTAATTCAGAATTTCAGAGCTCTTCAGAAACAATAATGCTTTGAAAAAATGAGCTAAGATCTTGCCTCTGTGCCATTTGTTTCCAACAGCAAAAGGTGCACGGCTGATCTGTAACCAGTGGGAAATGTCTAAATCATGAAGGGAGGAATTGCAATTATCTCACCTTTTTTGGGGCTCCTACCCAGGGTAGACAGCTGTCCTGTCCCAAGAGACCCAATTCTTGACCAGTTATCGGTGAAATGGATTTGCTTCTGATGAATCTTTCAGACTGAGAATTTTTTGTTGGAATAGTGTCTTGGCCTTTTCTGAAGAAAAGATACTTTTCCTAAAGCAAAGCAACACCTTGTCCTAAAGTGTCCTTTGTGCTTCTCACTTAAGATTCTTCCTGTAGGACTTAAAGCAACTTAACTCACCCTTCTATCCCTCTTATCCTCATTCTCAGCTCCTTGAAGAACCCTTCTGTGGGGGGACACAATCAGTACGGTGATTCCACACGAGAAATTCCAATAACTGAGATGCTGTTGCACCGTGCCACCTCTGAGGGTGGCCTGTTGCAAACATGTTGGATGTGTTTTGCATTCTCTTCTTCTCCTCTCATTTTATTTCATTTAATCAGTGCAGTTTACTCGAGCCGTTCTCCCCTTGCTGATTAGACTTGTAATTCTTGCACATATGGTGGTGTTTGTGGAGAAAACATTTCCCTCCTCTCCCCCTCCAACCCCAAATCTGTGAGTCTTTTACTTTGGCTCTGTTCTTATCAAATAATTGCAGCTGTAATTAAAGCACAATGAATCAGCACCAGTCACGGGGTTGAGTTCTTCCTTAAGAAATTACATGTCCAGATGTCTGGAATGGCAGGCAGCTCCAGCATTTAAATCATGTGCCCGGGAAGTGCCGCCAGCCTGAAGGCAAATCTGTTTTTTACCTCTTGGCAAATAACCATGCAACTGGCATTTTAGAGCCACGTTGTTTTTACAGTTTTCATCATAAACTTCCATGACTACCCCCTGTAATGATGTGCTTGCTCGCAGTCTGTCACCTGGACACTTGGGGTGTCTGATCTGTGCTCAGCCCCTGGTAAACAGAGGGAGATGGAGCTGGAGGTCAAGTCGTGTGCAAAACTGTACCTGTTGACTTCTAATAAATGTCTCCCCGCTAAGAGAAGTGGTGGTTTCATAGAAAATGAGGTTAGGAAGCTTAATAAAGAAATGCTGATGATTCAACTTAGCCAGCAATAGAGAAAACATCCTAAATTAACATTCACCCGTGACTCACTTGGTGCAGTTGGTGGTGTCTGCTACAAGTGGAATAAGAGAGATGCTGGTCTGCTGACCCAGAAGTTGAGCACTTATTTCAATTGGAAAATTGGATTTGAGAGTTTAAGTCCTTTCCTGAGCCCCTGGGAATGCGTGCATAGGTCCCAGGGATGAGCACTGAACTTTAGGAGGGCTGGCCCGGGACAGTGACCGGTGCCCGAGTGCCACTGCAAGGGTCACCCCTGCAGGGCCAGGACAGCGGCGGCCTGTGGGGCTCCAGCTGTTTTCCCAAATGTGGTGCAAGCACCTGCTTTGCCTTTGAAAGAGAAACAGAATGTGTGGCAATGGTTGGATTGACTTGAAGCCTCCTGAGCGTATTGAGATTTTGAAACTAAAAGCGGAAAAATAAGTTGGGGTCTGATAGTAATACTGGGGAGGGACATTTTTCTAGAAGTAAATCAGTAATTTCAACAAAGTCACTTGCAATTTAAATCACTTTCCAGTCAGAGGGAAACTTCCCATGATTACTGTGTACATAGCTGTCTCTCATGAGTGATATTTGTATATGAATTTAACTCAAAGTGAATCTGAGTATGTTGCTAGTAAATGCTTAAAGCTCTGAGGATTTTAAAAGTTGCTTTATAATGCAGAAAATTAACTTTTTCCCTCTCTCTCTTTCTCTCTCCCCCTCTCCCTTTCCTTCCAGCAGCTATATCTGGCATGATTGTTCCCCCCATGTGAAAGAATTGCCTTGAAGAATTTTGTTAATGAAGAGGTTGAATTCTGCTTCAGAGAGAATCTGATACAAGTCCCAGAGTGGAACTTTTTACTCAGGCCTTTTTAAAAATAAAAAAGAAATAAAGAAGGATCTTACAATAACTGCAGATTTTTAAACAAAACAGAAATCACCATCCTTGCAAATACTGAAATTAACAATCCACAATCGCAAGGTGTTGATTCAAGTTGTCCATCCCAAATACCTGGGAGATATATTTATTGTATGTTGATAAAAAAATCCACTTTTTTTTTTTTTTTTTTGGGGGGGGG
>VZRN01000886.1:945262-1077460 GCA_013397935.1 Dasyornis broadbenti
TTGGAGGGGGGGTGGTGGGTTGGGGGCTTGCTTTTATTTCCTTCTGGTTTTTTGTGTTTTTTTTAAGGCTTGATTTAACTCAACACCATTTGTCTTTTATAAATCATACAATTACACAAGGGACACTAGAGATGGAACTCCACATTTTTAATTTATGATTTTTTTTTTTTTTAAAGCTGTGTAAAGAAAAATGAAGTGGTGTCATTTACATACAAGTCTGTATGGGACAGAATAGAAGTGCCAGTTAGTTTTTGGTAGAAGAATTATGGCCATTTAATTAAGGGTCGGCTCATATATGTTGCTTATCCAGTGGTGACTTGCTAATATGACGCATTTTTAATGTTCTGATTAAATAGATATCACTCCCTAGAAAGCTGATATTTTTGGATTATGTGGGCAGGGTGAGGGGTGGGATTTGTAACCTCTGTCTTTAATATTGGGCTGAAAAATTGTGTAAATAATACGACAGGAAAAGCTCACCATGGAACGCCATAGGTTGGAAGGGGACCTTAAGGTCCAGCCTTTCTTGGCAAAAAGCTGGCGGAAGGGGAGGTGAGGATGGAAATATCAAATATATTTCCTGTGCAACTGCAAACCCAGTGCCCGCAGCTGCAATGCCAGCCCTGCAGCAGGAGGTGAGCACAGCCCTCTCTCCTTGGGTCAGATCCCAGCCCCCTCCAAACGAGCGGGGCTTGGCCGTGCCCCGGCGCAGCCTCAGCCGAGCTGTGCCCTTTGCCTTTGGCACAGACTGGGCCATCCCTGGGGGCTTCTCAGCCCCTGTCCCCCTGCCCTGCAGCTGCTGCTGGGGCAGGATGGGCACAGCCTCAGCCGGGGTTTGCATCCTCCCCGCCCAAGTCTCCCCTGGCCCAGGCTCCCACTGGCACCGTTCCTGTATCAGTCGACCCTCGCCGTTGGTACCACGCTCCATGCAGCAGCAGGGAACTGCTTTTGAGTAGTGAACATGAGTTTGGGGGCGGGGCTCTTAGGAAGGTTTCAAATCAAAACCATAGCTTCTGTTTTACAAAAAAAAAAAAAATTTTGCTATCATTATCTGGGAAGTGTTCTTAAAAAACTATTAGTCAAAGAGGCAGCAAAGCTCTGAAGATGCATTACCTGATATTTTTTCTTTGCTGTTGTGTTTTGTATGTAGTTATAAATACTGTAGATTTTTTGTGATTTTTTGCCAAAGTTGTTGTTCTATTTATACATTTTAATGTCTTAAGACAGTTTTTCAATATCACAAAAAAAAAAAAAAAGAATTTTACTGCATATTTTGCAAAAAGAGCTCACTACCTTTAGCTTGCACATACTTGCAAATTAATTAAAGAAAAAAAAAGCTTTTTGTTTCTGTTTTTTGTTTGTTTGTTTTACGGGGGATTTTGTAAAATATCCATATAAATAATGTATTTATCTTTGGAATTTGTACATTGCTTTTTGTCCCCTACAAGTTTATTTTATTGTGTATGTTTGCTATGTGAAAAGTGCTGATTTGTTTGGTCATTCACCGTTGTATTAGCTGTTTAAATGTGATTTTAATACATTTCATTTATAGGGTTGGTTTTTTTTTTTTAGTATTGTTTAAAACCATGCTTCCATTTTTTTTTTTAATTTCCACCCAAAAGCCATTGTCTATTTTTGTATTATTTGTAAGTTAAGAAGTTTTTTCCAATATATGGCAAAAAGTAGCATATTATTCTTGTAGCATTTAGTTATGTAGATTTAAAAAAAAAAAATGTATCCTTTGCTGTTGAGGCTTAACAAAAACTAATGCTGTTTTACTCTATTAATATGCATGGGATTTCTCCTCTTTGGAGTGACGCATTTTTGTGCATTAAATATGGGGAGAAACTTCATAGAACTCAATGAAAATACTTTCTTTCTTAAGTCTGCTTGTATATTTCTCTGTCTTTCACATAAATATAAACCAGCAGATTGGATGCCTTAACAATGCAAATCATATTCATTTCACTTGTACATTGTACTGTGCACCAGAACTGTCAATCATCACTAACATTCTAAGAAAAAAAAAAAAAAAGGAATTGAAAAGCACAAAAGAACTGTTTTGTTACCTTAAAACAATATAACTTTTTTCTAGTCGAGCAAGAAATCATTTACAACGATGCTGCAACTGTGCATGCTTCCTGTATGAATTTTGCAATGGTTTTCACTAGAATGTCACAGTGTGATCTTTGGGGGGTGGGAAGGGAAAGAAAACAGGATTTTTTTTTTTTTTCATGGTGAGAAAATAAAAGAAGAGAAAACTGGAAAAATGTGAGAGACATCAGTTTATTGCTTCTCTGTATTCACATAATAAGCAACAGCACGACAATGTAATCAAATTTAAAGCCATATTTTGTCCAGTGACACCGTCGATTACTCTTGTAGAGCTCCACTCAGTCCTAGCGATTCTGACACCACTTTAGCCACGATGTTTGTAGTCTCTGCTCCAGTGTCCAAAGAGCCTTTGACAGTGTGCATAATTCCGTTTTGTTGCAGCTATTTATCGTGATCTGATGAATGGGAATCTATCAAAAATCTGCCCCGCACCACCCTTTGTCTTTTACAAAGTAAAAGATGCAGCTGTTTACAGAATATGGCTTTAAGTGGAAACATTCAGATTTCAGTTTGAACAAGGTGAAGCTTCACAATGACTGGATTGCATAAAGTAATGCCTATTTCCTCACAGTTGTACTAGGATGCAGCTAAAATGAAGTCATCTCTGAAACTACTAACCTTTCACCTTCTTATCTAAATCTTTTTGAATAGACACACACACTGTACAGTTCTATTGTTAGAGAAACTAACTACTGTAGAGATTGTTATAATTTTTTTGCAGAAATTCAAGCTGTAAAAACTTTTCAACTTTCACAATATTTAATTAAAGTTACTTCCTGTCTGTGAATACAGCTCCTAGTCGTGTGTTTATTTTTCTGCCTCTGCTAGTTGGTAGATGAGAAAAAAAATACAGAAGCCAGAGGCTACGGAATTGTCTTCCTGAAATTAAGGAGAGACAGAAATTCATGGGATTACACAGTGAAATGCTGGTGCACTGAAATGTCTTTTCCTCTGTCTCTAATGGATTTCAAAGGATCCTCACTCAGAATGCTGAATGTTCATCCTGTTATCCTTAATCTTATTATTTCCATTGTTTTATTCTATTGCTTGCCTGGAGGACCAACGTATTTTTCTAGTGGATTTCAGGGCCATATTTGGCTTTAGGTGCTCCGTTGCAAGAGCTGTCTCTGTCTAAACACAGCGGTTGTGGAGCACCAGGCACACCACACCCTGTGCCAGACACCCAGGGAGGTGGGAGTTTTCATCTTGGTGTTATTCAAGTCAATGTCAGCACTTCCAGGTGTCCAGTGACCTGTTCAAGGCCAGCTCCAAGAACTGCATCTGCCTGTGCTGAGCTCCTTGACCACGCAGGAGGCTCCTTCAGAGGGTTTCCATTCTTCTCCCATCCTAAATGACAAATCCATCAGCTGCTAAATGGTTCCAGACATGCTATTTCACTCTGTGCCCTCTGGCAGGAGAGGACCAGGAAGAATTTTACCTCTGGCACATGGAGGTGCACACTGGCACTTAATTTCTCTGTCATACAGATCTTTAAGCACCAGACCTAATGCAGGGCTCCAAGGAAGGAACAGGGATGTCAGGTGTTTCAGTTTAAATTAAAATTTACCTTAAAAAAAATGAAGTTACTAAAACACAAGCAGCTGGAAGGGGTTTCTTGCAATGTGAAGTGTTGGATATCTCTTAAATGCTAGCAGATCCACTCCAGTAGTTGTTAGGAGAGATGCTGGCACGGCCAGACCCCAAATGTGTTTGTTCTGTCAGCACAAGAGATCTGTTTTTTCTGTCTGAGATAATTCTCCTGGTTCTCTTTCATATGGTGTCAATATTGGCAGCTCTCACTGCAGCCGAGGGCTCTGCGAGTGCTCAACTCACTACAAAGATGTTGGGTCACTGTATCTGAAAAGCAGGCTGAGGGATTAAATTCAGGATGTGGTGTAACCTGTAATAGGTGCAGCAGAACAAGAGCCCTGCTTCAGCCTTTTCCATCCTGTGACAATGGATTTGTTTGAAATTTAAATTCAGCCACATTTAAAAAGAAAGGGGGGCTCAGGATGGCAGGAGGCTGCTGAGCTCGGATGTGGAGGAGTCTGCTGGCCAGGCCCGGAGGTGTTCGGACAGTCCGACCTGAGCTCAGCCGGGTGTCAGCACTGCAGTGGAGGGCAAATGTCTTTCCTGATCCAGAAGAAAACGCTCTGAAGCCCAAAGCATGAGGACCAGGTGCAGGGTGCACGTCCAGGTGTGAGGCAGTGGCTCACGATGGGCCGTGTCCCCAAAGGGAGGGGGGTTTCCCTGTCGTCGCACAGGGAAACGTGGCATGAGGTGCATAACGACACAACTTATTGCTGCATCCCAACCTAGTGCCTTTAGTTTTTTTAGCCACTGTAGTGATCGTTTTGACTCAGTGGTCTGCCCCTAGCAATGGGATTGGTTGTGTTTTTCTGTGGGCCCGTCTCTAATTTTTCATTAGTTTAAAGAAACCTCGGTAAGATGAGGTGCCTTCACTGTTAGTTTCCTGGCCTTGGCTGTGTGTCTGCTTATTCCCTTTAGAGTGTCTCCAGGCTCTTGCCACAGCTGTGTTGTGTAATCATTTATGTAACTCTGCTTAGCACCCCAGCCCCTGTATCTTCTGTCATCGCGTGGGGCAGCTGAGACACATTCGATGTTATTCACTTGATTTCCTGAGCTCCTTCCTGTTTACTGCCCCTTGCTCCCCCGTCCTCTTGCAAATATTCACACTGTGCTGCTGTGCTGCAGACGGGTTGGAGCTTCCCACGGAGTCCCTGGCCCCCAGCTCAGCTCCAGCCTCCTTCAGTTCCACGGGACAGAAGTTTTGGGAAGTGCTTTAGCAAAAGCCACGTTCCCCACCCACAGCAACGTTACAGAAGCATCACTTGCCACTCACTTCTTTCTCCCTTCACGAACACACTGAATTATCATTGCACTAATAAAAATGTGCAAAACCTACCAGTGAACACTGCAAGTGCAATAAGGTCACATCTCAGAGATGCTGAGCAGCAGCCTGACGCCAAGCTGCCTGGGACACTTGGTCAGCTGGTCACTGCCTCCTTGTCCACCCACCAGCTGTAGTCACTCCTTCCTGTCATTTGCCACCTCCCACCTGCCCCCAGCACCATTGTCTCAGAGGCACAATGACCGATTTGGGCCCCATTTGACATCTCTGTTTCCTCCACTTCCCAGAAGGAGCTGGCTCCGGCCTCCCTTTTCCCCAGCATCTAATGCTGATATTTCAGTAGCAGCGGTCAGGTCAATACTTTAGATAAATAAGTAATAGTTCCAACTCCGCAGCCCTCTTCACTCTTCCTCCCTTGGTGCCCTTGAGGATGGAGCTAGACCAGAGCTTATGGCACTGCTCCAACGTGATTGGCAGGCCGTGAGAAAGAGCACACATCTTAGAAAACTTTAATAAAGTAATTCCAGGACACGAATGCCAATGACTACCCAGATCTCAGTCTAACAGCAGGGACTGCAATTCTAGGCCTTTTTTGTGTAGGCCTACAAGAGGAATAGCAAATACAGTGGCCTAATTTTTCCTGCATCGCTAATAGGGATGCCTTTAAGAATTCCATCCAAAAAATTTAGATGATCACTTAATCCTTTCCTGAAACATATAATAAACTCTGTCATGTATGTGCCAGTCCAATTTAACTCTGTTTTGTATAAGGGAATGAAATTGTTCCTTTTATTATTTCTTGCTAAAGTATATGAATCCCTAATTTTCCCACATTTATTCATGTAAAAATGCATCTTATACTGTAACCCTTACAAGAGTTCTAGCAGGTTTGCAGGAGAGTCTCACCATGCCGTGGTGATTTCCTGCAGCCTGGCAGCTCTTGGCCAAGTGCATGAAAAAGGGAAGGACTGATGATGTTGTAGCTCTGTGCAAGCTCTCAAGGGGCTCTGGTAGAGAATAATTCAGGATAAATTCACCACTGAGGATGCCTCAGTTGCTCCCTGTAAGGAGCCAGCAGCTCAGACCAGACCTCAGCACAGGAGGCACAAAAATGTGGCCTTGTTTGTGCCCCTGTGCGTGTTCGGGTGGGAAACTGCGAGAGCCATGGGAAGCAAGGCCCGAGGTCACCATGGTCATGAAAATGGACTTTTCTGCAGGGTCTAGAGGAAAAGGGAGCACAAACATTTCCCTTCCACTCCCCGCCAGACCCACACTGTGCCCCGCAGCTTCGCAGGGTCCTGCCCATGCCCGCTGCCTCCCTGCCCAGCAGCCCTGCAGGGAGGGCTCTGCCTTCAGCCTCTTCTGCACGGAAGCTCATAGTGCTCACCAAGCCTGCCCCAGGCACTGCCTCGCTCCCCCACCTCGCCACCATTAACTTTGCCTTCAACCTCTGCTGCATCATTGCCTTCTCCTGAGGGTTCCCTATTTATATAGAGGGGAAAATGCTGTTGCTGGGACTGGAAATATTTTGTTACCTTTTTCTGCTTAAGTGCGAGGCATTTTTATCTGTGATCTCTGGAGACTTATGCTACAGTGGGACTGATTTTATCCACTTACTCAATGCACTTTAGTTCAATAATGATTACAGAACTTCTACATAATATATTAGGTATAGCTGATTTCCCAGGGTTTGTAGCCCTCCATCTCCCCAAGCATTTAAAAAGGAATCTCTCTGTGATAGGGATGTTATGAATGATACACTCCTCGACACTCATGATGTCAAAGTAATAGCAGCAGTGGGCCAGGAAGCAGAGGCAGGCACTCGGCTGGAAAATGCCAAAGCCTGTGGATAATGCAAGCCCAGAGCAATGACTTGCTTTGTTCGTTTTATCACTGCTCCTTAGTGCATCAGCAGCACTTGCAATGTAGTTCAGGCAACCCAAGCCAGATTCCCAAGCTCTCTCTCCATCACCTTAACACAATCTGAGTGTTTTGGCAATTCACTGGCTCCCCTGCAGGACTGGGTTGACCTGGTCTCTCTTTCTCACTCTTTTTGGTTTGGTTTGTTTTGGTTTTTTTTCTTTTTTCACCTGTAAATTGGCCCTTCAGCTTGCTCGGCTGCGCGTTTAGCAGCCTTGAGTGGACCTGTCTCAGGCAGCACTCCCAGCCCTGGGATGCCCGAGGGATTGCAGGAAGCCTGCACGTTTGTTTTCTTTAACAGCAAAAGTGTTTGTGGTCACGGCCTCGTGCACACCTGAGGTTACACTGTGTGCCCTGACACGAGAGACCTGCTCCTCAGCTTTCCTCAGCCTGAGAGGCTTTCTGTGCGTATTTCCCCAAGCACAGAGATCGCGAAGCTTCTCCATCCTCTGCTGCCCCAGATGTTCATGATCCTCTGCCTCTGTGTTCTCCACCTGCCCTGCCTGGCCTGGCTGCTCAGCTCCCTGATGGCAGAGGGCATCCAGCTCCTCTCCATAAAGCCCAAGGCTCGTTCAAAGCCGATTCATTGGCCCCAGGGAGTTTTCCACACTGGACCGACCACCTTGAGCCACTTTGTTCATCTTGCTGTTATCAACCCCCCCATCTGGTGGTGACAGGGCTCTTTTTCTTTTTTTCTTTTTAAATAAAAGCCCCATTTTAATCCATTTTCTGAGAATATCTTAATTTCAGTAACTCTTTTTGGCAGTGAGTTCCCCAGGTTCCTTGCTGTAGTTTCTCCTTGTGCAATGGGGCTGCTGCATTCCCCAGGGGATGGGGACAGGGAGGACTGGGAATGCTCCCTCCCCTCGCCCAGAGGAGCAGCCCAGGGCAGCTCCCATCCCTGCCACAGCCCCTGATTGACGTCAGGAAACAGCACCAGGAAAGTTGCTACCAGCTAACAGCTGTTTCAACAGTTTTAATCACAGGGCGAGCTGCGAGATAAATAAATAAATAAAGCCTATGAAGTGACAAAACAAATGGCCTGGTATGGGAGACAGATTTGAAGCTTCTGGCTGCCTTCGCAGGAGAGCAGCCTGTGAGCTCTCACCCTCCCTCCCCCAAATAATTAATTTATCACTTAGCAGCGTTGTGGCTCTGCAGAAGGCGCTTGGAGATGGCGTTTGAAGGTGAACTCCAGCCCTCTAGAGGGGCCCGTGGGGCTGGGGAAAGAGGCAGCCGAGTGCTGGAGCCTACAGGTGATCGCAGGGGGATTTATATCAACCTGCTCGAGCTACCATGAGCCAGCACGAGCTATTTTGTTCTGCCATCACAAATCACTGTTATGCCCTTTCTGCCTTAAACACTATGGATCAGCTATAACAACCCTTGATATTTATTTTATTTCAACTATCACTCTGATTTGTCAGGTGTATTTTTTATGCTCAGCAGGTGTACCCTAATGGGGTTAGGGAATAAACAGCAAATTGATGGGCTTACACACCCATTAGCTAATGGATTACTAAGCAAAAGGGACTCTGTTTAACCCCACTGCACTTAGCCCACTGCTAGGAGGAATGTTAAAGACTACAAGCTAACACTCAAATGTCTCTACGTGGACCCAGGGGAAGAGAGCTCAAACTTTAATGCATCGCTTTTGATAGGCAGGTGAATGAATGTGGCTATCATTATGCAATCACGCAGCTGTGGAACTATTTATCAGCCACACAACGTGCCCCGTGAACCCTGCGTGCTCCTGCCCCGCTGCACTGCCAGCCTGGCCCCGTGCTGCACACACGGGGTTAAACAGGATGAATTCCCGCCAGGCAGGGGTGCTTCCCACATCCCAACTGCACAGCACATGCAGCAAACACGGAGCTGCCACTGGGACCCCACAGTCGCATAACTCAGCACTACCCGGCCCTACACACCTTGTTCTGCGCTTTTTGTTTTGTGCTAGGCCTTGTGTCAACACCAGCTTTAATCAGTTATTTCAAGATAGATGTGCCTCGTTAGCATCAGAACAATGCAATTACTTCCCCTCCTCCCCTCTCTCCAAATCCTGGGGTTTTATTGGCCTATTAATGGTTTGATTTGTTGTTGGTAGAAACAAGAGGGATTCCAACTCATTGATCATATTATCCTACAGATATCCAGCAGAATAAATAAATGGGATAATAAAACCCAAACCATCCGCTCAAAGGTTACATTTTCTCAATCCTTTAGTGTTCTGCATCATGGTTTATGTTCCCTTTCAACCACAAATACACCGTTCAGTGCAGTGCATGACGCTTAAAAAAGGTCTGTAATGTTAAAGGTTATATTTGCAATCTTTTGCCATCTTTCTCACATGGAAACAAGTCACGCTGATCCCGCTGTCCACAAATGCAATAAGGAACAACCCTCTGACACAGGTGGTATAATCAAAAGCCAATTCAAAAGGAGCCTTCTGTAAATATCAACTGGATCCAGGCATATGCATGCTTGGCTTGAAGCACCAGAAGATTCCTGCTGACTTCAATGGGGTGGCTCCTGCGTTTGAAGAGAAATAGGTGCGTGCCTGACGGAGAGGTGAAGGTCGAGGAATAAAAAAACCAGGAGAGAATATAGTTTTGTGTTGCTTTTCTCTAAGCAGTGACACAAAACCTCACAGCCAGGGGGAAGCTAAGGTCCTTTCCCACTCCTTTGTGGCTGCCTGCTCCTGGGGTGCTTTCAGGTGTCCCTTGCATTTAGCTCTGGAGCCTGTTGGGGTTGTGGGGCTGCTCAGACGGTGCTCTGTGGGGTTTCTGTGGCAGATGGAGCACTGACCATGGTCTCTCTGGGCTCTGCCCTGTTGCCAGTTCCTTTCTGGGCAAGGAAAGTGCTTCAGGAACCCGGCAGAGCAACAGCTGCACTCTTCAGCTGGGTTAAAAACACTGCTGCAGAAACTGCCACAGGTGTGGGACGCTGTACAGGGGACACGGGGACTTCAGTGGGATCAAAATGACAGCGCAGGTCCCTCCTTATTGTAGGGAATAGTGGACAAGCAGAATTCTACTGCTGCTCACTGGAAGGTGAACTGCTCTGTTACCAGCTCCAAATGAAGCTCCACAAGTATGGAGTGGTTCAGGTGAGGCACGGATACAAGTTTAGCTCCAGGTTGTAGACTCTGCGTTGGAGACGATTTAATTTCTGTTGGAATTCATCAGCATCAGTCTAAGAGGCTGGAGCAGCATAGCAACAAGCTTGTTAATTACTAAGCAATTCTTTTACTCAAGTTTTAGACCAAGGGTTACCCAAAATACCCGCATCTGTTTCATTTTGAGTTCTTATTGTTCCTTCCATGCTGTAGCTGAGGTTATTTTGCAGCAGCTGTCAGTCATAGCAGTAACAACTTCCACAGCAGCAGCAGCAGCAGATTCCATTTGGCAAGCTCACTGCACACAAAGTGTTGTGATGGAGTGGAAAGGGTTTCTTTCTTAATATCATCTTCCCCTAGGATAGACTATTTTGCCCTCTCCAGCAGAACACGCTTGGATCACACTGCAGACTTTCTGACTGCTGCTTTTAAAAAGGTATATCTGTTTGTTTCTATCAACACATTTCAGCTCCTCTGGCATGCTGTCTCTGCAGCTCTAATAGAGACACTTCACGTGTAATAGGGTCACACAGTGATCCTCACGTTCAATTCCGTTCTATCACCATGTTAAATTGAAACAATGTGTGTGCATCAGATTTCTGCAGTGCAGGGAAGCTGCAGCGTCTACAAGTTTTGTGGTGTGGTGAAACTAATGATTTGGGTTTTATTTTCTTGGTACCACATTCAGGTGGTGAACTCTTGAAAATGCACCTTACCTCGTTTTCTCTCTGTCTCTTTACCTCTCAAGAGCTTTCACTAACAGATCTACTTTCAGGCTGGAAAAAAAAAAAGTAATTCTATCAGTAATTTATGGAAATTAGAAAACTGATTAGCATAAAGCTTCTCTTGTGATAGTGGGGTTACAAAAGTGGGTTGATAGGTAAAAATGATCTCCTTAGTGATAATTAACTTTGATCTCTTAAATAACTGTTAACTTTCATAAAGAAGGAGAGTACAAATGACATTTGCATCATGGCAACTGTAAAAAGGCAGAACATAACTTTCATTGGAGATTACATGATAAGCTCTGTTCTCACAGAAAATATACTCGTTTCAAAGCAAAATGACATGAATTGTCAAGGACTGTTGGGTTTGTTCTTCTATCCTGTGCTACGCTGAGTGCACTGAGATGAGACATTGCATATGCTTGTGTGAACAGCTCTGCACACCCATGTAAATGATATGTATTTATCTACGAGGAAATGACAATGCACGCTCTGCTTAGCACTTCTGTGAGACCGTTCATCCAAGGGCTCCCGAGTCCTTTATAAACATTAATTCATTCTGACTATGTGACTGTGAGGAAAGGCAATATTAGTCTTATTGCAATGTTATTGGGAAATGGAGAGACACAGCAGCTAAGAGACTCACTCAGGGTCAGTGGATGACAGCTCCAGTGCTGAGCCTCTGTCCCTGTGTGCAGGGGTGGCCTCCAGGCACAGCACTGAGGGTCAGACAGAGCTTCACTCCCTGACCTTTGTTCCAGTGCTGGTTTGAAAATTCTCCCATCAATATTTGTTTCTGAACAATTTCACTGTGCCCGTTTGGGACAGGACGGTCTAACCACCTCTGTTTTACCAAGGAGAAACTGAGGCAAAGTAGAAAAAAAAAAAAAAATCGGAAGTACTGACTAGACATGAACTTCCAGTTTGAGAAACCAAGGGCCCAGCAGTTTTAACCAGAAGACCCCCCCACAATCTGCAGTTCCAAGCTTAAGCTAAAAGAGAAACAGTTGTATTGAGTTTTTTGGCCTTTATTAGAAACCAAGGCTTCAAAACTGAGGCGTAAAATCCCACTTGAATTTAACATGCAAGCAAAGGAGAATTTTTGAAGCCCAGTGTACCAGACAGTAGTTGTGAGTAGCTGTGAGTCCTCTCAAAATGGATGTCAGCAAGATTTACATGTTGCTGGGCTTGAGATAAAGTAAGTGTAAACCAGAAGTTACATACAAAATGAAGGGAGCATCAAGAAACACAAAATTAAAATAATATCTTAAGATATAAATCCTTAGAGCTGTGCAGCCTCTGAATTTTCTATTTGTGGAAATCATCTTAGAGCCCTTCTTGCACACTTAAAGCTCCTGGCACACTGACTTGTTGCAAAGCACCACTGGAATATCTCAATATCTTTCTTCACTGGCTCCTCCAGACACTGAGTATCCCGGCCACTCTCTGAATCATTTTATCCTGTCATCTCTCTGCCTTTGATATGCATGAAGTTAAAGGGAAATGGCAGTCTCCTAATTTCTATTTCCACCCAATGTCATGGGAGAAAGGAAAGGGGAAAAAAAAAATCACATTTTTAATGCAGCTTTTAAAATAGAAAAGCAAAAAAAAAATTTTTTTTACAGCACTTAATAGGCCTCCCTTGCAATTTAAAAACTGGTTTTCAGAAGCTCATATATTCAAATCTCCAAAGTCTATTTGAAGGCACATCTGAAGGTGCACCCTGCAACCTGTGTGTAGCAAACTCTTTTGAATCTTGTCCTTGAAACAAAAATTAGTGCCCCATGGGAGCCCAGCAGTGTAGACAACCACTAACTGCAGAATGACTGAAAGCAGAGCTGAGAGTCCTTGCAGCTGGGAGGGAGAAGGGGATGAGAGAGCGAGGGAAGATGAGAAAAGCCTTCAGGAGCCATTTGGGAGACACTCACTGGGAAGAAGAAAGAAAGACATGCACTAAAAACAACAGAAACACAGGTGGAAATGGCCTACTGGGAAATCAGGCTGTCAACAAACAAAAGCCGAAGGCCAGAAAGCAGTTTCAGTAGCAGCCCCTGCTAACAGGGCTTCAGTGTTCAGTAAATAAATTAGCAGCAGGTTTGACTGTTTGGAAATTAGTAGTGACATGATGAAAGCAGCAAATGACTTGCTTTTATCTGGAGAGGAAGCACTAAACTTCCAAAGAAATCCTTGCCTGTATTAGGAGAAGCAGAGATGCTCATATCAGCTTAGACTTGAACAACAATAATATCAGAAAAGTTTCATTTCATTTACCAAAGGCTCAGAACTTCGTTTGTAACTAATGAAACCTGTGTGCCTCTTGGCTGCTTCTGACAGCATCTCTCCTTTGAGTAGTTTATCGTTTAGGAGGTAAAAATAACATAGGTTAGGTCGACAGATAGACAGACAGACAGACACCTGAATGTTTAAAAAAAGAGATGTAGAGTTGGGACATTAGATCAACTCTTCAATTATTGCAAACTGGGAAAACTCCTTTGGGAGAAACTCTGGTGATTTACTTCTGTGAGAATCTGATTCTGTTTAATTAAACGGGAACTAAATGAGGGGCTGAATAGTAAACACTTCAGCACGTGCTTAAACATTCAGCAAGTGCCAAAGTCCTATTGATTCCATTGAGATATAATTTGCTTAAGCACTCCTCCCCTGTGAGGGCTCTGACTGAACCAGGCCTCAGTTACTGGAGCTGAATGTTTATCACGACAGAGGCATGAAGAAGGGGCTCTTTTCCCCTAAACATCCTCATCATTTAGGAGGATACTTGAATAAGGAATATTTCCTCCAAAGTGATCAAATATTTATGTAACTGTACTGAGTGTGCTTGATAAGGCAACAGGTCCAGGAGGAAGTTGGCGCTCACAGTGCAAAGCAGGCGTGTTCTGGGTAGTTTTCTGATCTGGTGGGTCCATTCCACTGCCCAGTGTATGTGGGTTCATGGGAAACTTGAAACAGGAGCTTTGTCCCTAGCACAGACAAGCCTGGTGTGTCCCCACTGCCTTTGACAAACGGAAACGAGCACTGCCGTGTCTGTTGTCCACCAGTTTGGAGCAGGAGCTGGTATGAGGTAATGCCATGAAATGTCCAATCTAAAGAATCACAGATTCTCTACGTAGTTTTGGTATTGAATCTGCCCTTCAAGTCAGCATTAGTTTTGCCTCCCCTGAAATACGTGATTGATCTGAGGTTCAGCTGTCAGCCTCTATCCCAGCTCTCTGGGCAGACATGAGTGCTTTCAGCTCAGGGTCACAATTGCTCATTCCCATGCCAGGGAAGGCAGGATCTCCCTTCACTGTTCCTGGCTCATGCCGTAAGTTCTTACCGTGTGAGGGGTCAATGTGGACCAGAAGAGGGTCCAGTGCTGCTCAATGCCACCATTCCCAGCCCAATGATGGGATGAGGCGCACTCACAGCTCGTCTGTAGATTACACCAACAGTGTGGGGAGCAGTCAGGGTGCCAGATGGCACCAAGGGACCCGGACAGGCTGGACAAAGGGCTGGCAGAAGCCTCAGGAAGTTCAGAAAAACCAAATGCAAAGCCTTGCTATCTGGGGTGAAAGCTGTGTGCAGCAATAGAGGCTGCAGGCAGCATCCCTGGGAAGCAGCCAGGAAATTCAAACACGTCCTGGGCTGTGTTAGTGGGTGAGCAGCCAGCTGGTCTGATGGCACTTCTCAGGCCACATGTGCAGTTTGGAGTTCCCAGTTACAACATGCTGGACATGCTGGGGCAAATCTCAGCAGGGCCACAGGTTTTGTTGAGTGCTGGAGCTGAGAAACTGAGGGGCTGGGCTTGCTCAGCCTGGAGAAGGTAAAAGGAGATTGCATGGATGCCTGCAGCTGCCTGGGACAGAAAAGGTGAAGGGAGATGCTCCTTGGAGGTGCACAGCAATAAGACAGGAGGCAATGGACACAGGGTGGAAGGAATATCAAATGCAAGGAAAGGCGAGGGTTTTTACCATGGAAATGGTCAAATACTGGAGCAGGTTGCCAAGAGAGCTTGTGTAATCCACAGCATGGAGGTGCTCAAGACTTGGCTGGATACAGCCCTGACAATTCTAATTTAACAGAACCTGTTTTGAGCCAGGGCTTGGACCAGATGACCTTCCATCCTAAATTATCCCATGATTCTATGGAAACAAAACCTGACAGAAATGGCCAAGATTACGTTGAACCATGTAATGGCTGGTGCAGGTCTGCAAAAGGAAGCTCAGGCCCAATTATACTGAGAAATTAATTAATTAAGGGAGACATAACATAGTTGGATTTTTAGTAAATTGTTAGTTTTGTTCTACACACAGACTCAATAGGAAAGCTGGAGTTGCACAGCCTGCATAATAACACAATAAGGTAGACAAAAATCTATCCAACAGCTAGGAGCCAATGACTTATCATCAATGGCTTTGTGTCAAAAGAGAGAGAAGTATCAATTGGTCTCCCACAGGGATTGATACCGGAGCCAGTATTAATCAATATACTCATTAACAGCCCAGAGAAGAATGGAAATTCAACAACCACTGGATCTGGAGAAGATTCAAAGGAATGGTGGGGATGTGGCAAAGGAGGTAGATGGTGTATAAGAAATAGAATTTAGCCAAACAATGTGCAGATTTCATCAGATGAATGAGCAGCATTTAATATTTGTTTATTCAAGGAAGAATTTAACAGAATATCAATACAAAATATGGTGGGGATAGTGCCTAAACCCAATCCTTCTCAAGGGCTCCAGGGTAACCATTTATTTTTCACACCATTGCAAAAGGATGAGGCTAAGTAGGAGTTCTGATCTGTTAAAAATTCTGCAAGACCATGTGTTAAATTACCACTCAACAATTTGCTTGGTGTCAGGTGTGAAATACTGTAGCCAAATGTCACAAGATATTTTGATTAAAAGAGATTAGGAGGGTCACTGAAATTTTATGAAGAGTGGATTCAATCCTAACCTGTGTGCTTCACACGGACTTTGATTAAAGAGGTTGAAATACTGGAGCATGTGGCAGATGAAAACTCCACCAATGATGATAATGGGACACGATTTGACTTCTCGTGGTCTTGTGTGGAAGGTGATACACATAATGCTTCCTCTCCCGCAGCTACTCAAATCTTCCTCATTTTCTGCATCTTCTCGGTTCTTAGTCCTGCGATTTTGACGTGTGCACCTCTCTATATATCCATGTATATATGAATTTGCTCAAAGATCATGCTGCTTGGTGAAGGTGTGAGTGGTCTGACCCCGCTGATAGATATTAAGCCCAAACGAATTGCCATATTCATCTAAAATGTCTGCTGTATCACACAGGTCAGAGCATTTCCCTGCAGGGATATCTCAATTTTTGGTTTTTAGAGAATGTAGTAAGAATTTATTCCTTATTTCAAGCCCTCATTTGTCGGAGAATGCATGGTCTCCCTTGCCCAAATGTTAATAGTGGGTTTATATACTCTCAGTCTGAATTGGCTGTTGTAGCTGGCTCGTAGCAGAATTTTTTTTTTCCTCACATAACTACCCAGTGTTACCATTTAACTCCATAATGCATGATAACTATCATTTTTATAAAATATGCTTATAAACCAGGAACCTCTATTACTCTCATTGAAACCCATGAAAACTCCCATGGACGTTAGTGCAAGCAGGACCTGATATTTATTCATCGAAAGCTGGAACCGTGTGATAGAAAATAAGAAATCTTTTAAGCCACAGTTCTTAAGGGTATGTTGCGTGGTGTTTACTGTTCAACACATCAGAGCCTCATGGCCATATTAGTTGTATGAATGGGATAAGATTACTTGGGCAATTTTCCTCTACATTAGAAACAAATCACAGCTAAACCTCTGCTGGCTCCATACATTTTAAATTCCCATTTTCTCTCACTAGAACAGAAAAATAAATACATAGATAGCTGACCAAACTTAGGAAGTGTTCAAAGCAATCAAGTGCAAATTCCCTCCTGTTAAAATGTGAACGAAACAGAAAACCTTTGACTGAGAGGTAACTTCAGAGATAAGTAGTTAGATAGATGCTATAGACAACAAGACACAAACAAATTAAATCTATTCCACTGAAACAGTGATATAATTTCCCTCCAGAGACTAAGACTGACAAAATAAACAAAGAAATAACATGTTTCTTAACTTGTGAAATGTGACACTCAATGGCAGATAGCAAAACAAAACTAAACAGTGCTCTAAGTTCTCAGCACAAACATGCTGCTCAGAGACAATGCAGCTCTATTTTTCTTCGGCTTAGACCTCCTAATACTCAAAGTTTTTCACATTTCTCTCCTCTGAGGTTTTCCATCCTCTGTCCTGCATGGTTTTCCTGTGTTTATTTTGAGGGACAGACTGACGGTGGAAATTAGCACATGTGGGAAAGGCAGAGCTGCTGGTCTGGAGCTCTGATGACACCTCTGAAGGCTCTTCGCCCAACAAAGCACGCGGGGACACTTTGGCTTTGGCGGTGGGTAAGGCCTCACTAAATGTTGAGCACAGGCTGCAGAGATCTGAAGGCACATTGATGCCTTCATTTGAAGGCACATTTGAAGGACATTACTGTTCAATTTTAAGTGTCATAGATCTGGGGCCAGAGAAGGGACCATGGGTCCACCAGCAGCTTGGTCTTTGGGAAATTTTGCCAACTGAATTTTCAGGCTTTTCACAACGACAGAAATCTTTTTAAAGTTTCAGGGCAGTTCTGAGGCTCCAGAGTCAGGAACTGTGCCACTTCAGAAGTCCAAAAGAAGTATCCTCAAAATGAGGGAGTAAGAGAAACCTGAGGCACTACTGAGATGGCCACAGCATAAAAGCAAGCTCTAAAGACAGAAGCAGAGGCATGAACTTGCCAAAGTGCAGTACGGCGCTAATTTTCATGTTACTCATAGCAATCACTTTTCCACGAGTGATCTGTATATGTCACAAATATCTCATTTATTCCCCATCCTTCATATGCACATAATAATCCTTTCACTTTATTTTACTTGATAGTTTGCCTTTAAAATGTCAGGTCGTTTCCCCTCTAAGTCGCAAATTGCTTTTGAACCTAAAAGTTTGTCACCGAAAATATCTTAGCTCAGAGCCAGATGATGGAAAACGGATCTGTTCACCCCAGCAGATGGTCAAAAACCAGTCCAGGTCTCCAGCTTCCATCTCTTAATTACTGAAGATGGGACTCATCTCCAGAAGTCTAACTTTAAACATCTGACTTAAACAACTTCCTTCGTCTTTGCAAGAGCAGCCCCAGTGGGCACCTCACCTGGCAAATGTTCCCCGACACCTTTATTTCAGCCTGAATGCCTTGCCAAGGTCCCCCAGGAGGATCCTGTCACACGAGAATAACCCCTGGCTCACAGCACTGGACCATGTCTCCTCTCACTGCTACTTGAAGAGGCATCTGGTCCCTGAATGCCCAAAATTACAAAATTAGCCATTAATCCGAAGAAGGTAATTTGGACATTAAAAGAAACACAGAACACGAAATTTGAAGCGGTGTAGGAACCAGCAGGCTGGTTGAAGGGAGGCGAGAGTGCAGGTTCACTGCAGTTTGTGGGTGAGTGCTGGTCCAAGACACGTTCAAAGGGCCGAAGTTGGGCCTTGGGGTGGTGTGAAAGTTGTTGCACATTTTCAATCAAAACTTCTATGATAAAGCTGCGTGGTGATCTCTGGGAAATTACGAGGTTTGAAAGTGGTGCAGCTTTCTCCAGGGTTTTGGGGCCATGGCAGCTCCAGCCATGTGAGCGATCAAAGAATCATCTCTTTCCACAGTCCGCAAGAGAGCAGCTCCTGCCCACAACAGTGGCAAAACACACAACATGAGACACAACAGCCACTCACGAAATCACATTCCGAACTGATTTTTCAAGGGTGCTGAGTCCAGGTGGCTTCCACGAACTTTGGTGGAGCAATTGGAGTTGGCAGCATCCTGGGATCCCCCGGCTTACAGGGCTGTTCCTTGTGCAGCTAAAGCGCTCCCACTGTACATTTAAACCAGACTCGGAGTGTGTTCTGCAGCCTATTTCCATGGTAAGCAGTAATTCTGAATTACATAACGCCGCATTTCTCTCCAGCCCTCATCTGATAGCAATAACAAGCTCTGTATCCTGGAGACTCGCACATTTATGTCGGCACTATTGGAATCACTAACGTGAGCTCGAATCTCTTCTGTGTTCTCAAAGACCAACAAACACCATTCATTTCCTACAGATTAGCTTCACCCTAACAAGCGTTTTGTTGAGCCCCAAAGAATATTTCATTTATTTAGATAATGCTGATTTCTCACTTATGAGCGGCAACTCATTCAGTAAGAAACAGACTGTTACAGCTCAGGATTTTTTAAAAGAGTGAGGGGAGAAAAACTCAAACAGCAGCTTGAGGATTGTATTAAATGCTCAAAAGACAGCACGTCGTTATGATAAGCGGATCTATTGCTGTGAATAATGGAGAAGATTTAGTCACACAATGGTACAGATACACTTAGAATAAATATTTAAAGGCATGTTTTGGAGCATGTTCTAACTCCCCCATCCAAGGACTCAGTGCCATCACAACACGGGGTGTGTATGCCATCAGTACGCCAGGAGCAGCCATGCGGAAGGATTTTTGCAGAATATGTGAGATTCATGCAGAATTATTCCCTGATGGAAGCAGACAAGGGGCTGTTCTGCATGGCCACAATCCCACCACTTCCCAAAAGGGCATGTCCTCTCCTGCCCGCCTCTCCAGCCCGCCCACACACTCACCTTTCGGGTCAGGTATGCAAAGCTCACACCGAGAGCATGGCGTGAAGCCAGGCTGTGGTGTACCAGGGGCAGGCATGTTTCCAAGTTGGAGGGGAGGATTCGGTGAGAGGAGAAAAAGAGGCATTTGCTGCACTTTCTCTGCTCCAGCAGCTCCTGTGCCAGATGTATTGGTCATGGGCCAGTCAGCTGCATGGAGCTGATGGGACTGAGCAGCCAGAGAGGAGCTGCTGGGAGAGTGGAGCTGCCAGCACTGTGAGGATGAGGAGTGTTATGGGCTCCAAAGGCCCCTTAGTCCCCAGTAAATCTGTCTGGCATTACCCCTTCTTTCTGCATCTTGAGCTTCCTCTTGCTGGAGGCTTGGGTACTCATCTACAATAACAGCGTGATGGGCTCCTAGAAAATATGTACATTTGCCACGGAGGCCTTATTGCAAGGGCACTTAACGATCCATAAGATTTAGTAAACACACAAACTCATTTAGAATGAAAAAATGGAGCTGAAAATAGGACTCAAACGAAACCTCAAAGGGGAATTTATTTATGAGTGAGGAAATCATGGGTTGCAAAGGAGAGGACCTGGACTAGCAGACAACTGGGAACAGAGAGTGATCACAAAGGAAAAGAAAGAGAATTAAAAACAGAATTGAGAAAAACAGAACTTTAAAAAACCACAGTGAGAGAGCCTATCCTATTTTCTGCAAGGTCGTCTCTTTTAAAGGGTGGTATTACTGTTGCTAGCACAAGGAATAGGTTTCCTCTGAGATAGAAAAACATTTGGATTTTTTTTCCCCTTTTTATTAATCATCGGTGGTGTGGGGAGGGGGAAACCCCCTGAGAATTCAATGACAGGAGAAAAAAAAATGGTTTGTGAAGTCAGACTCAGTTTGCGTACCTAAAAAGCAATATGATTGATTTGCAAAAACCTCTAGCTTCACAAAGTTCTTCCATCTCTAATGAGAACTAACAGCATTTTTGTCCAGCTTCCCTGCAAAATATTGTTCTAGTGCTGAATCCATCAACAAAAATGGCTAAGCATTAGCTTTCTTAATGGCCTCTGGTTTCACTTGCCAGCAGCTGCAGATGGAGCGGGGTAAGCAGGGCTGGGGCTGCATTGTGCTGGTCTGCTGCAGAGCTCAGCTGCAGTTTGCTGGATTAGAAGTCAGCCCGAATAGCGGCTTTTTAGTACCTTCTGAACACTACTGGCTGTAAAATCGCGGAGTGTTCCTAGCTCTGGGAAGGCACGGGTGCCTAATGCTGGCCTAAGTTAGTTCATGTAAATTGTTACACAAGCCAGGTTTGTGGTGAAGTAGAATAAACAAAGGAAGGAGAAAAGTAAAGAAGGAGGCGATGGCAAGGCTTCATAATGACAGCAGAAGTTGTGAATTTTTATTTTTTTCTTCCTTTTTATCTCTCTCTGTCCTTTGAGTGTGCGATTGCAAAGGACCCTCACCTCTACCTGCCTGCAAGAAACCACCACCTTCTGCCTCTCTCCCTGGCTGCCAGAGCACCTCCACAGCACACATGAGGTATCTCAGCACCAAAGTCCCGGTGAGCAACCTAAACAGGCTGCAGTGTCTGTATTTGTTATGATCTGTGCTGCACCTTCTTGGCCATCAGCCTCCTTGTCTGCACACCCTCCCACCCATCTCTTTGAAGGGAAGTGTGATACAAGCTTCCAGGTGAATTTGTTATTTTTTATCTTTTAACCCCAGAAGGAGCAGCTAGGAGTAGTCTGGTAACAGAACTCTGTTTTTACAAGGTTTTTCTGCTCTACTTTGAAAACTCCTGAGATTAAGACTCTTTAGATCAAGCTTGAAGAAAAAGTAAAAGCCTGGGGACTGATCTGAATTTCGGTGAACTTCTGGGACCTTGTGAAATCTGCATGTTCAGTCACAGCCCCAATAATTTTCCATTTAACTGTGGGCTAAATGAACCTGAATGCCACTCACCATGCACTGGGACTCAGTTTATTTTTCCAGAACTACATCGTGCTCTTCCAGGGTCTGCTGGGCAGCTGAGATTGGCAGAATGAGTTTAATCGGAGAGCAAGAAACAGTAATTCTAACATCTGCTAGTAAACATACAGATTAATAAATATCCCTCAAGAGCTAATATCTAAACATCCTTCTTTGACCTTTATCAAGATTTCAGAACAAGAAATCATAATAACCTCCACAGAAGTTGTTTTCTGCTTATTATGAGAGAAAAGTGTTTTAGGAAAGAACTCTTTTCATGCACTCAACAGTTTCTGGATTATGAAACAAAATAGGAGGGAGAGAAATATGTTTGAAATGTCAATTATAGCTGGTTCATTGTAGTGGCACTCCTTTTAGAAGGCACTCATGTTTCACAGTCTGCATTAGTCTGCTCAGATGTTTTTGCGCTCCTTGAAGAACCTCACACTGATGTAGTCACAAAAAGCCACCTTTCAGCAGTGAAGGACCCTAGAAAGCAACAGGCTTGTAAGGAATGAAAGTGGAATGATGCTACAGACACAGGACACAGCAATTGGCACTGCATCTGTGTTACACAAATTAAAGACAATGGACTGTATGAGATCATAATTCCCAACAATTATAGGATTGAGCGCCGTGGCAACACATTGCATTCATGGGGAACCTAAACTGAACAACATTTCTTAGAAAGTTTTGTTGTGCCAGAGAGGATTTAGGAATTTGCAGCACGTTTGGCATGGATAGCAGCGGGATACGATGGGAAGGATTCAGCATCGCTCACGGGGATGAGCACTGCGCCTTTTGCAGATGGATGCTGCTCAGGTGAATTTCACACCTGTGCCACCAATAGCACCACTGTGCCTCTGACACGAGCTTTTGAACTCCTCTAACACCAAACAATTAATCAAGGAGAAGAATACATGTGCGTTTCCACATTTCTGCTACTAAAACCTGCAGATATATTTGTAGCTTGTCATGCTAAGTCAAAAGTGAAGCACGTTTTCAATGCTCAGCAGAGCAGTATCATTAACAAAAATCAGTATGGAAGTTTGAAAATGCATATAAAAGAGTTGACAATTGTCACAGGAAAGCAAAAATCCAAGAAACAATTTATCGGTAATCAAAGACGGCATTATTATTGTATCACTGACATCTCCTGCACTAAACTTGTTTCCCTAGCAGTTATGGCATGCCAAACTTAATATACTAATATTACTTTCATTATTGGATGACTACTAGGGTAGGAAACCTTGAAGTCTTGACAACATAGTGTGGGACACACCTCAACAACGAAATATTGCATTTCGGTATTTTATGTATCATATAAAGTGTGTAGATCATTTGAATGTCACATCTGTTGACTTTTATTTTTTCAAGTGAAATCCCTGAAGAATTTTTAAGAGTTTGTGATGAATGTACTTTTGTACCTGTTGTCTGTGTAAACCCACATTGGTAAAAATAGCATCTGTTCTGGAGAAAGAACTCTACATGCCCACAAAGTTTTAGAACAGATAGGAATAGGAGGTAAAAACTTGCTCATTCGTTATTTGAAGTATTCCTTCTCAGCCCCCAATTGCTAAACATCGAATTGAAGGAGTTCCTGAAACATTGATAAGAAGATGAAAATCATTCCCTAATTTGCAGTGAATTGTGCTAAAATCCACGTTGATAGACAGTTTGCTGTAGACCTTCATAGTTGCTGAAATGTATGCCTAGTGGTTGGTACCTATCAAAAGGAAAATTAGAATAAATGAATATTTAAATATTTAAATTTTCTATGATATGTTTGAAGTGCATTTTCAAAGCATTACCATCAGATTTGAGAAACCAGGGCTCAACTGGTTACAAACTCCATGCTGAAGAGTTTCTCCAGCCTCCCTGCTCCCCACCTTCCCCTCGTTAGCAGCCGGAGCAGCTTCTCCGGGCCACGATGTAACCAAATCCAGCCTGCCCTGGCCCTTCTCCCTGGAGTCTGAGCATCCCCTTTGGCTGACCTTTGGCAGCCACGGTGGAGAGTAGACAAAGGGAAGCAGTCCCGAGTTGTAGAGAAGAAAGGGGACATTGAATAAGCTGCATTGCTTTCTCCAGAGGGCTGGACATCAGAGACGGGCAGGAGTCAATGCTTTCTTTAATAAAGATACATTTTTTTCGGTAGAGTTAACTAAATTTACCAACAAATGTGTGTATCTCGTATTGTTTGCATGTATTTTCCATATCCAGTCATACATGTGAGTTGGTAAATCAGTTTAATGGGAAGTGTACACTGACTCCAAAGGCCCTGTACAACCACATGTGAGAGGCTCTGTGTGAGACAAAAACAAAACTAAACTAAACAAGGTGTACTCATGGTCTGGCAACCTGAGCATGGCAGAATCTAAACACCCACCTGAGTTTAACAGTTTCTTAATATCATGATAAATTAGATTAGCTGCCACAAAGTCCCCTTAGGCTCCCATTAAGAAAAAAGGAAAAGAAGAAAGAGAAAAGAAAGAGTAATCATCAGCAAATGAAATCAAATTTTACACTGAATACTTTTCACTGCTTAGCTTACAAAATTATTACTACTTGCCTTCTTAGTTACTTGTATTCTTCAGGGTGATGTGTGCAGATTGCGAGAATGCAAAACATTCTCCAAAAACTGACGAGTAAGCGAAAAAAGAGCTGCTCTTTAAACCCTTCACAGTTTATAGCCACATTTACATAACATTAAATAAGTCAACAAAGGCATCATTAGCTCCCATTAAAATATGAGCGAAGAAATTTAAACGAACAAGAGAAGATAATTGGCAAGTAATGTTGTGTATCAAAAATTATGACTATAAGATTCCAAAGTTAATGAGAAGCCCTACAGTTGTGTTTACTAAATGTTTAAAAATTAAATTAAAGGTGAACGCGAAGAGCCAGAAAAGTTTTCCTGCTGTCGTTTGGGACACATGAGAAGTGTGAAGGTTGATGCTGCTCCTTCACAGTCTGAGAGTCTCTAGAGTCACCAGCTCACCATTTGATTCCTTTCCATCAGGCAGATGAGGCATTTTGTTGCCCAAACCCAAAATTTCCCAATGAAACAGCCCAAACAGAAAGGTCAGGGACAAGCCTGCTCTGAGTCTGCCCCTGCAGGTGTAGAAAGCTGGTTAAACCAGCCGTTCCTCTTGTCTCACCTGCCTCTTGAGTCTGCCCACGTGTTTCAGGAGGAGGTAGCACGAGTGACCATTCACTGCGCAGTCACGAAGGAACCAATTCCTGCTGCCAGAGCTGGGGCTGACCCTCCCTGAGCCAGCTCTGCCACCACCACACCCAGCGCTTGGCCAGCAGGAGCCAAGTCCCTTTCTGCTGCTCTTGGCCATATCCATGGAACAGCCAGGACTCTTCCAGCCTCTTCTGAGCTGCAGAACACCAGCAGCTCCCACTTGCTGACCACAGTTGCCTTTCACCAGTCTTTAGTCCATGCAGCTCCATCATTTACTGGCTACAAGGTTGAACACCACAACTGAGTTCGCTTTTATCTCTGTCCCTACTAAAATCCTCTTCAATTGCTGCATTTCAGCTGCGGTCTGCTCCCTTCCAAAAGACAGAAACCACTAAGTGGAGATACCATCCTGCAGTGCCATTAATGAGCATAATTACAGTGCCACATTACACTGTCCCTCTTGTTAATTGGTCATTCATTTGCCATTGCCCATGAAATCGCAGGTGTTATTGCCTCCCGATGCTTATCTGAGTTTGCCACGTAGCACCAATTCCCTTCTGCTTCATTTCTCAGTCCAGAGGGATCAGTGTGTGTTTAAAAGGGGAGGACAGGACTATCTCATGTTCTATCTCATATGCCCAGATGTGTGGAAATGGGTTTCAGTAACACAGCGCCATTAGATCGGTATCACATTCTCAGACACAGAGACCTGATACAAATACACCCATTGATCCTCTCCTGAGCGGAGGTTTTGGAGATGCTGGCTGAAAGAGCCTAGAAATAACGGGGGGTTTAAAATCTAATAGTAATTACAGCAGTAATTGTATTTTTTTAAGTGGATGTTCTTGCATATTTGGTAGTGAGGGAAGTTTTGAGGGCAGTAAGAACCTCATGGTGTTGGAATGCAAATAATTGTTCAAATATATCAATGCAACCTTATAAAACTTGTGGGACAAAGCTGACATTCACCCACCCTGGACAGCAGCTTGCTACAGACTGGCTTTAACCAAATGCTTCAACTTCTATGAACACGTGAACAAATGAAACCCCTGAACTGATGTGACAGAATTTTTGGTTCACTGAAAGAGAGAAAAGTCTTGCAGAAATCTCGTGTTAGTTCATAGATTTACAGCGACGGAGTTTTCTCTGCCATCTTGAAATCTCTCTTGATTTATTGCCCTTTCCACTAGTTTACATTCATCCAATCAAGGAACAAAAACAAGATGGGGGCATCAGTAAAAAAGCAGGTACCAAGCATTATGTATGCATCAAGAATGTGTACAAGAAAAATTGTTCACAAGCACTATGTCATCCTGAATTAGGAAAGTGCTTCAGTAAGACATTAACTCAAAGCATGTGCTCGTTTACCACAGTGGGGACTCAAGTCCATGCTCAAATTCAGCACTTTTTAATGTGTTCCTCGGAGTAGGGATAATTTCCTGATATAGGAAATACATGCTGATTTTTCTCCCTTAGGATAATTGAAAAACATTCATGTAAATTCCAGTTTGTTTCAGATACAGGGAAAAGAGCAAACTGAAACTCAGTTAACTTTTCTCTCTCTTGTTCACCAGAAAACCTGCCCCATTCAATGGCCAAAAAAAGCTTTTCCTTCATGCTCAATTATGAGCAACCTAACGTAATTTCCAACTTGGCTCTGCAGGAGCAGGGTAAGAAGGGGGCTGGACCAGAGTCCTCCAGATGTCCCTTCCAAAATCAGTGATTCCCTGATTTTGCTCTGTGTTGGAGTCTCTACACATGATGATGCCTTAAGTCACAACTAAATTCATTTCAGAAAAGCATGGTAAGGAGTAAGATGATAAATATATTAACACATAAATAAATACAACTTTGTTTGGATGAGAACTGGATACGGGACAGCATAACAAAGAGGAGGGAAAGTAACTTTTACATTGCCCAGCTGCTCTTACAATAATATACAGAAACTCTGTGAAACATTTCATGGTTTATTAAATGAAATTTTGTTTGCAACTGGTGAGCTAGGAAAATAAACGTCCATGTTTGTTTTCATTTTACTTTTCCTTGGTTTGTCCAGATCTTCACAGCCTTGTGTGCCAGCATTGTCCTCTGGGGCTCATTAAAAACTCCAGTGTTTGCTACTCTGATTGTCCAGGGAAACCAGCAACAGATTGCCATTAACCCCATGAGGCCGAGAGCTAGAAATTCCTGATGTGTTCCCAGTTGTGGGCAATGGGATCCATTGGAGCCATTGGAGCCAAAGGGTTAATTTTATCTCTCCTATAGCTGCTGTCAGAGCTCCAGTAAAACAGTGTGTGACCACTACGGGGGACTGACCACTTAATACAGCAGTACCTGCCAAAATTGGCTTAAGACTGAGCGAGATCAAGGGGCAGAAAAATACTGTTTTATCTAAAGCACATTGTATTACTGGTGTTTACTTTCAGTTCTCTCCTGGGTTAAATGCTTTTTCTTAGTAAAATAGTCTTGCTTCTTATAGACTCAGCTCCACAGGAGAAAGGGAGTTGTCTGAAGATGATGTCTTTCTATTTGTTCACATTAAGTCATGAATTGTTGCAGATGGCGTTAGCAGAGTGTGTCAAGGAGATTTTTGACCTAAAGATGTGCTCCCACTTCAATTTTGCTGCTGTTGATTCAAGTTCATAAAAAAGGAAGCAAAAGAATTGGTTCTCTACCCAAAGCACACAGAAATATGGTGTCAGCAACCGCCACAGCCCTGGCGCTCAGCTGATGGGACTGAGCCATGGGGTTGCGTGTTTCTCCCAGGGAGTCGTGGTTCCTGTGTCCAGGACTGACTGCCGGAGGTGTTGGCAGCAGAGGAAGCCCCACAGCAGCGAAGCAGAGCACAGGACGTTTGTGCTTTGCCCAGCCTGAATGGACAAGGGACAGCTCTGGGAGCTGTGCCCAGAGCTGGTTCAATGCTCCATGGGCAGCTGCACCCAAGCTCATCCTCCCTCAGGGTGGTGGCCCAACAGCACTGCCTGCCCTGCCCAGCCACTGTCCCAGGTCGAGGTGCCCACCTGGCACAGATGGCACAGCTCAGCTCTCCCGGGAGGCCCTGGCTGTGCAGGAATGGAGCAGGCTGTGGGAAGGGGTGCTGTGGGTGAAAATGTGATGGGATGTTGGCATCAGCATCCAGCTCTGCTCCGTACACAAAATCACTGGTGATGACACTGAGCCCCCAGGAGCTAGTGGCTGATTTTACACATCAAATTTCTCTGGAGATTTCCAAAACCCTTTTTTTGGGACAGTCACTGCCATGGACTTCCATCTGACCCTCATGGGCTCTTGGGTTCCCACTGAGACAAGGCCTGGGCAAACAACGCTCTGACCAAACGCAGCACAAACCAGGGGCAGAGCTGGGCTGGGCTGGCTCTGTCTGTGCCAACTCAGTGGGCAGCTCTGCTTTTTTTGTTCCTCTGCCCTTTCCTTTCCCCACATCTTCTCTATTAACACTCGCCAGCCTCTCAGGTTCTGTGAAATCACAGTCCCTCCCAGGCTTGGTACTGCTTTGAGACCCGTACCTGGGAAGTGCTGCTGAAATGTAAAGCATCCCTATGGATGACCTTATCACTGGGAAAGGAATCTTAAATCCGATCTATTTGTGTGACTCCCGGAGAGCCACTGCTGCATTATTCATGACAGTCTCCTCTTCTTCAGAAGGCTAATATTACTTCCCTCCCCCCTTCCGCCCCCATACAGCATTCATAATATGAATTTTATATTCTGAACTAAACCACACAGTCCTTTGTAGTGGTCAGTAATAGGATTCCTACCCATACTTAGCAGAGTCCACATCAGAGAGAGCACAATCAGCCACCCCAGGAGAAGAGTTCCCAAGATCTCCTCTTACAAGGCATTGTAAAAGTTATAAATAGATTACTCTCGCTCCCTTTGTACCTTCTGGCCCTTTTCCTACACCAAGGGAACATATTTGTCACTAGGACACACAATACGCACTTAGATGTTTGACATCCCTGCCCTCATCAGATGGGCCATGCAGAATTTTTCGACGAGATAGAAAATGTGAGATGTTTGGGATGCAGTTACAAGTTTGAGAGCGGTTAAAAGAATGTTAAGAAGAATTAGCCATGGCAGCTTACTTGGTAGTTTGTTATGGCTCCCATTTTCTAATACATCATATTCTTTTATTCCCCTAATTACTTTTTTTGTGTGAAAGACAATTCCCAGGGAACGAGCACTTCATTTCTTTGAACCACTGCCAACAATATGCACCACAATTGCTGAAAGCAAAAGAGAGGATCTGGCATATCTATTAGAGCTTTGCAAAGACATACTTTTTTTTCCCCTCTCTTTTTAACCTTGGCTTTCCCTTAATACCGGCATTGAATAACTGAATTACATTTCCTATTTTCCTCCCTTTCCTCACAACTTCTATTTCTGTTTTCAGATTGCTGTTTCTCCTTTTTGTTTTTTTTCTAAAAGTCAAGTCTTGATGGGTAATTATTACATCTCATGCATCTTCCGTCCCAGTCTTCTGTTGAAAAATATCAAGAAGCAAGAAGAAAGAAAGAAGAAAACGGGTCTAAATTAACAACCTTCTTTGTAGAAAGTGATTTTAAAGGCATTAGTACAGCACTCCTTCCACCTCACTCCCCATCTGCAGTGTCCTTCTATGCATCCTTTTAGCACAAGCTGAATTAGCTCACCTTGAGATGAATGAAAGCCTTTATTCAAAGGGAAACAACACCAAAATCTTCACTGAGCTCTAACATTTCGCTCCCAACTTCGTACCAATAGCAGCGATCCAAGCCAGCATGCCCACTTTCCAAACACAGGGATTTTGGACATTTATCTCTGCCTTCTCATTAACAAGACAGACACTTCCATCCATCAGCGAGAATGGATAATGAGTGCTAATGAAGTACTTTAAAAAGAAACAGTTTCCAGAAGGGAGGCGGAACTTCATGGTTTGGGTTTTCTGCCCATTTTTACTTACTTGGGACTTAGATGTCCCCAGGTGTTCTTGGTAGAAAATGGACAGCGTCTGCGGACGTCAGGGATTCCCCAAATCCCTGTGAAAATATCTGGGATTCTGAATATTGAAATGGGTGATACGTGACCTTGATCCAATCTGATAAGTGCTGTCTGTTCCTTGAGCACAACCAGAAAAGATGATCCTAATCCTTTCCTAGAATCAGAGAATTTCCAGGAGTTATTTTATCAGGGAAGTGAGCTGCCTGTTGATCACATACGACTAACTAATCATTTAGCTAATACTTGTTTTTCCAGGCAGACAAGCTGCAGTCCCACAGGAACTTTGCTTGTGGAAGTCCCACTGGGCGGAAAGGAATGGAGTGAAAAACACTCAAATAAAGGGCCGTGCTCCATCAGGAGGAAACTATTCCAGCTGAAATCTTACCCAGGAACTTGAGGGGGTAGCCGTGTGGGAACTCTCATCACAATCTCAAACCAGCAGCTACTGGGGGAAATGGGAGCTACTGTTTACTCAGAATGAGGGAGATCTTTGTGCCCGCAGTCACGTACTGAAAAAAACTCCTGAGCTGTCAGTTGATCTCACAGCATCCTGATGCTCAAGGAGATGGGGGAAGGGGAGGGAGCTGACAAACTTCTTGTAGTTCAGTATTGGTTCAACACCGTGGTAAGCGAAAAAGTCATCATATCGTACTTATTTCTGGCTGTTTCAGAGATCTAATTTATGGATTTTGAGTAAACAACCTGCAGACAGACTTGTTCCTGTATTTACCTCAGGCCTAACTTTGCCATCTAACTTTGGTCTCTGCCTGCCTGAAGGAGATCAGTATGAATATATGTCCGTAAACTGTTTTTTCCCTGCAACTAAATACACTTGGATAGATACCAATAGTTGTGTTTTATAACATTCAAACCAGAAAGTCTTGAGATTTCTGCATTTCTTTCTTTTCCTCTTTCTTGTAGCCTTAACAAGAGCCAAATACTGAAAGTTTGGCACTCAACTTGCAATGCAAATTAGCTAACATGCTAATTACTCGATTTGAGCACAAAACCACTATTTGTACAGTCACATTCTATTGTTTGAGCACTAAAGGATGAGCACACCGATTCGGGAGCTGGATGGAGATTCCCTGGAAAATGAAGTCCTTGAATTCGGTTGCTGTTGGCATAACCAGCAAAACAAAGCAACACAGACAACAATCTCTATGACTGTGGTGAGAATAAAGCGATACAAATCACAGTTCCCAGTCATGTTTTAGCAGAAATTCAACAGAATTCTCTGCTCCCTCTTCCTTGATGCTGGGAACCGGATCCAACACAACCCTCAAAATAGCCCATCATTCTTTGCAGATTTGTGCATTTGCTATTTTTGGATCTTGGGGATATTTTGAAAAAGACAGAACTGCTGGAGCCAATTCAGCCACTCTTTCAACAAATGTTTTCTACACCACCACAACATATATGCTGTGCATCTGTCCCACAGCAAACCTAAGTCCCAGGGAAGTGTGTCAAAACACTGGAGAAACCCCAAATTCTGCAGCGAGGTCCCTGCCAAGCCTATCCAGGGTGACACTGAGCAGCCCAGTGGCCGCAGCAAATTCTGCCAGCTGGACAGAACCCCTTCTTGCTCTTCTGCCAGCTGAGGCATGGCAGAAACTGGTAGCTCCCCGCCAGACACTTTTAATTTGAGGTTCAGAGGCAGCAATGTCCCTGTTGGGTGGGGAATGGTGTCCTCATAACCCATCCCTGCTCCCAGGTGAGATCTCAGCAACTCTTCCTTGGGCTGAGCCTGCTCCTCTTGGGCTGGGTGAGAAGTGTAAAAAGCCCTGGAATCACATCCACAGACGGGCCTTTACTTTTTAATTACTGAGAGAAGAGGTCTAACAGGATCCCAGCCGGGTGCTGTAGAGAGCAGCGCCTTGGAAATATTGGGGACTGACAACAATTAAAAGCAGGAAGGCAAAAAAGGATAAGAATTTTCTCAGCAGAGAGCAAAATATGTCACCTTAGTCTGCCTGAGTTAGTACTTTATTTCTGGATTGAGTTGTATGTCTTTAATTCAAGTAGTGAAATATTTTACTCATCTTTTTTTATATGGATGAATTAAATTATTTTTGGCAAAAGATGTAAAATATGTTGGATGGCTTTGCAGTGTTCTAACATATGTTACTGCAATAATTCAGGCATTATAAAAAATGTTGTTAATACTATGGTATTGTCCTACTTACTACCAATTTTGTAAATTGTTCCAGAAATAGATTTTTTTTCAGGAAAAGTCTTTAAATATGATGCCAAAAATGTGCATCTTTCATGGGACACAGTCTTCAAGGAAATATATACCCAACTGAAATTGCCCAAGGACATTCTAAGTCCATTGTTTGCCCATGTAAAATGTTTCCTTTTTATTAGCATGGGTTTTCCCTTATCCCTCCTCATAAAAGAGAGAGAGAGAAAAGGAGGAAAAAAAGATACAGGGCTCATTTCAAAATCCATGAAAGTTGGATACTCCCAAAATTCCAACAAGATTACAGAGAAATCTCATCTGGTAAATATTACGTTCTGTTTTTGTCTTTGCTTAAGCTTTTACACAACTTGACAGCCTGTGGTATTGTGCCACATTTCAAAGTTAACGTTTACAAACATCTGGCTTGGGTTCAGCATTCCTCTCCATATGGACCACAATGTCTCCAGCCTACACTGTTTGCCTGTGCAGAGTGAGGTAGAAAATCAGAGTTTTCCTAGAAAATTACGGAAACTTCAACAAGCAAGCCCACTTCCATAATTCATTGACAACAGCCTTGATTTTAATGCGTCTTCATTAAAAAAAAAAAAAACAGCTTTTGCGGCCTTTATGCTGCAGCTAATGCAGACATTAAAATTGGGTGGGAAATTTCTTTTCATCCGTGAAGATAGTCACTGTTTTAGAAAAAAAGTTGTATCTTGAATTGAGATGAAAGTCCGATATGACAATTGCTGTGAGTGGGAGGCCAAGTGAAACATTTTCTCTCAAATACTTTTAAAATGCTTAATTTAATTGTGACTATTTTTGCAGGCATTGAGTGACCTTTTTTTTCCATAAAGTTAGGAAAAAAAAAAAATTTATTTGGAAAAAATCAAAAGAAAGCATTTGGATAAAACTGGAAGGTTTTTCAAACTATCTAGTGATGAAAACTTTGCTAAGCTAACCCTCTTTCCAGCAAGAAAATTGCAGTTTCAGTAAATCCACATCCCTGACAACGCAGCTGTAACAATTTCACCAATGGTTTTTGAATGTGGGTGTAAAATGAAAGCACACTAATGGAAATATATTTATTTCCCATAAACTTGGTGTCTCTTAAGCTTTGGATCAACAGATGAACTTTCCCTACTGCATCGCTGAAATGGCTGGGATTCAATACAAAGCCAAGGCCATTTGTGTGGCTCCAGAATTTGAGTGTCCCACTGTCTTTGCCATGATCTGGGGAGCGTAAGGGCGCTCGTCTCCTTTTTTGTCAAGATTAACTGAAGCACTCAAATATATTTTTTTCTTTGGTTCATACAGGAAGCTTCTGACCGAGTGGAAAGTATCAGCTGGATTTCCAGATATCTTTTCAATTTTGAAAATTTGTGGAAGGGCGGCGGATCTTCAAAAAAATCTCTAGGTGAGCTGATGGGTAACCAGGAGCTTGGCAAAACAAGTTAGTCTCCACTAAATTATGATACAGCCTTTCTTAATTGGATTTTCTTCAGTGCAATGTCTCTTCTCCGAGGGATGGTGCCAGATTACCAGCTGCGGAGTGAAGATCTCCAAACATTTGACCTCCATCCTGACTTATGAGACAGCAATAGGTGTTGGATGAAAGGCAAACATGTGGAGGAGATTGTTAAGTGGCGAGTAAACAAGATTTGGATTTCAGATTCTCTGGCTTGGGAAATCTCTAGACTGCAGACTGCTGGAAAAGATCGCTGTACACACACCCTGTTTCTTCAATTACACATTTCTTTAAAGGATGGAGCTGGGATTAACAGGCAACTGAGACCTGAAAGTTCCAGGTTTTATTCTCATGCCTTTTACAAGTGCACTATATGATCACTACAAAATTCCTTAACCTCTCAGAGCCTGTTTGCCATCTTCTAGAATGGGATATTTTGACTTCAAACTCCAGAGGATTAACCTTTGTAAAATAATTTTACCGGCTTTGATAAAATTTGACATTAAAAAAAAAAAAAAAAAGAAAAAAATAAAAAATGCTTCCTTGCAAATTCAGCAGCATGCCTGTGCTGTCTGGGCACACAGATAGGGTTTGGGACAAGAGTTATATGTACTGTGGAAATAGTCATTCTTTATTCATTTTAAAAGGTCAACACAGCTTGCCAGCATATCACTGCTGCAGCTGTTGCAGAGCTTGTTATGGCATTAGGCTGACTCGGAATGATTTCCTTCCAAAGCGCTCTGGCACCGAGCACGGCCCCACCGTACCCGGAGTGAGAAACCACTCCTGGTGCTGCCGATGACAACAGAGCCAGGGATCCGCGGGGATTTGGGCCTGGAGATGGAGGGGATGAGGAGGAGGAGGAAGTGGGAGCCCATCCATGGCTGACCTGGCAGCACAAGTCCCACCCCAGCCCTGCCCACGATGGGCTGCGACGCCTGATCCTGATTTGGGTGCGTGCGAGCACTGCCTGTGCGGAATCTTCTGAGCCCTTCTGAGCTAACAACCCTGGATTGCTGACGGGAATGATCACAACAGCCTCCATGCTGTGCAGCCTTTGGCACAGTGCAAATGTAGGGCTTGGGCTGTTGATAGACAGGGAGCTGCTCTTTCTTTCTTTCTCCCTTTTCTCTTTTTTTTTTTAATTTTTTTTTTTTTGATCTATGGGTGGAACCCCCATAATTGTCAGAGGGAATTTCATACACCCTCTGATGACAGATTGAATCCTTACAAGAATGTATCATTAGAACAAAAACACACACAAAAATTTGCTCTTCTAAGATTTCAAATAAGACTAAAGAGGAACCTCCCTAGAATGTCTTTCTGAAGCATTGTTTTAGTGACATTACTCTGTCTCAATCTCTCAAGAGTGAGGAAAGAATATCTTCTCCAAAGGAGGTTCTGCAGGCAAAACAACCCACGAGCTGTCCCAGAGAGACCTTCCTGAATGGTCCATTGTTCGAGCTCTCCCCATGTGCAGATCTCCTGTCTGGAAAAGCATCTGCAGCTTCAGACAGCACCTCTGTGCATCACGTCTGCTCTCTCACTCCTGACCTGTTCCACGGGATGTGCAAACTGAGTACTGCAGCCCAGGCCCTCCAACCCGTGATGCTCAGGAAAGAAAAGTCCCCTGAGGTTACCCAAGCTGTTCTCCAGGGTCACATCCCATGGTTTGCAGCCAGTGATTCAGGCATCTCAACCGGGAAACCAGGGCTGCAGTGAAAGCGAGTCTTGGAAAGCCTCAGTGGGTAAGACAAACACAACGTAATATAAATTCAGCTCTCTAGGAGTCAACTATCTGGTCTAAATTACTCCTTAAGTCTCCTGCAGCAATCTGTGGAGCAAAGCAGCTGCTTCAGCAATGATTTCAGTGCGTCTCAGGACAGAAGGGCTGTACTGACTCTAGTGGTGTGTATCTCACCACTAATCTTTTTGGGGTACTGGATGACTACCTTAGCATGAGCACAGATTTTCAAATGGCTAAAATGAGACCAGAGTCTCCTGCATCTCATGGGAGAAGGTTCCAGTGGCTGGTCACCCTCACTGGCAATATTTCCTCTCTGATATCCATGACAAAATTCCTTTCACTGGGGTTTGCAGCATATCTTGTGTGAAAAAATTCGGTTATCTCAGGTGTCAGAAGAAAGGAGCTACATGGCTACTGCTTAAAACTCCAGTGAGTGAAAAGGATCTGTGGTTTAAGCCCAGATTAGCTGGCCTTGTAGCTTCACTTGGATCTTCGTGTCTGCTATCCAAACACTTCCATTTTTGCTGCTCTATTATCTTGACACAAGATATATAATTGATACACAAGAGCAAACTCCAGCAGCCTCCCCACTGCAATGAGTGACACGAAGCAGGATCTCGGCAGACATTCCACAGACCCACAGGCAGAGGGAATTGGAAGCAAATCTTTCTACAACAACCTTAATTACACATAAGAGCCAGATAAACAATGCATAGCACACCTATTTACGTGTATTGCAGCTAACCATTAGGAGGCTGGCTATGACAAATTGTGTCTTTCATTTGTAATGAAAATTTCCTTTCAGCCGTGAAGATCCCTGAGGTCATGCAAACGCTCCTAAATAGCTAGATTGGGTTACATGTGCTTCTGGGGATGTGTTTCCCAGAAATTCATGGCCACTCTTTGAGTGCCATATTTACTTCAGATTTAAGAGAGGAGCACTACACTCGTAAGAGCCTGTTCATAGAATTCCCTTAACTGGGAAGCTTTAGTGCAAATATTGTAGCACACAATGACACCAGGAGATCTGCTCATATCCTCTCACTAGAGAATTGGTTTTATTTTTACTGTGATGATCTAAACAACTGATGTGCACAGTATTAAGCCAGCCTTTCTGACGGGAGGCCTGTTGCCTCTACCACCACCAGAGTCCATCAGCCAGTGTGGGATGAGCGGTACAGACTCGCTCAGAGAAAGCTGGGAGGGGATGGTTAAGAAATCCACAGCAGCTGAGAAGGAACCTGTTTTGATAAAAGAGGAGCCAGATCCTTAAAGCATGGCCAAGTCTGCTGGAAGGCGAAGGAGGCTGCACCCAGCCACAAATGTGCTGTTCCTGCTGCGGACAAGCTCCGCTCTCTGCCCTCACACGTCTGTAACCAACTGCTCCCTGCACTCTGCAGGGCACTGTCATTTACCAAAAGACTTCTCTGTTTGCCATGAGTGTCAGGTGCCTGAGGAATGGACTGTTTGCACTAAGTATCAAGAGGCCGCCCTCCATAAAAATGAACAAATACTTTCAACCTACAGAGGGGGAGATTCACAGGAGATTCCACCGAGCAATTTGAGAAGAGTGAGACACGCTCAAGGTAGACTCTTTGTAATGAGGAACAGTTTTCAGAGAAAGTGTAAAAAAATATGCCTGCAATGCAATTGCAGGTAGCTATTTATTCCTGGAGTGTGGGGGCGCAAAGCAGGTATAATATCTTAGGATTGCATTGGAATTAAAGGCCTGGCTTTGCCACGATTCCTCCCACACATGGTACCTCACTCTGCTAGTGTCGACTTGGAAAGCAGTCTGCCTCAGCCAGAGCTGGGGAGCCAGACTCCCCAGTGAACACAGGCTAAAAACCAGTGTCTCAGCCTGATTGCTTCCCAAATGGCACATGCGACTCTTGAAAGCCTTTGCTTAAAGCATCGTGCAGAACCCGATTGGGTCTGTGCTCGTGTTTCAGCCTGGTGCAGCAGGGTGGCCCCAGATTTAATCCTTTGCTCATCCCCACCTACCCTGCACTGCTTTCAGTCACTGAGGGGTTCCTCCACACCGCTGAGATCTGATTTGGAGCCAACTACATGAGATTCCCCAGTCCAGGGGAAAGCCAAATGTCCCTCAGCTTCTGTGGAACACCAAGTCCAGGTCAGTGCCTGGTCCTTCAGACCCTTCACACCACAAGTGATGTGATGATATCCAATCCAGTTAAATCTAACCCAGAGTGAAACCCCTGACTCTCACAGACTGGAGATGGAGGGGGGATCTTCAAAAGCTGTTTTAACCTGCTCAACCCTCTAATTGTACAGAATTAATTATTAATATGGAAAGAACCTATGCATGCCCTAACACTGGTAGAGGGAAGACTGCTCACTCCCTTTCCCCCTTGAATCCCACTTCTGAATTACTCTTAAATGTTGTCATAAAATAATATCTTGTTTTAATTTTTCAGATTTTCTGTAGAAAATCATCCAGAGCCCTGATTCGGGGTTATGTTCTTGGCCAGCTGTGTGCCACCAAACCTGCAAAGTGTCCACATCAAAAATGAGTCAGTTCCACTCACTGTGGCCAGTTCAGCAGCTTAGACTGGTACTTAACAAATGAATGATGGGGGAAGTGGAAGCAAAACACAGTAACATCCATTCTCCAACGCTCCCTTTGTGTTTGTCCTCTCTAAGCAGGAAAATGTGAAGGACACACAGCTTGGAAATGCTCACTTTGAGGACCAAGGTCAGCCTTAGCATGGAGATGACTCTTTCCTCACCCTCTGGTGCACATTTTAAAATCTAGCAAATACCCAGAAGTAGAAGGCAAAGGCAAGACCTATTCTGCAGGAGTCCAGAGCTGGCATCTCCCAGCACCTAAGTGCCAGCTGCCAGATAATTTTGTTTTTATTAGGTTGACAGCTACACATGGGTGGGTGCCAACTTTTGTTCATTATATTTCATATTTTATAGCTTTGGTTTAGGTTTGGAAAGCTGTCGGCATTTGGAACGACAGCAGCCCCTGCCCCTGAGGGACAGTCAAGGCTTTTTTTTCCCATTCCCTTTTTAACTTCTCTCTCTTCTGTGACAGCTGCACTTTCTACTGGTGCTCGTTGGCCGCGCTCCCCTCTGCCTCCCCAGGGCTCTGCTCCTCTCTCACAGCCCCGTGTTTCAGTCACATCATGAGCGATGTTCAGCTTCGCCGCAAGAACTCCACGGCAAACAAACCCAACTCCAGCAGATTGGAAAAGCAGCATTTTGATAACCCCCCGTCCATGGCACTGCAGCCCCGCCGAGCCGTCCTTGCGAGCGCCCTGGCAGCTGACCCGTGCAGCAGATAGGGATCAGCCCACTGAGCTTGTTCTGCTCCACAATGGGGCAGCTTCAAAGGGAATAGATGGGTTTCAGCCACTTGGCCAACTGTGTCATTCAAAGCTGCAGCGGGGACGCCTCACAAAGGGTCAGGCTCTGCCAGCCCCTGCCAGCGCTGATAGGCTGCAGCGGATTTGTAAAGGAATAAAGGGTCCTCACGTTACCTGGGGATTTCTTTCAGCCAGGGAACCCTTTAGTGGTGATTGATTTTGCCATTTGACTGTGCAAACCTGCCCAGTGGAGCTCGGGACCGTGACTGTTTCCAAGTGTCAGACATCAATTGGAAAAGAAACATTAGCTTGCAGATTTTGTTTGCATTACTGTTTTTTAACTGACAATTTCTTATTTTTGAGTAACAAACCGTTTTTCAGCTAATGTGAACTTCATTCTGCATAAGGACTTTTCAAAGAATAAACCTTATTCATTACCAATGATCTGTCTGGGAATACTTTGATCTAAATTTCTTATGTGACAATCAAACTTTTTGCAGATTTATTAGAGAAAAATCTTTGAGTAATGGTACTCTTTTATAAAATTTTTCAGCATAACCACTGACTTGTGATCCTGCATTTAGAAATCCGATGACCCTTCACACCACAGTCTGTGAAACTTTATTTATTCTTCAAATATGTTTCACCACTACCTGAATAAAAGGAGCAGAGGAAAAAAGAAATCATTTTAAAAGTGGCAGAGAATAAATAATGAAACATTTTCCAGCCCCGCTCAATCTAGATTCCCCATTTACTGCCAAGGAATGCTGTCCTAGAGCATGCACTGAAGAAATCTGCAGCTGTCAGGCTAGTTTCTCCAATCCAGCATGTTTCATGTTCTTTCGAACGAAAACATTTTTGTGACTGTCAGTGAGGGGACTGCAAATTTGGAGGGAGAAATCAACAGCATCCACAGGCTGTGACCCTTATTTGTTGGTCAGATATGAAGAATCACATTACCATGGTTTGTGAACTAGAAATCTGACAAGAGCAATTTGACTCTTGTATTTACATTTCTAGCAGTTTCATCTTGTCATTTGTGGTTTTCTTCAAATTAGAAAACAATTAAATGAAGACTCTGGCAAAGAAGTGGAGCCAGATGTAACAGTTTCTCTTTACTCTTTGTTAATAGCAGCAGCAGCAATGTAATTTAATTCTGTCAGCTCTTCAGCTGCTCAGCAGCTGAGGAGATATGTGAAGGAAGAAAAGGATCATTCTCCTAAGATGTTGGATCAGCATCCAATACTTTATCTGCCAAAAGAGAAGGGGGAAGCCCTTGAACCACGATTCTGCTGGGAATCTGGGAGCATCACCCAAACCACTCCAACCTGATACTCCTTGGAGAGGGGAGAGCTACATTATCCAAAAAGTGAGCAAATAATGTGCATGTTATCAAATAAAAAATTCATATTTACTAGAAAATTGTATGGCCAAAAAGGGAACCCCTTTACATTGGTGAAATGTTCATTCACAGACAACACAGTCATTACTAAGCCAATTACAGTCCTTGAGAAAAGATCTTTATTTTCACATGTGCCTCAGCCATCTGACTTTTCCATGCCAGGCACACAAAACGGTAATGGATCATCTTCTACCTGCTGTAGCAGAAACTCTGTCCTCCACCTGTACAGCGCTGCTTGGCCACAAAGCAGAGACCACAGGGCAGAGCTTTCCTTGGGACAGAGCTCCCAGTGCAAGGGAGCAGCACCAGGACACGCTCTGAGAAACCTTCCCAGCCTGCGACCAGTTCCCTTTTCCCCTCAGCTCTGGGGACAAGTGACACAGAGACAGAAAAACACTTGGGTTCCCGACCCCCAGTTTCTGTGGGACTTTTGTGGGTTCCCTGTCATCTGAAAACCAGGAATAAAAGCGTTACCCAGAAAAGTGATGACAGCCTGTATATCAAATATTGATGGGCTGTATTTAATACTACACAAATGATACAGTGAAATATCTTTATCACTACATAAATATCCAAATTTGTAATTCTTCCTGATATTCTGCAAGATGTAACAATAGGCTATTGCAGCATTTGAGGGAGGGGAGGCAGTTGCCCAATATCAGAGATTTAAAACCTGCAAACCCAACTGAGAATTAATCTGAAAGGAAACTGGGTTAAAACATTCTCATCACTGTTTTTCCATACCACAGGCTCCCGCCCCAGGAGAGCACTGCCACGCAAACTGCTGATTCTACATTCATCACACTTGGGTGTCATCCCTGGGGTGGGGATGGGTGTGAAACTTAGGGGCTGGAGAAGAGGAAAAAATAATGCCTTAGAATAATAGGGGAAAAAAATTTAAAAATTACATAGAATTAAAAACCAAATCAATTAACAAATGCCCACAGAAAAGACGAGTCTGAGATGCCTGCATGCAGTGGGATGTTCTATTTTCTTTAACTGTAAATGTCCGCAGAAGGCTGACACAGGACAGGACAATTCTTTAGAGGACTTGCCTTTTATTCTCACCATACAAAGGGGCAGCACCATTTATTCGTCTCGTGAGAGCTGAGATCAGGTGCCTGTTTGCTGGAAGAAGCAGGGTTACAGAGTCTGACGCTGCGTTTTAGCACTGCCGAGGTCCCCAGCCTTATGAAGCTGCTTTCTGCAAGGTCTGTGGTGTCAGCCTTCCCCCAGCCACAGGCTGGATGCATCTGCCTCTGGGAATGGCTGTCTGTATTTTAAAAATGGGCTCTAAGAATGAATTTTTAATGCAGTTTGGCACTGGAGTTCCAGAAATGAAGATCAAAGGGCAATCTAAATACTACCCTCAGGTATACAGGCACTCCTCCCACCGAAGTCACCAAAGAATTCGGTCCACAGTATGTTACTTTTCCTTCAACTAATTTATTTTTACAGACTAATTAGTACACCACATTGCAGGTTTGAACTAAATGCTACAGTTTCATTTGGTGTATGTTTTCTTGGAAGACAATTTCCTTGAAACAGTCATATTCTAAACGGTCCTTATTAGCAATGTGAACAAAAGGACCCAAAACCTTGCAACACTCGTGCTAACCTTAAACTACAAACTCTTCTGTCACTGGGGTTCCCTTTCCTCTCCACAGAAGTGCTGAACTCCCTTTAGTCTCACACACCAGTGCCAGCTGCCTAGAAATATTTTTAATTAATGTATATTTTTGTGCTGGAGGAAAAAACATGGGTTGTGCTGATCACCCTCTTAAAGAAGATTATAATCCCAGCAGCAAAACAAGCTCTTTGTCTAGAAAAGGATCAATGAAAATGCTGTTCATGGAGACTGAGGCTGGGGCCTCAAAGCTGCAACCTGGGCTGCAGAATTTGTGGTGATGCTGTAATACAACAGCAACAGAAGCAATCAAGGCACAGGTTAAAGCCTCTGCTCCAATCTCCTGCTCCTGTTTTGATCAGATGTCATCAAAGTAGGAAGAATATGCTCCTACGTCTCCAATTTAGGGATGGCTGGTCCTGGTAGCTTTTCTGAACATCAGCAATTGCATTTATTTATCCCTGGGACTCCTGCCAAACTGGAACCAGTAGCCAGGTAAGCTCACTGGGGTTCTGTTTTCACCAACTCTTTGCTGCACTCATTTGTCCAAATGGAAAGAGTTTTTTATGAACTAATCCAGGCATAAAAACAAACACGACCCCATCCCCAGCCCCCTCCCCAAACAGCTATAACAGGCTTTATAGGAAACATATGATTGCCTTCCAAATTAAACTTGCAAGAACACAGCTGCTGAATTGTTGTGGGTGTCATTCCCCAGGATACTTTGTGCAAAACAATTCTAGCATCAGACAGAAGGAAGTTTTTTCCACTATCCCATTCTCCAAGAGCACAGTCCAGGTCACGTGTGCTTGAGATGATCTTATTATCCGCGTCAGGAAAGTGTCTACAAAACTTTTAGTGGAACTGCTAGAAATTAAGCATCAGAAAATGGAATACAGCATCCACTATGGTTTGGATTAAAGTCTCTTCACCTACATCCTGTGTTAGGTTATACAGGTCCTTAGTGTTAAATATACACACAATAAAACAGAATTCAGGTGGCAGCTCTGGTTTATTTTTTGTCTGACCAGCTGCAAGAAAATACACGCAAGCGACTTCAGGAAAACTTTGCTTATAAACCAAAACAAATTATCCGTGTGTTTTTCTGATGTCTTTCCATTCAAAACCCCAGTAGAGTTTATCCATTAATGGACGAGAAATTAGAAGAAAGCCCTACACTTTAATGCGAAGCATGTGCTTGGAGGTACTTGGAAACTCAGCACTTATAATTCACAGCAATAATGCACTGAGGAATATTTCTCCTTAAAACCAAGACCCCAGTTAAGTGTTTTCAAGAACAACATCATTGTCTCCATGAAGATAACTGAGTCCTCATTATTTACAGTCCCTGAAATATTCAAGATTGCTGGTGTGGGGGCGAGCAGGAGGAGGTTGTTATTTGTTTGTGATTTTATTTTCAAGAAGGTAAAGCACTTTTTCTAAAAAGAGATTATAAAGGACACTTTCGGGTAGGTGGGTTTTTTGACTACTTTTTTTTTTTTTAGCACTACTTATTTTAAAAAGTGCCTTTGAAATCTAGCTACAAACTTTTCTTACTTCAGAGCTTTGCCGCTTCTGTATTTCCATGGAAAAGTAATGTAGTGTTGCTCATATGGGCGAGTTTTTGTTTCAATTTTCAGTAAATTTCCAGGAGTCCTGGACCAAAAAAAAAAAAAAAAAAAATTTTGTTTAAGCGAGGGAATTAATTCCTGTTACTTTCCACTGCAGTGATTTCTGCCTTGGACCTGCAATTTGTTATATCATAGTGGGAGAAAATTGCAAAGCTCAACCTTGCTGCAGCTCTGCCAAACCTCACCATGTTACTGAGAACCTGGCAAACTTTTCCTTTTCCCTTTCAGCATCCCTCTCCTCTTCCCACTCACCAGCCACCCTTTAAACGCTGCTTGTGAGGGATGCTTGACCCTAAAACTCAAGGCCATTCCAGCTGACCTGGACTTTGAGAAAACCGAGTAATATAAATGAAAAAAAAAAAAAAGCCATAACCCTCGGTTTTGACAATCCAGCTCAAAGAATATGAAACCCTTGCAAGACAAAAAGGTATGAGAAGGTCTCTGCAGTCACTGGTTCCCACTGATAAATACCTATTATCTTACCAGCTGGAGACAGCCCCCATGCCACGTCTTCCCCTTTCCATCACTGTTGCATAATACAGCTTCATTTCATTTCTGAAAGAAGTTTGTTTACCAAGAGGAAAAGCAAAAAGAATATGTTTTGTCACCTCTATGCTAAACCTATTGTCTCCTTCCTAAAAGCAATCATCTTTAGATATTAAAATGGCATGATCTGGGTATTGCATAGCATTTCTTCTAATCTGCCTGCATTGCCAATTCAGTTCACAGATTGCATTCATTCCCCTTTGAAAAGCTTACATTGTTGAGTCAGAACTTTCCTAAGAAATAGCATTTGCTCACATCAGCCTCGCTGACGTGAGGCAAGGACAAAGTCAAGAACAGAGGAGGGACTGTGCTTTGTAAGGGAAACAGGGGAATCAGAAGCTGGAGCTGGTTAGGGTATATTTTGGAACAATTCAGGTTTAAAAGCAGAGATACACTAAAGTTCTTTTTTTTTTTTCCTTTCCATTCATGAAATAATAACAGCAAGAAGGGCACAGAGCATAAGCCACACTTAAACTCAGGGATGGATAATGCAGTCCACCATAAAAGGGGAACAAATAAGCCAGAAATTTTCCCAGCTCCTGCCCCAATCTCTTTGCTACTGGTCCATATTCTGCTTTTCAGACCTACCTCTGAAGGGGGCAACCCTCAAACTCCCAGCCCCCAAATGCAAGAATTTTGGGGATTTCCAGGTTTTCATATAACCTAAACCTTGCGAGTCAGAACAAAATGACATCCCACTCTCCAGGCAAGGAAACCATCCCTTGAACTGGCTCTCCTCAGCTCAATTCCTGTCAGCATTCAGGACACTGACATCACAAGAGGTCTGTATGTGTCTGTCCATACCCAGCCAGCTGAGTTTCTGTGTTGCACAGAATCACTGAGCCCACTGACCAAACCCTATTGTTTTGCTGTGTTCTTTATTTTGGGTGCACAGAGTAAAAGAGCACGGCATTGTGCACAACGTCTCCTTCCAAATCTCCCCTGAGGCAGGTGACCCCTTTCCCGGCTTTATTTCTGCCTGCGGTTTGGCAAACAAAATTTCCCCTGTGATGCAGTTCCAGCTCCACATTAGAGCCTTGCTGGGGAAGCACAGAGCAAGGGCAATGGCACTGGAGTGCTTGAAGGGAGCAATTCAGAGACATCATTCTCTATCAGAGCAGGCCACTAATACCAACGTAAAAGCTGTCATGGACCACCCACCTAACCCTAACCCTAACCCTAACCCTAGAGAAGGTGCCCACAAAGACACATTTTTAATTTTGCACACCGTAACATTCATGCAGGGCTCACAAAACAGCGGAGCTGCACCTCTAATTCTTATGTGTATCCTCAGACAAATGATGCAGCTTTCTTTATGACATCAATTTATTTTTCACTTTGCAATTACGTAAAAACAGCAATAACACGGGAAGAGAGATGATGTGACGGATCCTAGTGCTGAATTATTCATTGCCCTTCATCTGCTGACTTCACATCAGACAGCTCCCAATGCACCTCGCATAAATCACAGTGGATCTTTTTGTGCCACAGCCACTCTAAGATCCTATCGTGTGCTTTTTCACCTAAACACCATAGGATAATGGTCTTTTTTGAAGGAGGGGATGTGCTTACATTGATTGGGAAGGAGGTCTGTGTCCTGCAGTCATTGATGTTGGGTGAGGAAGAAGAGAAATGTAATGCACTGAAAAAGATCCATCAGATACGGAGGCTTTGCAGAGAAAAGTTATTTTATATACATATAAGTCTAATGGTATGGTGAGGATTATAAACATATAATTTAGTATTCCTAATGTTCAATATCTGATAAGGTGTGTTACCTCTCCCAGCTGAGTCTCACAGACAGCAATACTGTAAGACATTTGGGGAGAATAGAGAAATTAATGTCATCGTCTCTGTTTTCAATGTATTTATTTATTTACCATGTCTTAGCGCTTGATGGGATAACTTCAATTCCGCTTTGGGGCAAAGTGATCAGAGTTTGCTGCATCACCAAACACCCACAACAAAACCTGCAGACTGCAAAGGAGCACGATAACCTCAATGAACATTCAAAAGGAATTTGGTGCATGCCACTCACCAGGCTGGTCTCCACACCAGTGAAGGGTTAATCCATGTGCTCCATTCCTACTTTCCAGGCCCTTGGGCTGAGTAATCATTGCTGACTGTGAGCTCTTGAGGGATTTGGATTTTTACTACCCTGCCTGCAGAGCCTATTGCAGCAGGAATCTTTCTCCCATTCTCCATAAGTGCTATCCCCTGCACCAAAATTCTCAAGAAATTTCCGTCTTTCATTAGCCAATCCCTTCATCAACACATTTTTTAAAGGATGGCTTGACAAGCTGTTATTTCATTTTGCTGCAAACAAACACGGATTAACATCCTCCTTCTCCCCATTTTCCCTCAAGCTACTTCTGAGACCTTCCCAGATCACAAGGGTTTCAGGAGCAAACCCAAACGACTGTGTCAGAACAAATCGTGGTCCCTCAGCTGAGCTGTAGCAGCCATCACTGCCTGAGCTCTTAGGACAGCTCAAGGTGTTACTGCTGCCCCGAGCCTGGCGTGGAAGGTGTTGAGCTGAGCTGACACCCCGGCAGTCCCAGCAGCCTGGCTGATGTGCAATAATACATTAAGTCACATTTAATGTCTCCAAGGCTTAGGTTCCTCTTTTAATTCATGTACTATCTTATGTCATAGCCTAGAGAACTGCCTACAGCAAAGATCAGCTTTCAGCCACATGGGCAGTTTTGTTCTCCGCGCCGCAGCGCAGATTTTCTGTCTGCCTGCTCCAGTGGTTCTCCTTTCTGACAGAACATTTGCCTCTCTGAAGCTTTGTATTGGAATTTATTTCCTATTATCAGTACTTGTTTATAATATGGCAGCTCTACTCTGTCAGCCCTAAAGAAGTACAGACTAAAAAGAGGGTCCCTGCATAGAAGAATTTAGCCATGCGTGTTTAGTCTTGCTTGCTTTAATTTGTCTGCCTGTGCCAGGAGCAGGAGGATGTAGGGACAACAGGATACCAAAAAACAAGAGGAAAAGCAGTGAATCCTCAATAGGAGCTTTGCTGTCACAGGGTAAATAGTTTTCAGGAGAATCTGGGACAAGCATAGAAAACCAGGCCTGTTTTACCATATATTTGGTGCGGTTTATATTTTAATAGCTCATATATGACCAGAGAAAGAGATATATCATTAATACATATGAAAAATATATGCAAAATCAAATCAACTGTCAATATTAGCCCATCTTTTCTCTTAGTTGTTTTGGGGTTTTTTTCAGTAAATAGTAGAAACTGAGAATTCAGAGCAAATAAGGGACTTGGGGAGAAGGAGGCTACAACAAACCTAGAACAAGGTTCCAGGTCCCTCAAGTCTCAGCCCAAGGCATAAACTAAGTGGGAATATTCATGTGCATAAGCATTTGCAGGATCAGGGCCTGCAACTGCAATCCAACTTGGATGTCATCCAGCTTGGATGTAATTTAATTTACTCATGAGATCTCAGTTAAAAAATGCTGGTTTCATGAAAATATAACATTACTATTGATTTTTATTTTTTTTTAAGCTGTAAATTGGGCAAATACAGACGTAAATGCAAACCACAAAATACTTGAACAGATGCACAAAGGACAACCAGTCACCAGACTAAAATCATTGGAAAGTTGCTTCCCCCACCCCTTCTTTCTTTTTCTGTATTTTATTACCATTTAGAAAAGAAGAAAATATGTATTTCTGACCTCTTTGTTAAAAATATCACAAGATTCATTAAAAGAAATATTTGGAAACCTCAAAACCCTCCTCCATTTCGATGAATACCTGAAATCTAATGCCTCTGATTAAGCAGAAAAGGGATGAACTGTTATGTGAAGCTGACAACAACAATTGTGAGCTGAAGAATGGCAAGTTCATTGCAAGTAGCTGGTAATGATTTCATGCAAAGGATTAGAGAGATGGAGCGGGGGGGCTGAGTTGAAGTTTGTTTACAGACAGAGAGCCAGTGGGGGGGTGCAGGGAGCTCCCAGGAATTTCTGGGCTCCTGAAGACAGGAGGAGAGATGGGTTTCCCACTCTTGCAAGGCAACTTCCTCGGGCAAATGCTTTAAACTTGGCTGTTTACCATCAAATACTGATTTCCAAAGTGTAAGCTGCTCCCATGGATGGCATGGGGATTTTTTGGCTACTCAGAAGTACTGAGTGCAGAAAGGTCCCCACCCTCTCATTACAGAATTGCAGCTGTAAGGAAATAGAAAGGGCTCTTCATTAAAATGTTTCTGTGAAGAATTTGTCTTTCTTGCTCAACCAAATAACAAAAACTCCAAAATTATGGTTTGAAAACCAGAAAGCTGTTCCATTTCTTCTAACAATCCAAAATTTCCTCCCAAAAGCATAACTACTGCTTCTGGGAAATTCTGATTAACTGAACAGTTATGTTTTCATTAAAACCAGTTTTAATACAGAATTATTTAACCATTTCCAAAATGTACACTTTTACAAATCAAATATATTACATCTAGGAACCAAAATATTAATTTGGAAACTTAACCTACTTAACCAGGCTTCGAAAATAAGTTGGCTTTGTTCCTTAAAATAATTGCATTGACTTTTTCATTTTAAAATATTAAACCAGCATATTTTAGTGCTGTAGATAGTAAAATGGTACAGCTACTATCAGATTGAATGGATTGCACTGAAAGAATGCCATCTGCTAAAACCAAAATGTTTCCTTGAATGATTGAGAGGTATTGATCAATAAATACATGGATGTTATTGACGCTGCTCTCAGCACGTGCTGACGGATCCCCTTTGAACTGAGCACGGTTTTATTCTGTAATCAACTTCTATTTTTCAAACTTTTCATCTTTGCAAGAAAAAGCCAGAATGAGTCTAATGACACCTCTAAACCAAAGCAAGGAGGCTGCTGCAGAGCACAGAGCTGGGTTCCAGCCCTGTTTAGACATCTTCTCTCTGCTTCCCTCTCCGGTGCTCCTCGAGGCACGGCCGCTTGTATCATTTACAAATCACTCCGATTGCTTTAGCCTCTTAATATCACTAAATCTCTTTCTCCCTTCCCTTCCCACCCCCTCCCTCTCTTTCCCTGCACTATATTTATATCTGGGAGGCTGCATTCAAGCACTTGGAGATGATGTTTCCTGTGGAAACCTTTGAATTATTTCAACAATTTCACAGCATGTTGCTTTTCTCTCCTGTTCCTCGCTGCCTTGTTCTGGTGATTGGTACTAACAGTAATAGGAAAAATGGTAAAGAAAACAATGCCAAGACCAGCTCTGCCAGAGGAATCCTAACGCAGCACAGAGATCTGATTTCAATTACATCTGCTCAAGGGAGAGCAATGCTGCCGCAGGGGATGGATCCTCTGCTGGAGTCAGTCCCTTTGGGTAGCAGGATTTGCCCGCAGACCATCAGCTCCCCCACTTCCAAAGCCCTCATTCCAGTCCTGTAAACAGCAACAGATTGTTTGCTGGAGTCCACTTTGCATAAATGCTGCCAACAAACCACTCTGTGTCTAAACTCTCTGAATATTTTTAATGTGGATTCCAGAAGTTAAGCATGCTCACACATAGATTTTAGAAGAAATCCCAAACTGCTCTGTATGAAGATAACTAATTGTGAGCCCCAATCTTTACCTAAAGAAAAAGTTTTTGTGCTAGGTTGTTTGGTTTGGGTTTGGTTTTTTTTTTTTACTCCTCTGAATGGAGACTATGATTTCCTGCTTTCTTTTAAATTTTTAATATTGCACTTTTTAAAACTTTCAAACTATTGATTCTTTTGCTGTAAATCCAGAGTCTCCTATGAAAGGTAATGAAGTGAGAGGCAGAATTAAGAATGCCCAGATGTGTTGTAGCTTATAAGAACAGTTTACAAGGAAAATGCAAAACTGCCAGCAGACCAGCGACGGGTTAGCTGTCTATATAAATATATTGTGCAGGAAACAAATCGCCAAGCCTGGCTTCTGGACTTTGGTTTGGGGCATTGTAAGCTCAGCTGCTACTGCCTGTGCTGACAAAATGAGAATATACTATTTTTATGTTGGTCCAGAGCAGTTTATGCCAATCCTCAGCAAGGAGGCTGTGGGTGTTTCTTAAAGCTTATGAAGGGCTCTTAATCACGTGGAGTGTCTGGCTTGGACCTGGCAGAGGTAAGGAAAAAGGCACGGATGTCCTGCCCATTGCCAACCCTGCTCTCCTGGGGTTTGCAGTCCCTTCTTCCTCCTCCTTTCCCCTGTTTTGTGCCCTAGCCCCCTGGGCAGATGAATTTGGATCCCAGCAAAAAATCTGCAGCTAAATGGAACTCTTAATTTCCAAGCTTTCCTGCTAATTTCACAAAGCAACTTCTTGTATAAGTACAATACTCCATAGGTCGTGTTGGAAGGACCAGGCAGTCATTCACACATGTTATTAGGTAGCAACAGAAAGAGTCTGAAATATATGCAACAGAAATATACACATTCCCAGCTTTCCCTTAAATTAAATTTCCTATCCTATTCCTCATGTGGGTATGGTCATTTTTAATTTAAATTTGTTAGAAATAGACATTAATTTTAAGGCGATTTCATAAATCCCATGCCAATGTTACAAAGCAAGCATGTAAATATGTCAGTTTGCAGAAAGCCAGGCTTTAAAAAAAAATATGAAAGCGCATAGCACTGCCGACATTCCCATCATACGCAGAAATTTCTGTCCAAAGCTGCTTTCTGTCTCAGTGGCAAGGAACCATTTCTGAACAGCACAGATAAACAGACATGCAGAACCTCTGGGGTGTCCCTTGGCAGCGTCGGCCGCGCTCCGGCTGCTCCTGCTCCGCTGCTGTCCCATGGGAGGGGTCCAGCCCCCACTCCTCCCCTGGGATGGGGCTGCCTTGCCCACAGGATCACCCAGCTCTGAGCCATTTCAGACCATTTCTCCCTCCTTTCAGACTTTACAGCTGCACATCCCCTGCAGCCCCAGCGAGGAAGGCAGAGAGAGAACAAGCAGGGCTGCTGGGCCCATGGGCCTGCAGGTGTGGGGCTGCCTGGTGCAGGGTCCTGGCCAGAGCTCTGCCCAGCCATGCCTTAGGCCTTTAGGATAACAGGGATCTGTCCCTCTCCCGTGGGGGAGCTTCCATACTCTCTTGGAGCACTCTGCTCCCAAAGGTCATGCAGCAGTGATGGGAAGCGGAGCTGGACACACCGGGCAGCTCCGGACCCTCTGCTGCACAGAGGGAAGGGGTGGGAGCGCTTTGCTACGGGAAACAGGCATGAAATTCAAGACAAGTTGTTCTGCCAGTGCAGAAAAAAGCTCTCCACAGCTTGGTCTGAGGGCATTCGGTGCTTACACCCTCTCTGCACAGGCTGGTCAGGGAATGGGGAGCCACTTGCAGCACAGTAACCTCTGTGGGGATGAGAGTGCCCAAATCTGCTCCAGCCTTCCCCATCTGCTGCCATGGGCAGCGCTTGGAGGCAGCAGAGAAAAGAAGCACCACAACTTTTCTCCTTTAAAACTTCGGAGAGGCTGAGCTCATCTGGAGAGAGTCCTTGCACTGTCCAACTCTCGTTCCCTTATTTACAGAGCAACATTTATTTCTCTTGCCCTCCTCCCTGTTGCTATTTATAATATAGGGAAGCGTCCTTCATACAAAATGCCAGGGAAAAGTTTTCCTGGGCTGCTCGGCCCCTTGCACAAGGGCTGCTTTGTGTCCCTTGCTCAGGGCTTGCCATTTGGGGAAGCTGTAGGTCTGTAAGAAACAACAAAAAATTTACAGGAGAAAGCGCTTAACATTTTGTTGCAGCCTCTGAAAGCCTTTACGAGAAGCAAAGTATTTGGAGCAGATAACCCAGCCATGCATAGACTCGGCTGGGATTTCTATCAACATATTACTCTAATTTTCTCCTTTCCTATTGATCTGCAGGGTACCACCTCTTCAAACCCCAGACAAATTGATCCTCTGAGTAACATCTGTGCACACTATTAATCTTTTTCACACATTTGATGTTCCACATTACTGGACACAGGACACACACTATGACTCAAGTGTTAATCAACTAATACCTGAAAATTAGGCTTGTGTCTACTGTATAAACATTGACAGACTATCCATCACCTGCCTGAGTGAATAAATGAATTTTGCCTTTGTTGCATGCACGGTAGCACTCGGGGCCCTGGAATATTTTCTGGGCTTGGAGGACAACACACAGTGAGGCCAACGTGGAGCCACCGCTGGGCAGCCGCATGTGCAGGATGAGGCACAGACAAGGGGGGACAGCAGGACCTGCCCACCCCAACACCCCAAGAGCTCCCAGTCACAGCGGCAGACTCCTCCCAGTGTGTTTTGGAGCAAAAAGCAAAAGGGTGGAAATCCATTGGACAGATGAGCTAAGGCTACTCCTTTCATGTCCCAGGCTACTATCCAGCCTGGGTTCCAGAAAGGAAATGGAGCCACTTAATATGTCACCTGCACCATACCTGATTTTACTGCACATTAGGTGAGAGTTCTGGATATTTGCCTCTGGTGCAAAAGGCCCAGAACTTGCACCACCACTATTAAACCCCATTTCAGGGTTTCCTGACAGGCACTAGGCACCCTTTGCAATGCAAAACCCTGGTCGTGGCTCTGTCCTTTTATTTTTTTCCTTTTTCTCCCCCTTGCAACCACTGAAACAGATGGTTATTTCTTCCTAGGAGTTGGTAGAGCAATCTGATTGCAGTGTCTGATTGTGATCATTGCTGACTCTGACACCCTCCTGGCAGGCTCCTCTCTTCTGTTACGCCAACTTCCATTTAACGAAAAAGGAAGGGGGAGCAGAGGACAGGCACAGCTGAAAAACACCGAGTTTGGGTCCCTGCTCAGGCCAGGCTGGGCTGCAGCAGATCAATGCCCCCACCCTCGGCACATGAAAAGGGCCAGAAAGATTCTGGCTGGGTTTAATAAAAGGCAGTCGAGGCTTTGCTGCAGCATTGTCTCTGGGTAGGACAAAACTGCTTGAATCATCTTTGTTCTGATCTTTTTTTTTTTTTTTTTTTTTTTTTTTTTTTTTTTTTTTTTTGTTTTTTTTTTTTTTTTAATGGCTTTCTTGGAAGAGGAAATTTATCCAGGGAGGGTCTCTTGTGACAACTTCCTGAAAGCATCTAAAAAATCTGGAAAATTAAATATATGAGGTTATTTGGCAACTAAAAAGTGAAACATTGTATCTACAGAAATTAGGCTGTTGGATTTTGATGGACGCCTGAAAGCTTTGAGAGAAAAATACCAATGAAAAAACAACCTTTGCTAGTAACAAAAATAATTTCCTCCTCACCAGGAGAGATTAATTCACTTACATTTTCCTCTCAGGCTGGAATTCTTCATGCTCCATCTTTTTCTAATAGTAATTTTTTTTGCTGCCTTTTTTTTTTTTTTTCAAAGTTGGGCAGAGGCCCCACAATAAATGGGAAAGGAGTGAAGCTGAAAGGGTCCACCCTGAGTAAGGGTTGGTAGAAGAGGAGGTTGGCCTCCATAGGCCAATCACCATGGCTGCTAATCAGCTGAAAGAGATACATCTCTAATTCAGATCTTTCTAATTTCATCATTGAATTCTTGAATGGAGTCACTCTGGAGCTGCCAGTCTCCCTCCTGGCTTTGCAGGAACCACAACAAACCTCTGTCCTCAATACAGGTGCCTCAGGTGAAAAAGTAAAGGTGAGCTGAGTGGTTTTCCAGATTTCCTGCTTTCTCACTGACCCTCCCCATGCAAGTGCTCCCCTTGCTGCACTTTGTCTCCCCAGTTTGGCATGCCCAGTCTTCACTGGCACCTCCAACCAATATGGGAACACAAAGAACGACAAAATGAAAACATCTCAGCAGCAGGGAAAGAATAACAGCAATATTTAAAAGCCTACAAAAACTCTACAGCGAAGAAAACAGCAAAGACACGTTCACATATGTATTTATACCAACACATGCACTGCTACAGGATTGGATATTCCATCTAAAATGACTCCGTGCAGACACTACTGGTGTTACAAATTCAAGCTCTTAGAAGTCCAGAGAATTCACACTCCAGATCAGCTGGAGCTGGACATGAGGGACATCAAGGAAGTGTTTAATGTAGGTGTTTTCACGCAGTTACTTCATGAGAAAACACACGGGGTTTATATAGCTCAGAAAAACCTGATTTTTCCACGAATTATGTCTCAAGCTCTGAAACGTTGTTTAAATCAGCTCTTCAGGTCCCCCATCCTGGTTATCTGCTACCTGGCAGATACTCCTGCTGTTTGGTACCTGCCCTGCTCTGGGTTGGTCAATCTCCTGGGGGCGGACACGTGTGGAGTTGAGCCACTCCAAGAGGGCACTGAACAGTTTTTTTCTCTAATCCAAGGAATTCTGTCCCATTTAGGAGGTGGTGTGGAGGGATAATAGCTACATCATCCATTAAAAGAAAAAAACCATCAAGCATGTAGCAAATGAAAAATCCCTGCGTGAGTAGGCAAAGGTGCTGAGAGGTGGGAGGAATCAAGAACCAGCCCTGCGCTCAGTGCGTTTTGTTAGCAAAGAAGAGCCAATAAAACTGGACAAAAGTAGTTCTCAAAATGCTCCCCACTGCACCAAATATCAACAGAATGGGCTTAATTCTCCCCAAGAATGAGCCGGGGAGTCAAAGGATTCCACTGAGCAGTCAAGCATGTGAAAACTAGACAATATCAAATTTGTGGCTGTATTTCTCACAGCCATTCCTGCCCACTGCATGCTGATCTGCATCGGGATTGATTACAAACAAAACCGTAAAACATTCCTTAAAACCTCCTTAATTGCCTGTACCTCCCCTCCATGCATCCCAGAGAAGAGTTCCTGGCATCAGCTGATGCGGGAGGTGAACCATGAAAAAAACAGGTTTCGCTCAAAGTAATTCCATTAGGGCCTGAAATGACTGGGTGAAACATGAGTAGGGGAAATCATCGAGAACCCAGCAGCTGGGCTCCATGACATCACTTGCAGGAATCAAAGGGAACGAGCCTCTAAGTTATGCAGAAAAAAACCTGGTTTTGTTTGTCTGCTTACAGAAGTACAGTTTGCTTTCTGAATGACAAAAGAAAAAAAGAAAAAAGAAAAAAAACCTCTTTGAAAAATTTGGACCTGATATTTTGCTCTTTTAGGTAAATCGGTTTGCATTTATCAAAGCTGACAAGGAAATAAAATGCTTGAAATCCTTTCTGTTTGCTGTGCATGGAGACGAATTATTGCAGAAGCAATAGTACCACATGCTGCCAACAAAAATACAGTAGTGCACAAGCTAAAAAGTTATGAAAAAAGGGGGATGCACTGCTTAACATCTATATTATTGTTGCTTTCATGTGTTTGCACGTCTTGACCTTATTGGAGAGCTTATCAGGAACTAGTTGTACACAGACATCATGTTTATTGTCAAGGGATATCAAATAAATGATAAATAACTGCTTTTAGAGTTCAAAGAGCAGAAAAATAACACAAGCCAGGATATTTACTGCCTCATGTTTAACTCACTCGCTTGTGTCTTACTCCAAGACATGCTTGGATGTTTCAGCTGTGGCCCTGAAGACAAATCGGAAATCAAGGAAGGATTGTGGACAGACAAACCTTCTAGTTTCTTCATGCTCAGTAGCATGGGTATGTCAGGAGATTGTTTCAAGGTATTGCACCCAACAATTTAACAAAAAATAATTTCTTAAGCAAGGCCATTCCTTACCCTGACAGAGTAAAAAGCCATTTTTGATGGATTCCTTTTTTCCATAGAAACAGAACGGAAGATGATGGCTGGAGCCATCACCTGGGCTCCCCCTTCCTCATGAAAAAGAGAACAGCGTCTCCTGGAGCAACTTGCAACTAAAATGCACCTCAGAACGGGGACGTGGCCACCTTCAGGAGAGGTGAGCTCCCTCTGGGTTATCATAGTCCAGACAACTGCGGCAGAAATTTTTGTGGCAAAAAACTGCAGGAAATTACTGCTGCTGTGTCTCTGCAGCACAGAGGACCTGCACCCACAGTGGTCCTTGTTCCCTGCTGCATCCCTGGTTTCACTCCAGAGGGTCTGTCCATCCCCACGTTGCTTTCCAGCCTGCCCAGCCTCGTGTCCCTGGGTTCTGTTTCCTGCTTTGGTTCCTGCCTCACACTGTGCCACCCTTATTCCACTTTACAAGACTACAGCCTCAAACACGTTATCATAAAAAATTGTCCACTGTAAAGATTTCCTCATAAAAAACCCAGCTCTGTTCACAAATAAATTAAGAATGTGCTTAAATCCCAGTGAAAGCACTGGAACACAAGCATGTGCTGAAAGCCTTTCCTGGACGGGGGCCTATCGCCTCCCTCTTCCTCAAACCTATTTTGCTTGAGCTCTTATTTCTTGTTGGCAAGAACTTAAAAAAAAAAATGCAGGAAAAAACTTTTCCCATAAAAGCTGAACTTAATAGACCACTCCAGCATCCTTAATTGCCATATTTTTGTGTATCGATGCAAATAATTATTAATGGACCATTTTAAGGAAAAGGCTATATTTCATATCAAAAATTCACCAAAAAATGAGTTAGCGCTGTTGTACACCATAATGCTTTGCAAAGTTAATCAACCTAGATAGCTGGAATGTGGGAGAATGGTTAGTTTCCAAGTGGAAAATTATTACAATATCCAGGGGTTTTTTGTCTTGCCAACTGCCTTTTAATCAATTCTTTTTTAATATGGAATTAAGGCCATGAAACATCTGAAAACTGCAAGCAAACTCTTCACTCTAAAGAAAAAAAAAACAACAAAAAAAAAAAACCAAAAACCAAAGCAGATACGGTTTTTGGGATTTTTTTAAGCGGCTGAAGGAATCCACTGATGTAATAAATGTATCCATGTATTCCAAGTATAACTTGGAGCCAGTCTAGTTATAAACTCCTTAAGATCAAGGTTCATCATAAAACTGGGCCCTACCTTTATTTTGGTAATACTAGCGGTTGCCACTAGAATTCCTGAACCCCTTCTTCACGCCATCTGGAATGCATACACGAGCAAGTTTATGATGAAAAATATACTGTGCACTAGAGCTGGGCTTTTTCAGGGTAAAAGCAACTACAAAGGCAGTAATGTGCGGGGATTGTACATTTATTTTATTACAAGAGCCAATGTGTTCTTTTCGTTTCGGTCTAACCAGGCTGAAGGCAGGTCATAGAAGCAAACTTTGCAAATGGATACAGTGGTGTGTGTTCAGGTTTGTTCTGAGCTATCTGGGAATGAGAAGGACACACCCAATATTTTTATCTACATAGCCCTGTCACTGTTTAACTCATTATACAGAATTTCAGTCTGGGTCAGCTGTTACATCCAAGATAGGCCTGTGGCAGGTTTTATGTCGTATGTCACCCTGATACCTTGGAATTCATCACTTCCGTTACAATAATATTGGGACAACAGGTAGCAAAATTCCCTTTGGAGACTTCCCAAGTGTTGCTGCAGATGAAAAGTGCTAAGCTCTGATCACCTTAAAAGTTTGCTCACAATTGCCACAACCCAGCTCCTGATCTACGTGCATTTCCATACTATGTGTTGTTTTATTCTGGATCATTTTTTTAGGGGGATCTTTTGTTTTGTTGTGGGTTTTTTAGCAAGAATAGTGTGAGAGCTACCTTTTTTCTTTCACTCTTTCAGATTTTCAGCCCAAGTTCACTAACTCTTGTTAAGACAAAAACGAATAAAGTAAAATAAAACCTAAATATCAGATTAGGGTTTAGAGTCACGAAAGTCCTTGAGTGCTTGACTGAAAGAGGATGTGCTATTTTTAGCCGAGTCAGTGTCCAGACATCGTGTGTTGTCCTGCCCCTTGAATGAAGGCAAGGTGAATCAGGCATGTGTTTTATATCAGGGTCATGCCTGAGCGCTTTCTTGAGCAATGATGGAGTTAAGCCCGTGCTGAAGGCCTGGCTTAGGGCTGTTAAGGGCCACTTTTCCCTCCTCCAGCTGCGAAAGATCATCCAAGTACAAATGAGCCTTTCCAGGAGGAGCATCCGCTTTATCATCTCCTAGGCCAGTGCAAAGCGTCGCCTTTCTGATTTAGCGCAACAGAGGAGGGACAGTCTCAGTCTGCAGGGCCGGATCCCACGAAGAAAGGCTCTTGTAACAGCACAAGAACGCTGTGAGCTTCACAAATATAAGCACTCAAAAGATAAGAGCACCAGACCCTCAGCTGCCTGTGCACCCTCCCTTCTCCTCAGCAGAGCCATCTCTGTCTCTCTCTCAAGGCTCGTTCAAGGCTCTCACCAGCACTATGGGAGGTGAAAAAAGTGATGCCAGGGACAAATGAGTGCTGCACTCAGGCAATCCACGCCTTCCTTTGCTCTTCTCTCATGACTGGCTACCACAGATTTCCTTTCAGTCTTGCTCTGAGCTCTCTGCTACAAATCTAACGCAAACATTTCATAAACATGAATCACGTGACAAAATAAATTCTGAGAACGCCTCGGACACCACCAGGCCGGGCGGGCTCCTGACATCCCCAGAGCGCCTGGCACATCCACAACTCTGAATTCCCTGCAGCTCTCCCCATCTCCACTGGTCACTGGCTCCCATTGAAACCAGCCCAGCTCCTGGCTGCTCTGCACAGGAAATCTTTCCCAACAGCAGTCCTATTTTCAACAGTAACTGCCAAAGCCGGGCCAAGGCCGTGCACAAAAAGCCCAGTTTACCAGATGAATTCCCACAAAACACAAGTGACGCTATTCAGGATCTCATAAGCGGTAGGTCAGGGAATAAGGTGTTAGGACTCCTAAAGTGTAGCAGGAGGGAGCTGCTTGTCCCCTGGCCATAGGCTGCCTGCAGAACTGCAGGGCTAATTGCTGCACATTCCTCAGCCATGATGTCACTGGATGCAAACTCTTTTGCTCCTGTGGATGGAGGGAACTTGTGGTGTGTCTCTGAGACACCCAAAAATACATGTGCTGACCCTTAAAAAAAAAAAAATCTTTTAGCATATACCTAACAGAGCCAACCTAAATGAAGCTGAGGTCTCTGTCCAGCATTTGGAAGCCAGTTAAAATAGGAAATCAGTGTTTCTCTAAATACACAGAGTATATTACCTTAGTCATAAAATTGGGGACTTTCAAATCTAATTTGTTCAGCACTAGCGCTGTTGAAGGCTGGGAAGTGTTCCAGAGGAAATCACCTCCACGCAAACAGAGATTAGCAGCTCCCCATTGCAGACATATGGAAATGATTGCCTATAATCTCCGGTAATTGTGGCTGTATTACATTCAAATCCTGTTTTCAATTTTCTTAAACTTCTAGACTGATTGTGTTATTAAATCATGCTGGCTGATGTGTTTAATAAGGACCTATTAAATGTTTATAAAATTAGGGAAATAAATACGGGCTTTTAGTCAGATTGTGTGATGGATCTGGTAACCTATTGTTAAAAGTAGTGCTGGTAAAAATGTGTCTAAAAAAAATAGACTTAAAGGCTCCCTTTAAAATAAGAAACCTAGAATTCAATACGGACTATATCCAAAATGATCTTTGCAGATGTTTAGAGGGAGAAGAGGAGCCAAATTAGAAAGATCTCACTGAGCTGTGGGAAGAAGCTCTCCGTGCACAGGGTGAGGGATCCTGGGTTCAGACTGTGGCAGCAGGGAGGGCACAGAGCCAGCCCAGGAGTGGCCAGGGTGGGTCAGGGTGGCTGCCTGGGCTCCTGGATGGCTCCAGCAGCGGCACTGGGGCTGTTGGAGCAGTGTGGGATCAGCTGAGGCCATGCCCTGTCCTGGTCACCTCTGAGCGCCCAGCCCTGCGACGGACGAGCAAGAGCCTCCCGTGGCCCCGCTCTCCCTTCTCTATCGCAAACAATCCCCTTGAATCACTAACGAGCTCCAAGGGACCACGACAGAAAACTGAGCAAGGCAGAAATTATTTTTTTGAAATCCAGGGATGTATGTCTTACACAGAAGAGAGGCTAAAGGATCGTTTCATGCCTCCTCCTCCTCCTCCCACCACCCTTCTGTCCCTTTCCTACGCCAGATCCAAAGCCTTTGTCTCACAGTTAGTCACCATGAATATCTCCTTGCACGCCCAATGTTGCTTTTTGGAGGAAACTTTCAGTTTTTAAGAGCTACCTCTGGGCTTTCTTCATTCCCAGCTCCCTTTTACAACAGCTCTCACCTGGCTGTAGACATGCACGCATCCAACTCACTTTAACCACTGTACACATGCTAAAGTAATTCTGTGCTCTGTCTTAGGGGCAAACATGAACCTGTTTTCTCCAGCAAATTAATCTTTTATTTTATCCTTTTTGGAGGGAGGGGGGCAAAAAGTAAGGGGGATTATAAATTAATTAATTATTGGGTTTTTCAGCATAAAATGCACCGCATCATTATCTTTGCATAAACACACCATCTTTTAAAAAATGTAACTAGCCCATAACATCGCAGTTACAGAATATGATCAAGTAATGAGGAACTTGCATGGTTCACATTAGAGACTTTGAAAGGTTTGAAGAGAATTGGATATAAGGTTAATATTTGGCAGAGCCTTGTAAATAGCCTGATTGTTATTTTATATTGGCTGAAGTATAAAAATCTGTGTTGCGTGCCAGCAAAAGCCGAGTGGTGTGGCCAGGTAGTTACATGGCTCTGTTGTTCGCCTGCTTCATGTAGGAATGTTCTTGTTCTCAGTAGGTTATTTTTTGTGTGTCTGCTTATACTCAGCTAAAATAGAGCAAGGACCCAGCACGGCAATTATTTTAACAAAATTTTGTTGGTCTGCCCTCAGGGGACCTTCTCCCAGTTTAATTGTTGGAGGGATTGCTGCCTTCTGGGATTTTATTTCAAATGTTCTTGTTAGAATTTGCTTTCTTAACAGAGCAAGGGCTTTTATTTTATAAAATTTAATCCCTTTTTCCAATGCACATAAAAATGCACAAAACGGTGTATCCTGGAATTAATAGAGGTGTTTTCTTGTTGCACAGATTTCTAAATTATTTGTCTAAAGATATGCTTAGAATTGATTATATTACAGGGGTATAAATCTTCTGCCCCCTCCCCCCGTGCAGGAGGTTTGGAAGTGAATTCAAGCAACCCAAGTACATTTTATAAGTTAAGACAAACATGGGAGAGATCATTTGTCTCTAGCTGTACATGAAATAGCTTATAATAGTTGCAGCTGAGTACATGAAGTATATGTTAGAACCCCTTTGATATAAATCCCAGCTTCAGCCTACAAAGATATTACATTTATGCCTCTGACAGGATTCACCCATAAATAATAATAGGAGAAAAAAATCCAAATTTATAAGCTGCTATTTCTGGGTTTATTTTTAATGTGACTGAATATTCGTCCCACTCCTCCAGCAGGCACTACATTAAGCAGAGCGTGGGCAATCTGGTTGGAATCAACTGAAAGAAAATAAATTCTGCAATGTCCCCTTGCTCAGCCACAGCTGGTCAGAGACGTGGGGCAAGCCTCACGTGAGGACGACATTTCCTCCCGCCACATCATTCAAAGCAACTGAGGAGCCACGTAACCCATTCTTGCTGGTTTTAGATTAGTTGCAATGTTTGTTTGTCTGGGGGGAAGCTGTCCCTTTTCTCAAACATGTGGTTCTTCCCCCCTCGCCTTAAATTATATTTACAGGCTATGAAACCTTTGTGGGCTAAACCTCAGCTCGTGTGAATTGGCATCCTCTGCTGAAAGCAGCAGAGCCGTGCTGGGGTCTTACTCAGCCTCTCTGTGACACTCTACCTGCTAATTTCTTTTGGAAAAAAAGAGTGGATGAGGTCAGACGTTATTCCCCTGCTTCCTCCTTCTCTGCTGCTTTTTGCAGTTAACCCAGCATCTGTAATTAATCTGATAGTCACTGCCTCCTTCATCTTCTCCCCCTCTCCCCTCTGCACCCTTGGGGAGGTTTGGAAGCGAAGCAAAGCAAGCTAAACACACACATGCAGGTAGCTAAGTTCACCCTGGATGTCAAAGCACTGTTTTCCACCCAAAATAAAAACAGTGTGTGGACTGAAACTTTGAAAAGTAAATAAGGCCCTTGAGCCCCTAAAAAGTAAACTTGTCAATTAGGGCGTTAGAAAAGCTTGGATGTCTGTTGTCAGCCTTAATGCTAACAGTGTAGCTCACATACTGGGCTCATTCATGAATTAATTGTGAAGCAGGCTTGGAACCACCAGCCCAAACCTTTAAAATCCTCCACCTCAGGATGGAAAGCACAAACATCTGCCCCGTTGGCTCTGCGCTTTGCAAGCCCTCACGGCGTTTGCAGCGAGTTTGGGAGGCCTCACAAACCAGTCCACATCACAGAGCCACAACCACGTAATGCAACATAATTTTTGCCAATTAGTTGTCTCTCTTCAGGAAAAGCCTGAGGCGGATGCAGCAGACACATCCCTAGAGAGCGTGGTCCGTCTAGGTAGGCTCGAGATCACTGGCGGATCAGTGAGGCTCTGTCTCTGTGTGTGTGTGTGTATAAAAGGCAGGAATGGGGAGAGCCCACAATACAGCCAGTCTTCAATATTCCCAGCTCTTACACAAGGAAAAAAAAGCAGGAATTCTCATTATTATGCAGGACAAACAAAACTCAAGTAGCAGCCATTTAAAAATTTCTTCTTATTTGACACCAAAAGTGGAGGAGAACCAATCAGAGGAGGTAAAGTTTAAAAAATAATAAAAATTAAAAAACCAATTTCCCCCCTCAAAATAGAAAAATACCAAGTTCAGCACTTTCACAAGCTCTTCATTGCTGGTATCAGAGCATATTCTGAGGTTGGGATTATGCTGTGATTTTTTTTGTAAGATGGACACAGCAGCCAGGCTGACAGAGAGGGCAGGAGGCTGTGACAGCCTGGGGCAGCAGCACCCTTAGCACGGGCACCCTCACCCTGTCCCAGCCTCGGACACCCAAGGCAAACTGCTCCCCACCCTGGCCCAGTTCCTGTGTCTGCAAGAAAAGGGTGGAACAGATCCACAGGGGTGGACAATCCCAGGGGATTGTTAGGTCCCAGCGGAGAGCACCCACTCGATTCTTTGAACATAAAAACACCGCTCAGCCATCAACCAAAGTCACTTTCTGTTCCTCACAAACCATTTCTGTTCCTTGGCCCAGATTCCTCAGCTGCTGAAACCACACAGGAGACTCTGATCACACAATGACCAGCAAAGTCAAGGCAATGTTTCCACTACATTTGGCCGACTGGGTCATTGTGCTGGGGCTGGAGAAGTCTCCTCTTGGCTCGGTGCTGCTGTGCTATCCCTGCCTACCCTTACACGTGGTTCATAGTACACAAATTAGAGGAGCGGGGAGAAGGAGGGAACAAGTGAAACAAGATAATTCATGGAGATCCCGACCAACAGACACTGGCCTAGGTCCTGTGGAAGCTCCACTGATTTCAAAGAGGAAGAAGTCTGGTGGATGGAGAGAACTGCTGCATGACATGCTGATGGATTCCGATGGAGCTCAATGAAGCTGCCATTTGAGGAGGTCCTGGGGGACCACAAGGCATCCTCAAACAGGGTGTCCCTGGGAATAACATGTCAAGCCTATGCCTAAGTGAAAACCTGGCAGTTCATGCAGAAAGAACAACTAAATAGAAAGAAGAACAACATTCCCTTGGCAGGAGCAGTTGTGAAAGAGGCTTGTTTTCAGACTGGCTGACAATGCACGCACAGAGAGAAAAATCTGGGTTTTAAGTCAATGCACTGGGTAGAATCAAGGCTGGGGACGAGATGGGGTACGTGTGTGAGTGTGGGAAGCAGTGGTATTTGGCATGGATGTCTTAAAAAGTTGCTCAGGCTGTTCAGGGATGGTATGCAGCACTTTATTGCTTTGGCTCAGCTGTTCTATTGCACAAGTGACAGCTAAAGGCTCTGAAAGAGAGGGGAAGAATGGAAAAGTGAAAGGTGGGGAAGTTTCAAGTTTTATGTCAGAGCAATGTCAGGCTGGAGAAGAGAGAGGGATGATGTAATAGGTGGGGGAGAGAGGGAGAAAAGAGGTTAATGGGGAACAGTAAAATTTCAAATGCAGTATTTTATTACAGTATTGAAACTGATGCTTACAGTTTAACAATAGGGCTGGCATGGAATAGCTTAGTGGTGTGAGCCAGCAGTGCCAGGAGGATTTATGATTTTTTTTTATTAATTTTAATATTACAGAAGGAAAGCCTCAGTCTTGTTTGGGTTGACAAGCCTCAAGCCTGGTAAATTGGAGCGTGCTTGGAAATGTTGGCCACTGGAAATCTGCCTGGGCTCACCGCTCCAGGGGAGGGAGCCAGGGCTGTCGGGTGTTTAATGGAGTCTGTTGCTTCCCTCAGAAGCAAAAGAGGAAAAGCGGCAGAGAAAGCAGAAGCAGAGCTACCTCTGGCCAGCCATCGACTCCTGAGGAAGAGACTCCCGCTGGAGGTGCCTCTTTGCAAGCAGGGAGCCTTCTCCAGGCTGCCCCCAGCCCATCTTCAAACGACAGAGATGCTGCCAGGAAAGCCTTGTCAGCCCAGACAGGGTGGAGCTGGGCTCTTTATGAATCTGGTTTGTGGCCCAGAGCATTGTACAATAATAAGCAGCTTGTGTGGTCGTGGGAGGCTTTTCTGAGTCTCAGACACAGAGATTGAAATTGTTTCCTGTGCTGATGGTCAGCTCTGGGTCTGTAATCGTGTCAGTCCCATGCATGCCCACAGACCTCACTGATGCTCCATGCCAGGGTGGCTGGGGATAGGGCTGCAGGGCAGGAGGCATCACTGAACAGGGAGAGCTGCAGAGGGGCTGGGAAAGCCCAAAGATGAGGGAAGAAGGTCGGTGTGTTGGGAGAACAGGCTTGAAAACAGGCTCAGATGGTTCCTGCATGTACAGATTATTGTATGAGGCAAAACAGATCGGGAGGGCAAACTTGGACAGAATTTTCATCACTTATGAGTCACAGTAAAGCTTCCAGGCACCACCCCACTGGCCAAGCCCATCAATACCCTACACCCCCAGAAAGACCCCACAAGAAAATTCTGACAGCTCCATTCTGCTGCACACAAGGCAAGGGGAAGGGCTGTAAGCAGGAGATCCTGAAAGTTTAAGTAAGCAGAGATTAATTCAACAAAGCACTTGAGACATTAAGTTTAAAAGCCCAGAAAAATGAAGAATTTACTCTACCACATTTGTGAAACACAAAAAAAAAGTATCACTATTTATGTCCAATTACATAGCAGAAGGCACAAAGATGTAGGCATTTCTTTTTTAGTGGGAAGATTGTTTGCCAACACTTTCATGGTGAAGGTGAATCCAAAGGAGGCAGAGCAGAAGGCTGCTCTCTCCTTGCCCTGCTCTTGCAGAGATGACACAACCCTGAGGTTAAATTCCAGCTGATTACCCTGTCCCCAAAGTAACCAGCTCCTGAATGCAACCAGACAACAGCGAAACTCCTTAACTGCCTCTACTGCATCCTGTTTTGATCTGTTTATAACTTAAAAAATACACAAATAAATGAAAACGTAAGTCCCATGGCATCACAACCATTGTTTCTGGGAGGGACGAGGGAGGTTTTGGTTCAGTGGGGTGGCAGACAAATGCCCTGAGCTAATGCACTTGGTGAAAAGAAGGCGAATAGAACAGCCAGGAGAGATGTGTGGGACCTGGGACACTTCCAGAGGTGGCAGAGGGAGTTTCCTTGAGCCTCTGGCACAGGGATATCCATGCACTGCATGCACAGAGAGGCAGAGACAGTCTGTAAGGGCTGGCAGGGGACATGCCTGTGAAAGGCTGTGCCTGCTTGCCGTTAAAAAAGCACTGGAAATTTAAATTCTGTAAGTTTTAAAATTTTATCTTTGCTGAACCAGCTGTTACCTTCCTGATGGATCTGTGCACTCACAGCAAGAGAAAGTGACTTCTGCATTCCCAGTCCCTCACAGGAGATGCTGGAGCCCTTTACCAGTGAGAGCGTGAATGTCTGGAGCACCTGCTCTGAACCAAAGACCTGAATCCTTGCCCCTCATGCGAGGTCCACATCCTGCTCTGAGGAAAAAGCCTCCTTGGGATGGCTTCGGCTCCAGGGCAGCACCATGTGAGGGGCACACATGGAACACCGACCTCTGCCCTGGTCCTGGTGACATAAGCCATGCATCCCCTGACCCCTGCCCATCTCACACCTGAGGCTGAGGCCCGGGCTCCAGGTGAAAGGGGTGTTTTGCAGCAGCCCCAGAGCCCCAGGACCCCTCCTGTGCCACGGGCAGTGCTGCTCCTTCCCCTTTGCCGTGGCAGCGAGAGGTGACGTTCTGCAGAGCAGCTTGCCATTCTCCAGTTTCCCTTAGTGACCAAGCTACATATGTTCAGAAAACTGAATTTATGTCGGCGGCTTGTTGTTCCCAGCCAGAAGATTCAGTCTGATTTGTATATAGCTCTGCATAAATTCCTCGTTAACCTTTACAACCATCTGGAGCGAGAGTCGCTCCTCACATCACAGCGGACTGTGGCAACGGCAACGAGCGTAACCGAAACCGCCGGGCTTTACGAGGCCGTGCCAGGCACTCACGGAGCTGCAGGAGGAAGAGAAGGGGGAAAAAACACCTCTGTGGGGTCCCCACCCAGCCCAATCCAAAGGGAAGCACAGCCCCGAGCGATACCCAAGGCAGTGCTTTCCCCAGAGGCCAGGGGCTGTTGTTCCTCTCCTTGCACAGCACAAACCCTCTCCCTTCTGTCTCCCCGTTCAAGAACAGGCAGCTGCTTAATGTGAGGCTGCTCAGCCTCCGACAGCAGCCACGCGCTTAATGCTTCAATTTCCACATTTTATTTTATATGTAATTTAAAGCCCATGGTGCCTTAATTGTAAAATAGGCCTTATTAAAATAATAGCTCGAGAAGCAGTGGGGTACCCTGCACGGCGGATTGAAGCCTTCTATCTTAACTGCTGTTTACAAAGATTTAAAAGGGAGATACAACCAAAATAGAGCTGTAGAGATGTTCCCAACGTGAGCGATGGACCAAAGACCACTGGATAATTAAGCCTCTTTCCTTTTCCTTCCCCTCACCCCACCATGTTATTGCTGGCTCTCTTTAGGTATCCAGAGTGCACCCTTCGCTGCATATATGATTGATGATGCAGTGCTGATACTTCGGTACCAGCAAGCAGCGTGGGGTTTTGATTAATGATGTTGGTGGCACTCCCAGAAGACCAATGGCAAATAATATTGTTATCCAAAAACAACTAACACAACTAGGAAAACAGCAGCGTCCTAGGAGTTTGGAGAAGTACTTCTAGTCTAAAATCATCCTTCTGCTGTCCAAACTCTCCTTTCTGGAGACAACCAGAGAAATGGAGGGCACGATCACGTCACTCACAACTGCCTATAAACTCCCCACATCTTGTCCCATGCGAGGTACAGTCTCAGTCCCAGTGTAAGTTAGGGCTCCCTCAAGGCTGGTTTGATTCATGTCATGCTTCAGGTCTCTCAGGTAATGAATGAGCAGGACGTGACCAAACACTTTGTCACACCGGATTTTTGTGGAGGTGGAGAGCAGGCTGCCACAGCATCCTCAGGGAGGGGTGCTTGCTGTGCCTTGGGTACCTCCATGGGTACCCCCATGGATGCTCTGCTTCTTGCTGGGGAAGCAGAGCGTCCATGGGGTAACATCACAGTCACTAGCACATGAACTGCCCCTTGAGTTTGGTACAATATTTCCATCTTGTGCTCAGCTCTGTGTGTTCCAGATGGGCCCGGGGCTTGGGAAGGGTGTTTTCCCTCACCTCCACTGTCTGTGTTGCACCCGCATCCTCTCGAGTCTGCAAGGCTTGGCAGGGTTTCGCTGCCTGCTCAAAGGGCATGTGCACTCTTCCCATCAGACTTCAGTCAGACGCTTCCCTTCCCCACTCCCAGGCTGAAGGATGAAACAGGAGGCGCAGTGCCCCGGGGTTTGCAGGCTGTGGCTTCTGAAGCCTGTCTGGCTGCCAGCAGGAGCAGTCAGTGCTCACGCTGTAGAGCTGGGTGATTGCACTTCTCCTGCACTCACAGCAGCCCCACTGACAGTTCTCCTGGTGATGAAAAGCCCTTAAAAAACAAACCAAAACCAAACAAAAACCAGCTGCAGCTCTGTGGATGTACTTCAGCAACATCAGCAGATTGATCTTAGGGAGGAGCGGTTGCTGCCTGGGATTAAGGATTGTCCCTTGGCTCAAGGATTTCTGGGCATCCTCACTGCTATGGGCATTCCTAAGCTACCAGTGAAGTGCTGGTTGGCTCTCTGGTGGGATCAGGCTGCCCATGATCCCTGCCATGTGCACATCGCTGTGCTGGCTCCACTGCAGCCACAGAGGGCAGGGAGCCTGCTGGTCCCCTGGCCCTCCACTGGCACCGACACTGCCTGCAGCACCCTGACAGCTGCTGCGAGGGAGCTCAGGCACTCCTTACGCTGGAGCTACTGCTGGGCAGCACCCCAAGGAGCACAAACCGCTCTGGGCTGCTGCTGTCCCTGCTCTGAGCACACCCCGGCACCAGCACAGTCCAGGACCCGGTGCTTCCAAAGCCCTGGAGAAGATGATGGCAGGGGTTCCCATACAGCCTGGGTTGTTTACAGGGACCTGCACACTCCAGAGAAAAAATAGGAGCAGGGCCAGCCCTCGGCCTGCCAAGGAAAGCCCCATCTGGGGCAGCAGGCACTGCCAGAAGCTGTCACCAGGCACAGGCAGCTCAATTACAGCTGCTTGCTCTGTGGCAGAGCAGGGGCTTGGGGATCTTTTGGCACTTGCCAAAGGTCCTGGTGCAGATCTAGGGATGGGAGTGACAGAGAGGCACATCCAACAGCACAACATCCCAATGGCAGGGTGGGATTTTGGGTGCTGGGAGTGCACAGGGCTCCATAGCCCCCTCTCTCCACCTGCATGCAGCCCACAAAACCCATTCCCCAAGGGCCACTTCCAGCTTTCCAAACCCATCCGCAGATTCACAGGGCTGCTATTTAAAAATAAAGTAAAAATAATAAAAAAAAAACCCATGGGAGAAATAGTTCCTTTTTTTTCCTTTTTTTTCATCTTTTAACAGTAACATTTCCCCTCCCAGCACTCACACTGGCCAGAGGCCCACGGCTGGATTATTTAGTCTGACTCCTGAAGCAGGAACAGATTTACAATTCAAATTCTCATGAAACGGCAGGGTTAGAAACTTCACCAAACTTTATACTACTGGAAAGAAGAGATTCCCAGAAAGGGTCTGAGCTAACTGCCTTTAAAGCTGTGATATCTTTACTGTATAAAAAAGCTACTTTATGCTCTTTCAGATGTGTTTAAAATGCATTAGTGTTTTTCTTCACCCTCTGTCAACCCTGACAGAGAGCTGAGTCTCCATAACTTTTAAAGAGAGACTTTTAAAACAGTCTGAATAAGTTTTAAAATACAAAAAATTAAAAATACTTTTTTTTTTTTATTAAAACATAGGACGCATAGGCAGTACATGCTCAAAACAAGGGGCAAAGCCTCATCCTTTGCAGGGGGTTGCAGATCAGACCTGCTGAGGTCTGTGCTGAAGGTTAACCATGAGACACTTCAGACCCTCACCGCTTCCGACCAGCAGCCACCTACAGCAAGAGGAGATGCAGTTTAACATCAGAAGCCAACAAATGTCCACGTACCTGTTATTTACAAATTTTTTTTTATATACTTACACTTTGATGTAAGTATTTACATCACTAGGAAGGGTCTTGGCAAAAGTTTGAAAAAGTAATTTCTTTCTTAGAATACAACATGACATTTATAGAAAGTTAAACATTTTCCAAATATATTTGACCTTATTAAAAAATCCTATTTTAGTGAATGTTTCAGATTTTATTAATATTTTTATCATCCTTATATCCCAATTCACTAATGAATCCTGAATTGGATTAGGCAATTCTTAAAGGGGAAAACGTGGGAAAATATAACAGAAACAGCATATGAGCCCGTTCTGAACTCTGCAAACTGAGAGCAGATTCTCATTTTTATCATCTTCCATAAAATAACTGTTTTGGGGTAAAGGAGGAGAAGAATGACTTTTTTTTGACCTTCTCTGGCCAAGTTTTACTGTAAAACAATATAGCGTCACTGTACTGTACCTGGGATCTAAAACAAGTGTGTCTGCCTTGCAATATCTCTGCAGGAATTATCAGTAATACTATATGTTCCACTTTCAGATGGTTCTAATCAATCTTTTAGTATCTTACATGTCTGCCTATTAAGCTTGAGATGATCGCTTGGACTCTGAACTCTCTCTTTTCTTTGTAAAATCATCCTGAGTAATATTAAATCATGTTGTTGGAGCCCTGGAATTTCTGGGTTTCATCAACATTTGCCCTCGTTTTTCACATGGCAAAGTTAAGGAAATATCTGGTAACATTTTAATTCCACATTATTCAATGTGGCTTGTATAGGTGTGGTGCAATCAAGTCCTACATAGGAAAGGCTGATTTGAAGTCCTGGCAGAGCGATTAGCTGATTCCCCAAAGATATGGATATAAATTTCTCCTAGGCACATCTGCCCTGTCTGCTTTTAATTTTGAAACACCAGCTTTAATTTAGAAACCGTACTGCAAGCTCTCCCTTTTGTGAACAAGAATGACATAATTTGCCGAGCAAAGACCCAGAGCCAAGCTTTTTTGTCTGGAGTAATCAATGAGTAGTAACCAACAGGCAAATGTTCCTTCACTAATTCCCTGCCTTTGCAGGTTATTGCGCCGTGAGGATCAGGGCTGAGTGGTGGGGCTGGGCATCCCCCCTCCTTCCCAGAGCTGCAGAGATCACCTCCTCACATTCTTGATCAGCTTCCCTGCAGCAACAGCAGCAGCAGATCACATGGAAAAGTAATATTAGGAAAGTATTTAATGTATTTATAGCTGTCTTTTAATGACATTTACCAGCTGGAAAGGAGGAGGCCTGCCAGCACCGGGTGATCAATCAGCTTTGAGGAACTCCAGCAAGTGCTCTCAAGACCACCAGCAAGCCTTGCTCCAGCCCTGGCTCCATCTTCCCCCTTTGGCTGAGGATCCTTGGGGCAACTCAGGCTGACAGTGTTTGCCTGGCCCTTATCACAGCAGGACCTTGAATTTAGCCCAGGGCTGAGGCTGCTGCAGTGTACAAATAAATAGTGCTAATTCTGAGATCACAGCGCAGAAATTTCTGTTCTACATCAACCAGGCGATCTGCGAGCATGGGACTCATTAGGAACACCCCATACAGTAAATCCAGTGCTCCAATCCGTTGTTCCAGAGGACAAAGGGAGAGACTACTGAGGGCTGTGCTTGGCCACTGTTTGCAGCAGACCTTTGGATCTCTCCTTGCAACAAAATGCCATCGCACACAAACTCTGGCTGTTGCAGGAGGAGTTACCTGCACTTGGAAAATTGAAAAGATCAACCCATATGGAAAAGATCATGATTGAAAGGTCCAAGCAGTGTAATTCTCTGCTTCCCAAAAGATGTGGATATAAATAGAACAGTGCCTGAAAATGAGCAGGCAGAAATGAAATACAAGTGCAAACAGAGAGTAAGTCTTTCAGAGCAAATAAAGGTTTGACTATATTTGTCGCCACACGGAGTGTCCCAGACCCATCAGCGATGCAATTTCTTTCTCTACCCTGCTGCCCCTGCTCTCATGACAGGTGAGTGAGGCTGGACACAGCCCCTTTGTGCGGGAAGGCTGAGCCATTATTCTGCCTAAGTTCAGGCTGACCTGAAGAGTAATAATTGAGCAGAAGTGCACATTCCCGTGGCTGCATTATCCCGGGGAAGCCGTGCCCACCTCTGCATCCCGAGCATCCATGCACGCTCCTGGAGCGAGTCCCTGGGGAGTCACTCCAGAGCTGCTCTCTGAGCATCATGCCAACCTTTTGTTTTAACATCAAGGGGTCTTCAGCCGTCTTATCTGTTACTCTAATTGCTCTGACAAGCTGTGGAGATACACGTCATTTAATGAGTAAACCTATAAAATAATCATTTGCTGTCTGTGCGCTTGATGCTCAGAATCTGCTGAAATTTCATGTGGGGGAAAAGGCTCCACCGGGCTTGAAGAATGACTTTTTCATTTCCCCCTTTTGCTCTGACAGGAAATTTTACAGCCACTGTAGAAGCTCATGTCTCCCTGACTTCATGTCCATCGCTATTTTCTATCCTTTTTCCTTCCAGTACAAATCCTATCTAAAATATTTTAGGTCTTCTTTGTGCTTGTTATGATTTGAAGTTCTGCGTTTAATTTCTTTCTTTTGATAACAGAATTGAAATTCAGATAGGAAATAAAGATTTATAAATGGTCACCATTTACAAGACAGTAAAGACAGAAGGCAGGAGGCTGCTTCACCAGCTCTCTGCACAAATATTGTTTAACAAAACCACAACGAAACAGAACCGACCTAAAACCCAACTGAAGCCCAGTTCCCTCCCTACTCTGGAAATGGATGAACACAGCCTTAGGAAAGGGATGACATTGTGATTTTCTTTGGAGAAACTGGCAGTGCAGTAGAGCTGTTGCCTTCTCACAAAGCTGTACCTGTGGACAATTTCCTAATGGATTTTCAGAGCCCTCCACTAGGATTCCTTTGCAGAATACTTGTACAATGCCTGTAGATAAAAGAAGATGAAGTATCTTTTCCTAGCTAGTGGCATAAAGACATCAAACAGTAGCTTTAGAATAAGGTTGTGAGTTTTGTGCAAAAGGAGCTGCAGAAAGAAAACAACAAGCCTGAGTGCAAAGCTTAATGTCTTAATGCAAGTGAGGAGAGCTGGAAGTGTGGGGTATTGCAGCAAATATCACTTCAGCTTTAGAATTCAGCACATGTTACAGAGAAGAAAAGAGGCTCCTGGAGAGAGTGAATGTCAACACAGCTTTTGGGGTCAGGCATTTTCCTTCTTTAATTCAGACTAACAAACTTTCAGAAGTACCAAAGCACTTCCACCACGGCTTCTGCTCCACCTTCTGTAAGGAAATCTGTAACCAGTGGTTAACAGAGCCCATCAGGGCTTAAGGAGTCCAGAGAAATAGCAAGATGAATTTCTCTGAGCTGCTGAAGCAACTCCACAGGAAGCTCAAACAATGGATATGCCGAGATGACAATATGGGTAACGAGAGCAGCTACAATGGCATTATGCTAGGACTGTCATTTTCCCTGTGTTTGTACAGTGCCTACAACCAGGGGACCTGACCCAGCTGACTTCCTCTAGAAACTGCGGCAATCCAAATAACAAATAAAAATAATGGGATTAAATCTGAATACGTGATACAAGCCATGCTGCCGCAGGGCAAATACAACCCACCAGCTGCCGGAGGGGAAGTTAGGGAGGAAGAAATTTTCCCCATAGGCAGGTCATCCCATGGCTGCTGTCCCCGAGCTTTCTTGGATCCTTCTCTGAAATGTCTTGTCTTGTACTGCTCAGTGTGAGAGACAGGAAACTGAGCTAGACGGACAAGCAATCTGATCCACCATGGCAATTCCTATGATCCCATAGAGAGCCTATGAATAATTCAGATTTTCTGCAAAAAATCCCCCACACTTCATGAAAGTTAACTGGTGTCTCCAAGAGAAAAGATCATATAGCATCTTTATAACGGAGTCATCATCACTGTTTATGCGTGTATTTGACAGTTTATGGTCGCCTCCCCGTTAAAACGAGATGTAATTAAAATTACAACTTATATTTAATAGACTGAGATGTCACAAAGGGCATGGTCACAAAAAGCTTTAACCAGAATCTTTTGTGGGCCAGCGATGAAAGAAAACCCTGACTTTTAGTGAACTTGCATGAAATGTTAGTTATTTCAGTCTTACTTGGAGGATGTCCTCATCCTTGCAAAAGACATTTAGGGCTGCCCCAGGCTGCAGAGTCAGCGGGAAGAATCAAAAAGGGAAGGACTGGGATGAAACCTCTTCACTTGGGGGTTTTCCCTCTGGGACTTTGGTTTGTTCTGAGCGAAGCCTTCCGGGAGCATCTCTGAGCCTGATCTAAAGGGTGGTCAGCTCTCAGGTGACCAGTGGCCTGTCCACACTGGGCAATGGAGATTCCCGAGTGTCTGGTATTCCAGAGCACCTCCTGGCTCACCCTGATAATGGGTTTATGATGAAAGAGCAGCTCTCACAGTCCCCTCGTCCCTTTGCTTCCTCGCATATTCATTGAGGGAGGGAGGGAGCTGCTTAGTGCCTCTTGCCCTCCTCTGTGACCTGTTGCATGATAGTTGCTCACACCAGCAAGATTTTATTAAAAATATCCTGAAAAAGTGGGGGGGGAATGCTTTAACTCCAAACAGAGAAATCTCTCTTCTGAGAAATACAATCTTGAAGCAATTTAAAAAGTTTGGAGCTTTTACTAGAAGGAAACAGTGGCACTGGAGCACTTCTGAAAATACATCTCAAGGTCACACTTCTGAGCTGGTTTTGGAAAACTGTGTCCAAGATGTAATTTCCAGTCTCCAAAGTAAAAAGTGGTGAATATTGTCATAATTTAACAACAGTACTTTGGTAAGGAGCAGTGTAAGTACCTCTTGAGAAGCAATAAGTGAAGAACAAGAATTAACTGTAGGAAATTGCACAGGAAAATACAGAAAGAAAAACATTCAGTGCTTCATGGCCTTGAGGAATGGACACCTGCAAAGAAGGAATCTGGTCCATATAAAAGGATGCCTTGTAAAGACGAATATTTGCCTACAATATACACATTTCTGTGCAGACACAGGATCATTTGCACATACAGACTCTATTTCTTTACTTGCAAGGAGCTGAAATTCGATATAAAGTCAGAATGCCGATGAAGAGAATAAGAAAAGCTTGTAAAGGCATTTAATGGAAGATGCCTATGTTGGAATAATGTAATTGGTCCCTGCAGAGTATTACAGGTTAGGGCAAAATGTTAGATAGTGACAAAGGAGGAGAAGGAAGGAATACATGGGAATGTTCCCCTCTTTCTCAAGTACAGCAAGTCTCAGCCCAGGCAGAAGCAGGGGAGGCTGGTGCAAAGAGGTCTTGCCTCTTCTTGCAAGCAGGGAACAAACTAAGAGTCAGAAATCTTAAAGGACTACTTAATGTTCCTCCTGCACTGAAAGGAGAGCAGGTGGGGATCTCATTGCAGGCCAATGGGAATTTCACAGCAGCCCCAGGGGTGTTGCAGGAGCTCGTGTTATGGCCCTGTATCATTGAGGGCGCACTGTAAAATCACACTTCACCCTCACTATGGCAGCCCCTTCAGAGCATTTCTTTCTGTATTTTACATCACCAAGCTTTACCTCCATGAGGCTGTTGGGTATTTATTGCCACTTTCCTTCTCCAAGCCTGAGGAATCTGGCCCCCTTTCACTCAAGATATTGTCATTGACTTTGGGAGAATCAGAATCAAGCTGCCCACCTAAAGTTCCCGAATCAGTGTTTACACCCAAAAACTGCAAGAGAAAAGAGAGCTTGCAAGTGAAGGACCTCAGGAGGAAGGGAGGAAGGGTTACACTGAGAGATGACCTCAGTGAGCCTGTGCCTCCCCGGGTGTGCAACACGTCAGTAGCGCATATTCAAGACAGATGAAGAGCTTAGGAAGTATAGAAACATGGATTCAGATGTGTCAGCCAGAGCGTGCAGAAACAGCTGCTTAAAAATAATGTTTGGGGTTTGCCTTTATGCAGTGACAGGAAAGGAATTCAATGTCAAAGTAGCCACATGTGTTGCTTTACTCCAAAGCACACTGTGCTCTGATCCGTAATTCTTACGATGCCTTCTTGAACTGCAAACCCATCCATACACATCTCTCCACACTCCCCACAATAACACATGGATTTGCTGAGCTGCTGACCCTGCCCTTTGGGCTGCCCTGCTCAAAACATCCTGAAAGCCCTCAGGACAAATCCAACAGACAAACTGGAATCCTAGTGTGAAAAACACTTGTGTTATTTTTAATATTGTCCAGTCCTTCCAGCCACACAATACTGATGTGTTGATCTGAAACAGCGGGAGTGGGTCAAACACAGCCCTCAGTAACCATCACACCAACATGTGCAATCCAGGGAGTGCAGTTTAGACGGTTTCTGCTGTCTGAACTACAAGCTCTTTGTGGATGCATCTTCTGTTGGGGCTTGTGAGAGACCGAGCATACTGTCAGCGGTTAAATAATATATCCACATCATCACCATATAAAAAGTAGAGCCAAAAATCTGTTCACATGGAGATTTTGCTTTAATTGTCACCTGGATGCTCCTAGCCACTTTTTCTCCAGCTGAGAATAAAGCTGAACCTTCCTCTCAGCTCTGTGCCTCTGTTTCCCTGCCTTACTGTGAGTGTGCACCTACTTGGACTCCTCGCTCAGCGGAGAAGAGCTGCCTCTGATACTTGGTTCTTCCAAGAGTGGGCCTTTCTCAGGTGGAATCTTGGCGAAACCACTAATAAATCAGCTGCTGCTCAAAGTGCAGCTGGGGGACAGTGACTTCTTGGAAGCTGAAGGGGACCTTGCAGGGGTTGCTACAGTGCAGCTTCTGAAAAGCAACGTGAGCCAACAGAAAAGAGGCTGGTGGACAACTCAGCGCAAGTGCATTCAAAATTGATCCGTAGGGATGGAAAGCGGTCTCAGCCAGGTTGGTGAATCGCTAGCCAAGAAAAAATAAATAATATCCTCGCACTGTAACTCATGTAAAGGCTGTAAGTTACAGGTGTTCTGATCTTCCTACTTTCACAGCTTGGTTCAATATTTAGCATATGCTGGTAGCATTTTTTTTTCTTAAGTCAATGGACTAAATCAACTGTTTTCTATGTAACATCACAGGCTGGAATGGAGGAGCTTGCTGCGGTATTCCAGGCTAGACAGCTACTTTTGTCTCTTTCCCTGCTTCTCGCTTAAGAAAACAGTAAAAAGAAAGGAAGAGTGGAAAAAAGAACTACACGAAAGAAAAGAAGTAGATAAATGGAAAAGGAAATCTTAATAAGGTTCTTTTTTTTTTTTTCTTTTCCTATTTTTTTGGAGACTGCTGTATTAAATTAAAGTCATACATAGGTTTCAAAGAAAATCGTATGTCGGTGGAATGGTGAGCCCACCTGACAACGCATGCTAACAGAATTGTAAATGTAAAGGGTAATGCTTGTCACTTCCTGACAGCTCTAAATGGCCTTTTAGTTCAGTACGCAGAGCTGTCATAAAAAAACATAAAAATGCATATGCAGACAGCTGAAACTGCAATGCACATCATTATCTGCAAATGGTATAAGTATCCTGAACAAAGGGCCTTCCAGTTTAAGGACAAGCATAAGACATTTTTCTGCCTCTAGCCTTAAAACAAAGTGCTGTCAAGAAAACAAGATTCTCAGTGCCAGAACTGAGGATTTTCTGTCAATCAGCAAGGTGCTACATTTGTACATATTTTTCTGACCCCAAATATGAGAAGAGCATCCTTAACAGATGTGTATTTAACTTCTGGCAGATACATCTGTTTCTTCTGGGTTTTTTATTTTTTATATCTTTTTTTTTTTTCATTTTTTCTCCCCCTCAAACACACTGCTGAGCAGAAAGGTTTTTGTTGTGTACTTATTAGTTCCTTCTATCCTGGCTTTTCCTCCTTGCTTGTTTAAAGAGTTGTGGTTTCACCATTATTGTGCCAAGATGTTGGAGAATTTTGGGGACTAATGTTAACCCAGTTTGGGAAACACCAAAAAAAGGGTTCAAATCCGTTCAACCACCACTGTGCCAGTCTGGTGATGGTTTAAACATTTTCAAAGTTGCAAGTTCATTTCCAGGGTTGTTTTAGAACACTCAGAAAAGTAATGAATGCTTGGCAAAGCCATTAATGTCCCCAGGCGGCGTCAAGAATAAACCTGTCCCCTGCACCATTCCACAAAGCGCTGGTGAAAATAAGAATTCCAGTGCAGAGTGAGAGGAGTGGCCACTCATTGACCACTTGAGCCTGATCTGGGCAGCCCCCAGCACTCCTGCATTCCCACATGTGCTGACATTTCTGCTCAGGACACCTCTCCAAATAAAGGCTGGGCACTGTGGATTACCTGGTATGATTCAAGGATCAGGAAGAAAAGGAATTTATGGTCCATGGTGAATGCTCTGCTCTACAGGCAAACTGGCATGAGGCAAGAATTCCCACCCCAAACATTAGAGTTCACCTCATGAATGCATAAAAGAGCAGCAAGAGAGCGGTTGGGATTCCTTCCTTTTTTTCCTTCCTGAACCTCTAAGCCAAATCTCGTCCTCACTGACCCCACTCCCAAGAATCCACTGCACCGACCCATGAGCATGAAGTGACAGGACGAGGGGGAATGGCTTCAAAGAGAAAGAGGGTGGGTTTAGATTAGATATTAGGACAAAATTCTTTACTGTGAGAGTGGGGAGGCCCTGGTGCAGGTTGCCCAGAGAGGCTGTGGCTGCCCCATCCCTGGAAGTGCCCAAGGCCAGGCTGGACAGGGTTTGGAGCAACCTGGGGTAGAAGAAGGTGTCCCTGTCCTTGGCAGGGGGTTGGAACAAGATCATCTTTAAAGTCCCTTCCAAACCATTCTGTGATTCTGTGATTGTTCCACTGAGACCTTTCCTAACGGCTGAACCATCCCCTCCCAGCAAAGAACCTGCACAAATATTCATTCACCAACACAGCCAATAGAGCAAAGGTGGAACATGAATAATCACCAAGTGCTTGAACAGCAAATCCCAATTTTCCCAGCTGCTGGACATCCAGAGGTGTTTCTCTCACCTCGGCTCCAGTTTCACTCATACTCACATGCAGATACCACCACACTCATTAAATTGTATAAAACCCCTTTTTCTGTGGATTGGTGCCTCCACCAGATTTTCAGCTTTTCCTTGCATTGCTTTTCCTGCTAGTCTCCCAGCCCTGAGCTCAGGCAGCCCTTTAGGATCTCTTCATGCAGCAAATTGAGTGTTCTGGCCTTGAACACAACTTTCAGTCCAAGATCTGGTGTGCACAACACTTTTTTGATGTATTTCCTCAGTGTCTTGAATTATCCACCAAAAGTCTCATTCCAGTGTTGTCTGCTTGAAGCATAAACTATGGGAATATGAACCAAAGATATCTGGGGTTTCAGAACTTCTGAGATCATGGAGGCAAAATATCTCAGTCCACAAGAAAAGTGAGGGAATAAATGTCACATAGAAAAATTCCTTATTCATTTCATGGCTTGTATTTACAAAGTGCTGTGTTTGAATCAGTAAATTTTCCAGCATGAAATTGCCCTGAACAGTTGCTTAATGGGATCTTAATTTTCCTTTAATTAATCACCTTTAGAATTTCTGGCTGTTTCTCCATTAAAATCCACATTTATCATATGTGTACTTCATTCCTTTCTTCCAAAATTGCCCAAAGAAACCATCAAAGGATCAGGCTGCAATCCTAAAAATTAATTTCTTTTATATCTGCAGTAAGATGATAGGGGAATACACAGTCATCTTGGAAAAATACAGCTTTTGTCTGAGATTTTGAAAGAGATCTAGTTTCTGTCTGCCTCTGCCTTCGTGGTGCTGCTTGAGACATCTGAGGACATCTAAATCTGAAGTTTGGTTCCCGTCTCAGCAACTGATTCTACTCCAAGCTCAAGAAAAATTACATTTTAATACTCACTCAACAGTCTTGCTTCCAAAGCTGCCTCTACAGATGCCTAAATAACTGAAAACAACTCTGCAGAGCATCCTCCCCAGAGTCTCAGCTTGCACATGTGCCTTTAAAAAAAAAGGAAAGAAAAAAAAAGATGCTTTGCAGACTATGTGTAAAGGCCCCATCTGGTGATGCCCGACACAACCGTACGTTTCCACCTAATTACAGTACACTTTAAAAATACACTGTGCGTTACTGACACAAAAACACGGGGATATTGGTCTGTCTGCTAATCAATTGTGCTGGACACAAGGAAAACGCTTCCAAACCCCAATGGAGTCAGCTGAAGAACCAGACTTCCTACAGGGGTGGGAGAGGAAGCAGAAATGAAGAGCTGAAGTTTTAGGGTGGAGATCGACACCTTTGTGAGAGAGGTGCACAACACAGCGGTTTTACACCACCTCAAAACAAGAACATCACTGGTTTCCCTCCATGCCTGGCTTCAGGACACGTGTTCTTTTGTGGTGGATGCCATTCTTTTCGAGCACAGCTTTTGAACTGCCATGTTTTAACAGTGACGCTGTCGACTGCAGCAGTGAGAATCCGGGGCTAATACCTGCAGCTGAGCTACAGCAGCCAAAATAACACCAGTGTTTTATCCACAGTGATATTGAGCTGGATTTGAACACACATCTTCCAGACAAAAGCTTCTATATCCCATTACCATGACCTGTGCCAGCCGGGCCTCCCTCTCAATCTGTTCCCTTTAAATTTACAAGGAAGGAAATAACAAGAAAGAAGGACACTCTTTTATTACATTTTTTCAAATAAAATGTCTGTGCTTTCCCTGGATGGTACCAGCCCGATTTATACAAGGTGAATTTGACCTTCAAGAGGCAGAACATCTGGGAATGACAATTAAAGCCATCTGCACCCAAGGCAAGCAGGTTGCTCACTATCCACTCCGTTCTGTCGCCTTCAGAACACAGAGGAGGGGGGGTAATCTCAAGACAGTCATCCCTTTTTTATTGACTGTCTCCTGTGCTTTCAGAGATGGGAAAATGCACAGAGCCTGGCTGCACTCCTTCCCAAGGAGGCTCACCGAGGATGCCATGAAAACTCCAGCAGTGCTCCTGAAGATTTGTGATTTGGGTTCTGTGGGGATGGTGCTACCCAGACCCAGATTTTATTTCATAATTATTCTGACCTCTCTACTTCTCAACACTGGCGATTTGGCTTGTCTGAAATAGGCTCTCATGGCTCCTCTACGTGGCTGAGTGGCTCGAGCATTTTTTACTGCCCATCCGAGTCCAAGAGGAGCCAAAGGAAAGGTCATTGAACCTCTGCTCCAGGAGGTGATGATTTAAACTCCAGCTCTATTTAAGAAGGCTGAAGATGTTGAAGATATTATGAAACATTGGTAAAAATCAAAACCACCATTCTCTTTAGGAATTTAGGCCAACTAGACATTCCCTAGTGCTTGTTAATCTTCTGATGTTTGCTGCAATAGGGAAACTTATAACTCACTAAAACTAATTTTTGAGAGTTTGCTATTAAATCGAGTACTGTTAATGCCCATCATGCTGATTATCACTGTCCCAGTTTTCCCTCGTGCTCTTCTGATAACTTCTCCCATCTGATTTCCTATTTCATATTTTGCTGGTAAGCTCTATAGGACAGGAGGATTTTGACAGCGGAGCAGGATTTTGGTGTCTGGCTAAAACAATGCTAAAGCAATGGCAACAGAAGAAATTGAGGCACTGCCTGTGTCCTGCAGATACCTGTGCAGAAGGATCACACTCACTTTTGGACAGGCAGTATAATGTTAATGACTCGTTTGGATAACCAGACTTGGTTGTAATTTCAAAAACAGAGGGAAAATATAAAGCCAGAGGATGGGAAAAACCCAACTCACCCAGAACTGGATTTTTTTCTGTGGCATTTGGAATGTTATTATTTTCACTTTCTGTTTGTATTTTTTTTTTTTTTCCAGCCCTTTTGAGAGCTCCCTGTGTGCCACCTATCGGTGTGACCCACGCTCAGCCCTTCTTGAGACAAAAACAGTGGTGGGGGAATCGTGCAGGGCCAGAGAACAGGAGGTGGGAGGCCAGAGACTGCGTACGGCAAAGCCGTCCAGAAAACAAGGAAAGGGAAAGGAAATGGATTTTTCTAGGCAGGTTCAAGCCAACTGCAGCCCAAAAGGCCATCACACCCTCTCCTCAAACTACGGGTGTGACTCAGATAAACCAGCAACGCGAAATTACACCAGCAGAAAGGCATTTCAGAAAATATTCTGCACCATGGATGACATATTCAAGTATGATGCCTTTGGAGATTAAACCCTGCTTTCTTTGAGTGAGAAACCAGACATTTGGAGAATTAACCGAGATTATATTGACAGGCCTTGGTTCCACAACAATTCCCTTTGTATGTGCCCCATAAACATCTTTCTTTCCAGTGTCACTCATACGCTCGTTTTCTACCACAATAATTCTTTGCTAAGATCCCATTCCCGTAATAGAAAGGGGGAGAAAAAAATTGAGTGACACCTCAAACAATATTTGATAGTCTAACAACAATTTCTAACTTCAAAGACTATCTACATAAAAGTTGAAGACTTTTGCTACAAAAACCAAACCACTGGGAAATCATTTTCCATCTGACATCAATTCCCCAGCCACTAGAATGAAGGCTTTAACTAAAAGTATAACTTTTACAGGAGGTTCTTTAACATTTTAATCTATGCTGTGAGAAAGGATGCACAGACAGGTTATATTGTGTAGGAATACATGAACGGGGTGTAAGAGGGAGAAGCCCACAAAGCAAAGAGCGTTGGCCTCCATGGCCAGCTGAAAACCACACTCAGACTGAGTTACAGTGGTTTAACAGGTTAGGCAGTATTTGATTAACCCCGAATCTTCAGGGACACAGAACCAGAAGAGGTGCGACCAAGAACACTCCAAACCCCCAAAATTATTGTCCTGAAGGAAAGGAATGAATTTTTCAGAGCTGAATCACTACAGCAAATCACTCCTAATGTACTGAACCACTGGAGGAATCAATGGATGCAGTTCTACAAATCATCTATTTAAGACTCAGTGCTGGCAAACAAAGACCTGGAAGGTTTGATGGTGGGGCATCTTCCCTTCCCAGAAACACTGGCTAAAGCCCTCAAAGTCTTCTGTAACAGTCCTCTCTCTCTTTTTTTTTTTTTTTTTCAAGCCCTGCTTTCATTTCTAGCTGAAGAGAAGATTGCATGTCTAAGACATCAAGTTGTGACCTTGCAGTGAATTAAATGGGTGAGCATGTTAAAAGGCTTGTAAATGTATCTGGACCCGTTTTTTCCTCACCATCTGTTTCATACTTGATATCTTGATAGATAGTTCAGCTTATTACCCACCACTAACGTCATCTCTCTGCTGAAGCCTTGTTATTTGAAATATGGGGTCTCTCCTTTGTGTAGCAGTGACTAAGAACATTGGAACCTACTTAAATTTGTTTTAAATGCATTAAATTGGTAACATGCAGTGTTGCTGCATTCCAGTTTCTAAGTTACATAGTAAAAGTTTAAACGATTTAACCAATTTAATGTATGAACCAGGCACTCTGTATGAGAGCAGTCAGGTTTTCCAGTGAAGTGTTTGCCGGGTAGCTCACATTGTGCAGAGGTATGCAGATGCTTTTGCCAGGAGAAAGTGAAATAATTGATGCAGCTGAAAATGACCTTGATCTAAAAGTCATTACCTCATTCCTTGAAATATCTGAAAATACAGTGACAGAAGCAAGGACCTGAGTGACTACTGTGACTTTTACTGTGTCCTGAGTACCAGTGTGACATGGGTACATGCCAACAATAAATCATTTTCCTGGAACACACAACAGTAAGAAGCTGGGGTCATGTTTTCAAGCTGGCTTTTTTCCTCTTTCTTTTTGTGTCTGTTGGTTGTGTCTCTGCAGACTTTACATGACGTCCCCCTGTCTGCCTACATCTATTTTATAGATTAATGGTACCTGCGACTGCTCAGCTGAAAGGTAAAATAATGGCAAGGGTGATGAGACCGCATGCTCCATGACATAGGAGGGTGACTCACGGGGTCAGGAATGAATTCCTGCCTTTCACCACCAGCAGAGCCTTTTATTGCCACCAAAGCAATGCACAAGGTGAGCACGTGTGACCACACACACCTGGGGATGCACAGAACTCCACAAGGTCCAGAAGGTTCACCAGCTTTCCAGGGAAAGGGGCAGATCTCCCCAGGCTGCCACAGGGCTGATTACACCACACCACAGCAGGGCTCTGGGGTGCCTTGAGTCATCTGACCTAGCGCCCAGCAGAGGCAAATAAAACCTTTTTGATTATCAGATGTTCATCTGGATTGCCAAGGTCACTTGTAGTGTTGGAGAAACACGGACATGAGGGGCTGGCAGGATCAGATTCCCTCTCACAGTTTCCCACAGGAAAAGGCCACCCTTTCTAATGAGGAGGGTGATTTCTGCAACCTCTGCTCTTCCTGGCATACCAAGAAAGGTGTCCTGTGCCTTAACAGCGTTACAAAGCAACAGTTTCCCACCCAAACTGTGGGATTGTGGTCATGCCTACAAACTACAGTCTGGAGGACTTTCTGCACTTTCTCTTTGAACAGGAATATGCACAGAGGAGATGGGAATACACCGGCCCAAAGAAAAGAGGGGAGGCATTTTAAACACAGTGAACTAAAACAAAGGTATCTGCAACCAAACACCACCTGCCAAGCGTTAAGAGAGTTGATTCGTGCTGAAAAATGTCACACCAGGCAGCTTTGATGCAGCCAGCTGTCACAGGCAAACCACCCTGCATCTAAAGATGGGCTTCAGGAGGAGATCACGACTTGGGGGGGACCAAAAGTCGCAGTGATGTCTTTGCCACAGAGAGGAGCTTCTTCAGAAGCAGAGCAAGAACCAGAGCTAAAGCCAGGCTGCTGCTCGTGCAGCAAACACACACACCATGGTCTTAAGGAAGGGAAGCCAGGAAGCTCCAGGGGTTTTGGTGGAATTTCACCATCTGCAAGACAGCCCACGGCTCTGGGAAGCATCGTGCTCTCGGCACATCATGGTTTGGGATTTTCATCTCTGAGCTTTTCACATCTTTCCTTTCTGGGGTCGGTCAGGGCTAACGCTGAGAAGGAAAGCTCTGCAACAGCAGAGATGTGAAGCTTTCAGAGCTCTCATTCACCACTGATACAGAAATGTGTTTCCCTAAATTTAACAGCTAAATCCACATCAAGGTGTTACAAACACTTCCTTGTGTTACAAAAGATGGTGAAGTGTTGGCAGGATACCTACATCCTGTACATGATCCACAGCCTAACAGGATTTCTCTTAAGCTCTGCCTGGAACCATTTTCATATAATTTCATGTAAACAGCATCTCTAGCAGCGGCAGCAGGACCTCACCAAAGAGCCAGAGGTTCTGTTTCCCAAACCAAACACACTCCAGATCTTCCAGCTCAAACTGAGGTCTGAGCACGGATCTGGATTTACTCACTGAGTTCAATTTGGAATCCAATTTTCTAATCAATTCTTCATTGTTTAAATCAATGCTGCTGATATAATGCATCAGAGAACCTAACCCCTTGATGGAGGATTTTTAAAAGCTGTATTTTATGGCTATGTCATCACCAGGAATTTGTGGATTTAAAACATTTTTGAAATAGGATTTTCTGGCAAAATCCTGTGTGGTCCATTAAACATACAATACACAGCAGAGGAAATACTTGATTATGCTTACACACTTTTTGTGTTTCTAGTAATATTCCAAAGGAGCACAGCTTTGCTACATGGTTATCAGTTCCTGAGTTGGCTTCTGAAGTTTGCAGTTTTACTGTTCTGCCTCACATTTGACGAGTTACCTGCGACTGCATTAGCTTAGAGACAGTCCCTGCAGATATTTTGTATTTGCCTGTGATATTCCCATTAAAGCAAATTTCCCAGGAATTCCATTCAAATGCCTTAAGCACTCTGCATGTAGGCATGCTTTTGCAGCACTCCCATATGTATACTGTTTTCTTGTATACAAAGCACATGTGGAATCTGTAAGCATAACAAATGGGATCATTAACTGAAAAATTAATTACGCTCACACAAGTCGTGTGAATTTGCACTATTAGTTCTACTAGAACTCAGCACAGTGTCTACATAATTGAGTACTTCTCTCAAAATCTCAGTATGGGAATCCTACACTGAGCTGGCAGCGCCAAAAGTGTCATTTTTCTAAGGATATGTATAAAAAATGAGGCTGTCCAAAGTACATGTATGAAGCGATAGATACATTCCCGTTCTCTGCTGCATTACAAAGCCCGGCCCCTCAGTGCACGCCATTGTACCAAAAAAAATATTCCACAGGGCATCAACTGCAACATGTACAACTTAATAAAAAAACCACCTTGTAAGAGATAAGATAAAAAAAAAAATAACATTAACACTCCAAAGATATTTATATCTCAATTTCAGTGGGGTGAGTCTCCTGACTTTTTCTTCCCTAGCTATTGATTCATGGCTTGGCCATTCCTTACGAGCAAAGTAACTTGCATGCATTTGAATCAAAGTTCAGAATTTTTACCTGCCTGGTGTGTTGAACAACACAAAGGGACAGTGCCTTGAAAGCTGGGAATGAAAACAAAATGCAGTTCCATAGCACAGCAAGGAATCCCATCTTTGAAGTGATTAATAAACCCATCAAACGGCCAGTACACCACAAAACGCAAACCTCCAGGACCAAAAGTCCAGAATCTTAGCACAACATAAGCAAGGAGCAGCCCAAACTACTGGAAATATTCTACACAGAACACCAGCTTTTACTGCCATTTTCACAGATTCAAATATACTCAACATTATCCAGTCCTAAACGTGTATCACACTTTCTTTAGACAACATGTTCCGCTCAGCTTTAATAGAACATTAACAAAACACCTTTTCTCAACATCCCTTGTAGAGAGGTACACAGAAGCCCTGAGAGGAATGCATGTAGCAATTCAGAACAAGAAACAAACACAAATAATGTAGTCTCTGGAAATTATAGACATGAAAGAAGGAAACAAGATTCCAGCTTTCAAAGTTGGAATTCATTCTAACGCAATCACTGGTAAAAGTCACTAGGATAAGTGGGAAAATGTTCATTCCTACAGTCTCAAAATAAAAATTTGACTTTAAAATAATGTTCTGGTTGCTTTTCCTTACAGTCTTCCCCATAGAATGACAAATGTAATAAAACAATCTCCTACCCACACCAAAATAGTGTTTGGCTGAGCGCTATTTTTGATGCAAATATTTCTCTGTTGAGACAGCTCACTCATCTCCTCTTGGAAGCATTTTCTGGCTTTGCTACACTTCCACTGTGTCAGTAAATCACATAACATGTACACCACAAATTAACATCTGAAAAATCGGGAAAGTCATTGCTATTTTAAAAAGTTGTTGTGAAGCTCAGTTTAACCACTAATTATTCTGTTTCAAGTTATTGGAATTAAAGATGTTTACAGCTACACATGATCTTTGTAATCAGTAGTAGCTCAAAACTACACACATGAGTAATGATCTCAAGCAGTTGGGTCCAATCTGAGTTACGTGAGTGTAGCAGAGAGAAAGTTCTAGCAGATTCCCATGGGAATGAAGGTTTTGCATCCAGAAGAAAGGAAATCCAAATCCTCATTTGCCCTTGCTCCATAACAAACCCCACCCAGGCTCCACACCCTGCCAAAGCACACCCTGCCCCTATCGTGCAACCATCCAGTAAAAGATTACACCACGACTCTGACAAGGCAAACACAGAAGTTTAAAATTATGATTGGAATTACCTGGATTTACTGACACCGATGGGTTTAAATCCCTGGGGGGACAGGTTGTATCATTAGCAGAGAAGGTGAGGAAGATAAAACAGAGGCAATTACTCAGTACTTCATAACAACCTGAGCTACAATTCCCTGAAGCACCTGTGTTTGCCTGGCATAACTCATAGGTCAGTGCTTGAGATGGAAGATGCACACGTATTTGCTTCTGCTCTGCTTGGAAAACTCTGTATTCCTGGGGATGTATGGAAGGAAGCAGTCGCTGGCACCTCTGAGCATCAATAGTGCTGATGCAGAGAGCTCTCAAGCATGAAGTCAGGGTGTCCACTGCACACCCACTCAGGGAAATCCACCGAGAGTCCCTCTGTCACCTCCAAACAGCTCCAGTTTCCTGATGTGAACAGAAAGTCAGTCAGAAGTCATTAAAAACCTGAAATATGTAATTGACCTCAGAGACTTGTGTTTCTATATTCCCACTAAGATTGACAAACAGAGATAAACTCATCTACCCGTGAGCAATTTAGAGCAGGATCGTGCTGAGGTGCTCTGAATTGTGTTCTTAGAGAGCTCCTCTCCAACAGAGCTAAGTCTCCTGGCAGGTACCATAACCTGGGATTCTCTTCAGGAAAAAGAAAATAATGATAAAACAAAGGTAAATTTGCTTAATTCTCATGCTGATGACCCTCGGGTACGTGTGGAACAGGGTGGGTTGATGGGCAGCCTTATGATGACTGCAGGGTTCTTACCAAGCCCAGCTGTCATAATCTTCAAGGAGGAAAACAAAAAGGCTTTTTCCCTTTTGTGCCCAGACATGTGCAGGTCCTGGCATCTCTGCAGGCTCACGATAGAAGACCTCTCTTATTCATGCTGCAAAAGATCTGGAACCTGACACTTCTCTTGGGCACTCAGTCCTAACCAGCAGGATTTGCCTCTGACACTCTCCTTTCAAGACAAGTGTCAGCAGGTGATGAACTTTGTATTCTTTCACTCCTGCAGCTTCAGAGCCTGGATCTCTGTTTCTGCAGAATTTATGAATGGTAAATGTCAAGCCCTTTGTTTTTTTCAGAGCTGTAGCTCTGGTGTCAGAAAAATAAAGGGAAGATGAACAATACCCTCCTTTCCTCCATCCCTTATTTTGCAAATTCTTACACAGGAGAAACAGAGCCGTATTTATTGACGTACAGTAAGCACAAATAAAAAATTTGCAGCAGGAAAGGCTCCAACACATCATTGTAGGATCCTCCTGGCGTTGTCTGCTGAGCTGGGTGCATTGGTGCACCTGACAGCTGCACGTGTGATATTGGAACCACACACCTCTCGGGGCTTAACGGCATTAGGTAACTATTGTTAAGTTTCACTGTGATTTTAGTAATTTGGTTAATTGGTTCCACCTCATGAGGCAAAGGTCTCATAACGGCACTTTGCAGGACGTTCATTAGCTGAGCAGATTGCTTTTTCAGGTCAAGGCATCTCTAGCAAGGGCTCTGTGGTCACTGCGTAAGGATTACGGCAATGGAAGGGATGATGAAAATTGGACTCTAAGCCTGCCCTCTCAGTGAGCTAAGAGCTCACATTGGTCTAACTTGACTGGGCAAAGCTGAGATTTAGAACAGTCTTGGCTAAAGCAAAGCAAAGCAAATTATTGAGCATGAACTGTTCAGCCCTTTGTGCCCATTTCTGAATCACCCACATCTTGTTCTGCAGACTGACTCTGATAACAACTTAATGCAAACATATTTCAGCCAGAGTGACCTGTGAACCATCGCCTTTGTCAGCTCTGCCTTTGATTACCCCTCACACAGTCCCAGTTAGGAACACTCAGCTCCAAACACACACCTACTGCTCAATTATTTCAGTATCTAGGGCGAAACACAAACTTGATCATCACAGGCTTTCAACAGAGCAGAAGCACATCCTAAAAGGCCTGTCTGATTCTGGATCACCTCATTACTGAACTTATACTGTGCAGGTTTCCCTTCCTTAGTGAATTACCCGCACTGGGAATGACAGCACAGGAGCACCCAGTGGGCCAGGGCCACATCTCACTTCCCTTTGGGGATCTCCTGTAGCCAGGGCAAAGGCCAGCCCAAAGCCCCAACCCTCTTCTCTCCTCACTCAACAACAGGCTCTGCTGTGCCCTCAGCAGCTGTGAAGCAGATACAAAAACACCCCATTTGCATGGAAGAACAAGAAAGGAACAGAAGTATGATCAGATGACTTATTCTTCCGAACCAACACTTCTACTGGCACATCTACTGCTGCCCTAAGAAGCTGCCACTTGGTTTAAAAAGAAGTTGCTCACAAAATTACTAAGAGGCTGAAGACCTCACAACTGATCATAGCCACCACAGCTTGTGCACTTTCCTGGAGACAATCAGACACCACAATCCCTGGACCAGGGCATCATGATGATGGAAACAATATCCCTTTTCCAAGCTCTCCTTAATACCCACTCCTGATACAGAGTGATTCCTCAGGAAGCTCTGTACCTACTACGCACATGTTAATACCAGCTTAGGTTTCATTATGACTAATGTCATTACAGTGGATTCCAAATGAATTATTCATGATTGGCTCCTTCTTTTAATGCCTTTGGCATTAGACATGTTTTCCACATTGCCTACAAAATGTCTGTGGTAGGAAAATGCTCATAGGTGTCCTTGGCAGCTGGGGACTGAAAATGTAACTGTTGTGCTTTATATCCAATGAGGGGAGCTTGACATTTATTTTCAGGGGAGAAAGTCTTTTCCTTCCCACAATTGGTCTGCTTAAAGTCAATACAAAGCAGTCTGCATGGAGGCTGATACACCCATCTGGGTTCTTCAAGGGAGATACATGGTGTTACTTTAAAATAAAAGCAAATACCATCTTCATTACTCTACATCACAAGTGCTGCCAGAGAAAATGTCTTATGTTCCCTAAAAAAAATTAGAAAAATTCAGAAAATTCAGTACTCCTTGAAGTCACTTCCTTTCTCTGTACCTCAGACAAAGTTCTAAAGGAAGGGAAAGGATCCCATAATGCCTCATCTTTCTTCAGCCCATGATTAACTTTTGTAAGTAAGGAAACCTTTGGAGTGAGATGTGCTGTGAAAGTTAGTGGGACCTGAATTCCGTTGGAACCCGAAGCCACAGCACAGCCACCAGAGCAGAGGTAATGAGGAGCTCAGCCAGGCTGTCACCATCTCCTCCTGCTCTTAGCACTGCTCACAACATTTTTCCACTTGCGGTACTCACACACGACTGCTGGAGGCTTTTCCCAAGCAAACAAACATTTTCCGGCCTGATATACAACATCATCCAGCTCTCTCTCCCCAAAGAGTTGAGCTTAAAAGAACTAAGCTCAATGTACTTGGCAATTGGAGACTCGCAGACTTCTTACATGCCTAAAATAAGATTTTGTTAGACTCTCCACACCTGAAAAATATGTATATCTTTGTGTCTAACATGAATGAAAGCCCTTGTTCCTCTCTCTGTGCTCGAGGATGTGTCATCTTGTGCTCCCCAGGGGCCACAGGCACAATACTACAGAGGTTGGAGCAGGTCATGCCAAAGGTCCATCCAACATCCTGTCTTTGGAAATGGATTGTAATAGGCATTTGAGAGAAAGCTTGTAAGAAGTGATGCAAGTATGAAATTCTCAATATCTTCTCCATTTCAAGCAATTTGTGGTTTAAGGACTTCCTGAGCCGTAGCCCGCATCTGCGTCATCTCATTTAATAGCCCTTCAGAGACCTTTGCTTCCACTCACTTGCTTGGTTGCTTCTTGAGCTGCAGATATCAACAACATCCTGTGGCAACGAGCTCCACAATTTAATCATGCATTGTGCGAAAAAGTAGATTCTGTTTGTTTACAGCCTCTTGCTCAATCGTTTCATTTGGCACCGCTTAGAGTTACGAGAAATGGCTTATAACCATTCCCAACAATCATTTTTCCATATTACTGCTTATTTCAGATGGACAATGGATAGGCAAAACTGGAAAGCGCCAAAATTGCAAATTGCAAACAAATGTGCAAAGGTTTGAAAGATTAAACTTAGAAGGAGAACTTAGTTTGCATATATATAAATATATAAATGAACTATTAACATTTTCATACCTATTTCCCAAAGCTGTGTAAATGTGAAAAAATACTAATCACTCTTCTTTTTTTTTTTTTTTTTTTTTTTTTTTGTGTTTTTTTTATGGCNGTTATCTTAGGTGCACACACAAAAAATGTTACTCCAGTCTTCACCACTATTTTCATTGAAACAAATGTCCTTATAATACAAGACATTTATATTGTACAAGCAGCGGTATTGGAAATCATGCTAAGTAAAGTGGAGTTTCCTTCCTAACAGTTAAAGCATTCTCAGTTGCTTTTCCAACCAATCACCATACTGAAACATTCATACTATTCCCTTGTTGTAAGTATCGTGGCAATGTTATCTAAATAAAAAGGCAACAGTGAAACAGTTTTTAAGAGAGACCCACTGTATGATTACTAGCTGTTGGTGCTTGATGTAAAATATCTGACTTACAAAAGCACTTTGGCATGTTTTTGGACAAGCCTTATCAATAGCTGTAATGAGAAATGGCTAACAAAGGACTTTCTGTACAAACAGCAAATGAGATGCTTGCAGACAGAAGGGAATTTATTCTGAAGGGAAAGAATGAAGCCCAGTGTTCTCATTCACTGGCCCTTCACCTAAAGTTGTTTTATTGTTGTTCGTGTGTGTCTTAAGTACCATGAAGAACAGCATATGCTATTACAAGGATGTCCTGTTTCATCTGACTTTTGTTCCCCATAACCAAGCACCATTTTCATTATCAGATGGCAAAAGTAAAGCAGTGATAAAACCCTGGCATTCATTTTCTGAAATAGTCTCTAGAAAAGCCTACTTGCCACATAAGTCAGAGCTGGAGACACAGCATTATCTGGACATGTTTGGTTTCCAAAACAGTAACTCCAGTAAATGAATACATTGGTATAAATAATTTCTTCACTTAATTGTTACTTATGAATACAATAATCTGGTTTTCACTTTTTTAAAAGTCTGCATTAGACAAGGTTATAAAAAGAAGTTAAGACTGATGTCAGAGGTGGAGCAGAAATCACTGGGGGTGAGAGCTTCTTTATCTGGAAGCAGCAAGACTGAACTCGGCTCACTGTGGATGGGCTGCTTGTGCCAAGCACGAGGCTCCCCTGGATCCAGGGATCCTGTTACAGCCCCTTCCCACATCACTGCAAAGCAGAGCTCCTCCAAAAACTCACACCACATCTCAAGGAAACACAGAAGAACCAAGTAATTGCGTGTTTTGATTCAAAGTACATTAACAGCCACTGAAGGAGTCCCATATTCTTCACCTGGAGCTAAGGATCTGCTTTATCATAGTGGCATAAAAAATGTTCATGCATTGGCCATGAAAGATACCTGTACATTCAATATCCAGCACTGAGCTGAGCCTTGCTCCAGCTCTGCCCCCAGGGGCACTGGAAAAGTTTTCCTGTGTTAGTCCAGGGAACCTCATGTGGACCCTGCCCTCTCTCAGCCACTAAATAATCTCGGTGGTCTGCACAGAGGCAGTTGCAGGGAGAAATGAATGGTACTGTGACATTATTGAGCTGCCTCTCACTTTCATTTCTGTGGGAAAAAGAAATAAGCAAGAGCCAGCAAAGACCCTGCTAAATCCACCCTCAAAGAGAGATGTGAAACCAATTAGCAGGCTGGCCCAGCACCCGTAAAGTCGCTGTCTACACCATGAAATGTTATAAAACAAAACAGAACACAAAAGAAAAAGGAAGAAAAAAAACCAAATCAATAAAGAACAGGCCATGCCAAACAATAAGCCTGCAGGTGCTTGCAAGGTGCAAATCCAATATGAATAGTGGCACTTTTAGAAAACCAGCTATGACCGAGATGAAACCGAGCAGAGCGGAAATGCAGAAGCAAGTGAGGATACATTTTCAAAATATGTCAGGATTTATTCTGTTCCTAAAAGAAGCAGACAGTTAATCCACCCCGTTGGCAGGTGCATGATAGTAGGTGATTCCTTGCAACAAGCTCTGTAACTATTCTCATTACATTATTCTCCAGATGGGGATAGCAGTGAAGGGAGCAGAGGCAGAGGATGGAGCTGGAGGCACCATTTGCTTTGCTTGCAATGTAACTCGTCGTGCAAAAACAAAGGGCCACTCAAACGGCATTTCTTGAGTGGGGATGACACGCAGCAGCAGCCCCAGTGTCTCCATAGACACCAGCAGCTGCAGTGCACCTTTGGGAATTACATTTTGGAGAGGGGGGAGATGATGGCAGGCTTTGCTGCATTTGAGAAATGACTGACTCAAGTAGGAAATGAGGTGGCGTGGCTTAAGGATAGAGGGTGCATTTCTCAAAGAATTTATAATTAGGTGCTCAAAGTGTTGTTGTCTTCTAAAGAATACACCCTCCTCTTGCCCCCAAATTCAGTTTCCTGCAAAAGTTTCTAAGAAAAAAAAAAAAAAAGCAGGTTTTATGGATTAAAATATTTCTGTTTCTATCAGTTCCCAATTAGGTCCCAACGAATGCCAAGAAATTTAAGAGCAAAATTAAAAGAAATTTTGTTTCAAATTAAGGAAATGTTTTGTGTGTGTGAATAGGTCAATTTTAACATTCCTGAAATTCCTCTACTCTGTTTTACCCTGAAAACAAAGTTGACTCATTTCCAGAAGGTTCGGCAGCATTGAGAGACACATCAGCAGCTGGTGGAATATGGTTTCTTCAGCATTTCTCTGGCCGGCTCTCATCATCCATAGCAGGATGAGCTGGTCACATCTGCTGACCTCCTAAACCAGTGAGGCTGCTGTGAGCAATTCTGGGTTTTCCCACACTGTGAATAATTCCTACAAACCATCACCATCCCAAAGCCTATCGTTACCACCTACCAGCCTTGGAGGGAGAAGTATAGAATAAGGCTGGTTTGTGTTTTCAAATAATGGGGGGGAAAAAAACAGCTATGTTAAATAGAAAAATAAAAAATAAAAAAAAAAGCCATCTTCCACACTGACCCTGCAGAACACACTTTGTGCTGCTTGTTCCTGAGTGCTGGATCCCTGGAGACTGGAAAATTCATCCTTATTTATTTATTTATTTAAATTAAAAATCCTAGCCATGACCTTAGAGGTGTGTGTTTATTATCAGTTCCAATGCACTTGTCACAGCTTTGGCTGGAAGGGAAGTCAGGGGAGGATTTAAAAATAATAATAATAATAATCTAAGAAATTTCCCCATTTCAAATGTCATGGGTCTTTTGGGTTTTTTTTTTTTTGTTTCCAATTTGAATTTGGTTTGTCTTTCAGATTCCAAAGCTTTTGGATTAGTGGTTTCCAGCATGATGCCATTTCCCTGTCCGTATGACCACAGCACAGCCTTGCCTCAAGGGTTTGGTAACAAGAGCAAAAATAACCGCGGAAACCTCTGTGCAGTTCTGCAGCCTCTGAGGTAGTGCCACACCATTAGCAGGCAGTTCAGGAGCACAAGGGCAGGACCTCTGCAAGGGCTGTGTCTATTCCCTCTTATCCTTTCCAGAAAGTGAGTCTGGGCCAAAAAAAAAGAAAACCCACAAGGCCTCACTCAGCCGTTCACACAGTTACCTGCTTCAGCTACCCATCACGGACATATGTAAAGAGAAGAGAGTTTGTCTTTAAAACAAAACAGGCAGAAAAAGAATTAGTGGACCAGATTGATTCCACTTATAGCTCCATTATGCTATTCTAGAGCTAAATTTCATCCATATGTGAATTGCAACCCTTCAGAGGCTTAAAGTATGAACAATTTCTGGTTTGCCATCTCCCTTTCCCCCTCCAAAGGCACTTCTGCTCCCCTCGCAGAGCAAACAAGACCACTGGTATGTGCCACTCGTGTTAGAATTAGCATGGCTAATGGTTTTGGTAGCCTTAACAACATAATTCAAGGCAGTTATTATTCATGTTATTTAAGGAGAGTTCTAAAAAGTCTCCGAATCTCACCTGAGAGGGTGAAGAGCAAACTGGAAGCAGACAACAAAGGACAATGTAGTAGTGAAAAGGTGACTTGGCTCCAACAGCAAGATAGAACCGGCCAAACCCTTTTGTAAACTGCATTGAGACAACACGAATTTGGTTTTTCCAAGGGTTTGAGTGGTTTTGTACATTTCATTATTGATGAATTTTCTGCTTGTGTCAGCAACTGGCTTAACAGCAGTAGTTTTGGAGATGCTTGGCTTTTTTTATGGATATATTCCAAACAAGCCTGACAGGTAGCCTTGTGGTTTTGAATCCTCCACTGCCATATGTGCTCAATAAAAATGCAGCCTTGGTTGTCTCTGCTGATCCTGAGCAGGTGACTTTGGAGCATCAAGGTCTTCTCGTGCACGTTCAGAGCTGCACTGAAAAAGGCACCTGGGGAGGGGCCCAGACGCTGAGCACTGTTAGGGTGGTGACAACTCTTGTCCCTCCAGCTCCCCTGAGCAGCGCTCCATGGACACCAGGTGAGAAAACTGGCAGGCTGGGCCACCAGGACCATGAAACCACCCTGCCCCTGTTCCTCCTTCCCAGAAGCCAAGGCACACATACCCTCTGCAAGTAGGACAGCCCAGTCAGCCTTCGAAGAGCACCCCAAAAAACCGTTCCGCTGACCCTCCCTCAAGTCTTCATGCCAAACCCATTCATATTGAAATGATAATGGTTGACAGGAATCAATTTAGTTTGGCTAAAGAGGAGGCATCCTAAGAAAAAAATATGGTTTTGGAGGCCCACCCAAAAATGCAAAGGCTGGACTCTGTCTGAGAGCAGAACTTGGCCTCCTGTCTCCACTCCCACAAAAAAATGCTTGTAAATGTTATGCTCTTTGGTCTGTATTTTTTTCTCTCTCTCTGCATTAAAAACTGAGTGAATTTAGTGCTTATAAAACCAAGGGGCTGATAGCAACTGGCTAGAACCAGATGTCAGGGAGACTGGAGCATATCGAACAAACACATCGTGCACATGTAAGAATTCAGAAATATGTAGCTGCATTACTTATTCTCAGTCAGATTGTCCAACAGATTGATTTCTGAGTATAAAAACATCATGCCCAAACCTCAGGGCTTGGGAAGAAAGGGGAGAGAGGGAATGTAGAGATGTCTGTAGGCACCCACATCTATAGATTGAGGAAGAAGAGATATATATATTCCCTCTCCTCCTTCATTTGCAGCTCTGTCCTTCCCTGCTGACCCAACCAGCAGCGCACAGCGAGCCCGGCAGGGGCAGCTGTAATGCTCAATCACATCTCCAGCCCAGCAAGGTGCTCTGCCTTTGGAGAATGAGTGTCCCAGTGTGGGGACAAGAGGCCCTCCCAGGACATCCAGCCCCACGTTCTCCTGATGTGGAGCCATATGGACTCCTTTAGCCACCATCACTCAGGCTGCACACAAATCCAAACACTTTTAGAGGACTTGTACCAGGAATCCATGCCTGAAGAGCCAGCATTCCTTTCAACAAGGCATGGAAGGTAACTGGTGCAATCTGCCGGTAAACCCTATGGAAACACAAGCCTGTGGAGCTGGCTCCCTTAAGGGATTTGAGCTGTTAGTTTTAATGGCTTGAACGGGAGGGCTTTTTCGAACAAAAACTGGATCAGTTTTATTGACTTAGAGCGAAATGTTTCCGTTTATAGCTTGAGATTTCTGCTAAAAGATTTAAACAACCTTAAAGGCTCCTCCTCTGCTCCCACATCCCCAGCTCTGCTCGATGCATCCCCAGGTGACTTTATTCAAACATGAAGGCCTCCAAAAGCTCAGTTCTGGCCTTTCAGGCTCCCTCTGGTACCACCTCCTTCCCTGCTGCACAAGTTTCCAGAGCAGTTTGCTATCAGCAGGCACTTGCACTTTGCTGGTGCTAACAAAGCTCTTCTGAGCCTTTTTCTACCACGGCCTTGCTGCTAACCGGTCTCTACTGATCATCAGCATAAAAGCCAACATAGCCACAACTCAGCCTCTTCTTTAGATCAAATTTTCCTTGGATTTCCATTTCCCAGGCTTTGAGAGGAGAAGGAGCCACCACATCCCTCACTCAAGGTTTTGCACCCCCCAGAGTCTTCACCACTCCATGGTTTATCGGAGCCATGTCACATCCACCACCAGAGGGTCGTGACTGCAACAAGAGTGACAGCAGCACCTCAGCCGGGGCAGAGATCCAGTGGGTGAGATCTCCCTCCTTAGGGGATCCTACCCTGTGAGCTCTAGTGCAGGCTGCATCCCTAAGGACATCAGCTGGCTTCTCCCAGGAGACAATTCCTTCCCAACTGGATCCAGCAATCACTGCAGTCCTTGTGGAACCTCAGTTTCTGCTCGCGCTCTATAGCAGCAGTAACAGAGCAGCAGACACTTTTCCTGAGGGCCATCCCTCCCTCAGCTGCACACTTAGGACCACCACAGCTGTCATCATTCTTTCCAGCCCATGACCACATGTCACAAGGACTTCTGCTCCTTCACCCAAGTTCAGTTGGATCCACACAGCACTCACTTCATTTATCTGCTTCCAAATCGTGGAGAGACTGAGATCTTTGTGTTCTTTAGTCACCCATGCAGCATGAACTGGGATCACAGGTTGCCATCATTAAGTAGAGCCTGGGAAGAGAGGAGACGGGAAGTTAACAGTAACACTGATGGCTGTGGTGGCGGCTGCAATTTTAATCCAGTGACTCAAGCTTGGCAAACAGAAAAGCTGCAATGTATTAAACTGTGAAGAGTTTACAAGAGCTGAACATCTAAAATATAGCTCTGAGAAATTACTCCTTAAAGCAGGCAAGCAAGAGCATCATGAACAGAACCAGGAGAATATTGTTTTCACAGGAAACACTCCCTGGGTGTGTTATAAGCTCTGTTCTTTGGCCTGTCACCACATAATTTCTGCACTTCTTGTATTTCTCTCTTTTCTCATACTCAAGCACTGTCCTGTGATACAGCAGAAATGCATTTACAGCTAAAATTACAAAAGTGGTCCATTATGCTTTCCAAGGTAGCAAAAAGGCTGCAGTTTGTCACAGCTGTCTGGAGCCCCGAACACCTACAGCTGGCAGAGCTGTGATCCCCTTTCCTCTCCCCTGGCCCAGGCTGAATCTGTGCATGTGTGCACGCAGATTAAAGTTATATAAAAACAGATCTTACAGTGTTGTCTCTGGGAAAAAAAAAAAAAAAAGAAAACCTGAAAAAAAACCCCAAAAAACCCCCCACAAATAACAAGAAAGGAAAAAAAGGGTGCATCAGTGAAGCAAGAGGTCAGAGCATTCCTAAGCACTTATTTCAGAACAGCTCTGCTTCGGCTGCTGCTTCTTGGCTTCCCACAGTGGCCACACCAGCTTTCCTTTCTCACAGGGCAGGGGGAGTGGGGTGAATCATCTCACGGGGGCTCTTTCCAGAGGTGAAAAGTCTCAGCATGTCCAGCAGGAAAGCTGCAAAAAGATGGGAGAGGAGCAGCAGTTCCTCAGGGCAGAGCCAAGATGAGAAGCCCGGAAAGATCCAGCCCTGTATTGATTGCTCCAAGACAACCTTTTCCCTTGGAGACCTCCCAGGTTCAGCAGGTGGACACAGTACCCCCTTACCTCTTCCTCAGCTTCTCCAGGGAAGGAGGAATTTAGTGGCAACAGGCAGGGATAATCCTCAGGCACCTCTCAGCACTCATGCTACTCCCAAGCAGAAGCAAAATTCCACCACAAAAGAAACCACTTTCTGCTCTTCCCAAAACTTGTATAAACTCAAGCCTCTCATTGAGGAAGCCCAGGCCAGGCCCTACTTCAGTTAATGATGCTAATTGTGTTTTCCCCACGTCAGATGTGTGGAGGAGTGTACAGCTGTGGAACATCTCCAGCAATGGGGAGGCTCATCCAGGGTGTTGCTGGGTTGCTTCCATCTCACCAGAAGCCACCAAGCAAACGAGTCTGGAGGGAAGTTTGTACGAAGCAAAGGTCCTGTGGCTTTTTGGAAGCTCCATCTGGTTTACACTGGAGTCATAACCCTTGCCTTCAGAAATGCTTGCGGAAGGCTCAGGTTATGGTCAGATGAGGCTCCCACATCTCAAATGACAGAATTCCTCTTTCAAAATCAGATGGAAAAAGGCAGATCTGAGGTCACCCATTCCATGGGGTTGGGTTCAGCTTGCAGGACACACACCAGAGAGCAAATGACTTTCTGTAAGGTTCTTTCTACACCAGCTACAGCCCCATTTCTGCAGGCACCTGTGTTGGCCTTGAACGACAGGCAGGGACTTGCATGGCTGGGGGGAATTTCCATGTCCTCACTGCAAATGTTGGACTGTGAGAAGGTCTGGTTTTAGGCTTGAATATCAGTGTGAGTGGTATTAAATCACCCACAACAGTCTAATTAACACCTACACTACAAGGGAAGACAAAGCAATTTTGTGTTATTAACTCGGCCTAAACGGGCTGCAGCAGAGCCTGGGGCAGGCAAAGCTAAAGGTGGCACTGCTGCTGCGGGCACAATTCAAAAGAGTTTTCACTGATTCCAAGCCACCTCAGCTGAACCAAGCCCACTGAACAAATGGAAGAAATGAGGATCTCCTCTAATTCCAATAACTTGAAATCCCATTCAGTTGCTGGGCATGGTGCAGCTCATCTCACCATAGCTGAGAGGAAAAATAAACAACAAGCAAGTCCTGCAGAGCAGAGGGGGCTCCTTTCTCTGTTAGGCCTGCACAAGCCTCGAGATGGAAGCCTACTCTCATTTGAGGCCTTTGGGTGCTTGTATAGTATAAATATTTACTAATAACCTAGAGAGAGTGAGAGAAGGAGAACAGTCATTTTTCTCAGTGGCTTAGGGTTAAGTACAGGGCAATGGCATCTTAAATCCAGATGTTCTCCTTTTGGGATTTGCCCACGAGGCATATTCTCATGAGATTTCCCTGGCGTTTTGATTTGAATAGTAGCAAGCACTTTTAGCCCAATGATATCATGAGCAGATGACTCAAAATGCTCAAGAATTTTCTTTGTAAATTCTAGCAGTTTATTTTATGACTAATGCAGGGCAGAAACTTCTGCAGATTTCATCTTCCCATCCTTCTGTGTTTCTATTTTCAGTTGGTTTTTAAAGGATCCTGAACTTGGCCTGCTAGCAGAAGATTTATTTAAATTTATATATGATATATAAATACAAATATTGCGTGCACATGAGTGTGTGTGGGAGCTGTTCCCAAGGTGCTGGTGAAACGACACATCCCGATGGAGGCAGAGACAATGGAGATGCTGGGGCCTGCCCCTTTGGGAGACTGGGATAAAATGAGCGTGGGAACGCCCTTCCCACTGCAATTGTAGTGGGGCGCAATATTTAATGCCCTTTTACCACCTGTGCTTGCAAAGAGTTGCTTAATTGCCACAATCCTTGCACCTCTGGCCGAAACAGTAGCAGTGCCCAGATCCTATCTACAAAATACCCTGAACGTGGCAGGGGAGGGTGGGAAAGATGCCCATGACCCCCCAGCTGTGAGGGCAGGAGTGAGGAGGGTGTTTAAACACCAAGCAAACGCTGGACACCAGAACCAGGGTGAATAAATGTGGGAAATGGGTTGGAGGTGCAGCTGTGCTCCTTGGCCAATGCAGTTGCACAACGGCATCAATTCAAGGCTCGCACAGGGGTGGTTTTTCTCTCCGTCCAATTCACCAAGGACTTGCACGCTACTTTGGTGGATTTTCTGCACAATTACAGATTATTGCCATGGTAACAGATGCATCACATGACAACTTTGTTACCTCAGAGACAAGAAACAGCTGCTTAAAGAAACAGGCATCCTCCAGGAATGGGGATATTTATTTTCTTTTTTTTTTTTCTATTGGCTTCATAGTGTTTTAGGAGTCCTCACTGGTTTTCTCATGGACGCAGCTTCCATCATTTCAATAGTTAAAAATGTTTCAGTACATCAACTGAAAGTTATTTTCTTCCACATCATATTTTTGCCTCTTACTAGAAATGCAGAGTATATTTGAAGAAAAAAAAAAATAGGGTTCCTGTAATTTTGGGAGAAACAAAAAGGCTTTTTTCCTCCCTCATAAGCATCTCTCTCTAATGCTACCATTTTGTTTTTATTAAGTTAAAGACCACTGTAGCATTGCTAATAACATTATTTGAGAGAAATCCCAGATCCCTTGAAGTTAATGCTACTTTTCCTTTGGTTTGAGGGAGGCCAGAAGTTCTCTCTCAGGCCATATTCCCATATTCTGCAGAGAGTCAAGGCCCTCTCTGCTCCAGGTACCTTCAGAGGACCAGCCACATGTTAGAGAGTTTAACTGGCCAGGGAAACCCAGGAGGTGATATATTCTTGTGTAGATCAAAAATTACTGTTTATATTTATAAAAAAAAAAACAAGAAAAAGAAGTTCGGAGACATCATTTATTGCTACCTCAATTTTCAGACAATTTTTAATTGAAAGGCCTGTTTTAAAAAGCTTCACCAAGTAAGCCAGCCAGTTCGGATTTTTAACTCCAGTTGCCAAAAAATTCTAAATTTCATGCATAAGGAATAATGAAACCCTCGATTTTTTTAGCCCTCTTTTAGGACCTTTTCTCCTGCTGAATGTTATCTCTTGTTCACCTTGGGGAGCCCAATGGGGCTCATTCACCGACTGCACCTGGCACGGATGGCACAAATCACTGTCCCCAGCCCAGGGCTCAGTCCTGGCCCCCTGGCAGCATCTCCAGCCCCCATCCTGAGCATTCCAGCCTTCCCCAATCCCAGCCTTCACCGCAGACCTGCAGCTGCCTCAAAGTCACCCCATTCCCCAGCCCCCGGTGGTGTTAATTAAGGACCTGCCGGAGCTCAGACAGCCAGACCACTTCGGCCCACAGTGAATGTCTGATTAATTAAAGGCTTATAATTAACCTTCATGGCTGGAATTTCCCAAAGACCTTCATGGGCTGAGGTACACAAATCCCATCGACCTCAATGGGAGGCTGGAATCAAATCGCTTTCCTCCCTCGCTGGGGATCCCCCTGCACACCAGCAGAGTGAAACGTTTCCCTTTCCCAGGTTTGGATGTGTTAGCCCAGGTTTGGATGTGTTTGCCCAGGTTTGGATGTGTTTGCCCAGGTTTGGATGTGTTAGCCCAGCCTTGCAAGGCTGCTCAGAGAGAGCTGGAAAATAAATCCTGTGCAGAAAACCCTGCTGTGCCCCTCTATGCCACCACCAGCCCTGCTCACACCGTGGGTTTACACGAGCAGAGTTCAGAGCCAGCACCAAGCTCTGCATCCAATGGAGCTTCTCCAGATTTATCCCACCTTAATGGAGATCGAGAGTCCCCAGATAGTCCCAGAAATAAGAACTCAGGAAGCGCAATCTATCGGACATTAAAGAACCCCAGATGGTTTTTTCTTTAACCATTTTGGTTTAGATTTTTTTTCAGGAGTCAGATTTTTTTCCCAAAAAAAAATTTTAACTGGGAAGTCACCTCTGTACAGGACATTTTTGTTAATGAAGGCACTGCCTTAACGTGGTTTTCTTTAGTTAAATATTTCTGGTAAATGAAATTCTGTTGTACAGCTTAAATCAGCAGTGTAATTTTTTTGCTGTAGTTGTTTTTATTTGACCACATGGAGCTCAGTGACTTGTAACCCAGTCCCTCAGCCTATTTTTAAATTTCATGTGGACCTTTTTCAGTCATTTGGTAGCTTTTTTTAGAAGCATGAGAATGGAAAGACCAAACAATGTTGCTTTATCACTGAGAGCTTTTGTTTCACAGGATCACAATTGAAACGAGTTTGTTCAGTTCTCAGCCCAGGCTCTGTGGAAGAGGAAATCACAATTTTTTAATAAAAAGGCTCCTAATCTTGTAATTTCTGGTTCATGCTAGCTCTCTATGGAAGATGTTACATGCTTGTTCTATGATTCAAATCTTGGTCCAAATTATCCAGACGGCAGCAGACAAAACTGGACAGTCCCTGCAGGATGTTCACATTCTGGTGGACACAGGACTTCAGGGTTTTGCCCTGGTCCCCTTCTTTCCCTGACTTCCCCCTCTCAGCTGTGGCAGTGCTACTGAAAACCCAAGCATGAGGAACCCTCAGGAGAGGCAGTAGTGACGAAAGGCTTCAGGACAGCACAGGGACCCCTGACAGCTGCACCCCTGAGCCTAGGGACGAAACTCCATTAATCTGGCTTTGAAAAACTCCACAAGATCTCACCTGGGTGCAACTTTGGGTATTTTCTTGACTCACTTACTTGTTAAGCCCGACAAACGTTTTTGTTTCCACTTGGAGACAAAGGAACAGGGGTGTAGGGAAGGGAAAGAGGGATGCTCTTGGCCCTTCAGCAAAGTAAAAGCAGAAAATCATCCGATAGAAATGCCCCAAACTTAAACAGGGCTTTAGGCAGAATTAACAGACCAGACCTCCAAGCCATCAGAAATTCCCGGCTGAATAAAAGATTGATTTCAAAGACTCAGAGATACCTCAAGGCCAGCATTTCCAAAGAAGACGGGAGCTGATTGGAACTGAAGCATTCCTCTTGTTCAGTGCATTTGTGTGAGCACTTTAAGTCTCCAAAGATTGAACTATAAAGAGAAATTAGTTTATTAATAATTCACAGGCTCCAAGAAGAAAAAAAGTCAAAAGCATATGCTCACGAACAAAGCTGATTTTATTTTCCCTGTTTAGAATTGAGCAACATGTAGAAAATGAGGGTGTCGAGCTGAAAAATTTAATTCAGGGCTTTTTCTCTTCCTTCCCTTTAACCCAAGCAAGGATATATTCCGACGTCCTCATGAGCACTGAAAGTTCTTCAAATCCCAAATGGTTTATGTGAAACATTAAAAGCACACTATCATCTCCAGGTCTTTAATAGTTTAGGACTTTTTCATGGCATAGTTATTATCCAATAGCTCTTAATTGCAGCTTGTACATTTCAAGACAACACATTCCCAGGCTGGAATAACAGAGATTTTAGATTCCTCACCCAGCACCACGGCAAAGCACATCCTTACTGTCGGTATCTCATTGTGGCTGGCACTTCCCTGTCCCACTTGCCCAGGTTATGAGGTCTGTAACATTCATGTGATAAAACCAATCATGCTATTCCTTCTGCACCCAGGCATTTTGATTCTGTGCTTGTCCCTTGTGATTCCGTGCTTGTCCCTTGTAGTTTTGGTAATTGCTTGATTATAGGACTCTAGATAAACAGAGGAATTGAAGAGCACGCTTCTTAAAATTCACTGGAAGGTAGACAATAAGGGGGTTGTGAATTTAAGAGAAAATGCTTTCCATTGCCCAATGGAGAAATTACAATCAGAACAGGGTGGGTGCCATAATTTTGGTCACACTTATTCGAATATTGGTTCTTCTAAAAGTGAATATTGGTTCTTCTTCTGAAAGTCCTTGTTGCCCTCTACAGGAGAGCTGAATATGAGGTGTTTCATCCCAAAAAGTGATAAGCAATTAGATACTACAGGGGTTGTTTTTTTCCCCTAAAGTCAGAAAAGGGAAAAGTATCATACCATGACCCAACCTCAGCAAGGAAAAACCAGATTATGAGTTAGAATTACATTACTAATGTAATGTGTCAGTCCCGTTTGTTTCTTGGTTTCCATTCTATTGAATCACAGCATTACTGCTTTTGGAAGGAATCTGATGATAAAGAAAGCCACCTCCCAACAACGGAGGAGAGTGATAAAAGGAGAGGCCAGCCATCATCATCCTAAAGGAAATAACCAACCCTGGAGCCCTGGAGCAGCTGTGATTCCCACGGGACTCTGCTCTGACTCAGAACCCAGGCTGCAGCTGATGCTCTTCCCCCCGGATCCCACTCCCAGCCAACAAACTGTTGCTCTCTGAATGTAATACTTTTAACCATGTGAATTTTTTCCCCCAAAGATAATTATTTATTTCACCTCTGGGTGAACCAGAGTGGAACATGTTCCAGAGCAGCACTAGAAGAATGCAAAAAGCTCAGATAAATTCCTTGTGAGATGATTTCCTCTTTTTCCCCTTCTCTTTGTGAGAAATGCGTGACTGGGAGACAGAGATCGCTGTCCTGACAGCAGGTTCCTCACAAAACGCAGAGTTCACGGTGCACAAAGAGCAAAGCAAAGCAGGTTTAGCTGCTCTTGGCTGCTCAGAGTTGTTTCCTAATAACTCTACATCGCTCAAGCAAAGGATTAGGCTGTTGTTGCTGTGATAGGTGAACTGCAAGAGATGGAGATCCAAATTCTAGAGTTACTATTTCATCCTCTCCCAGGCCAAGTTCCTCCTGGCTCCAGCTGGAGTCCTTGAAATCCAGGGAAGTTTTGCCTGACTCTGGAGTGAGTAATGATTCCAGGAATCAACATTTGGAGATAACACCAAACTGAGTATCTTTGCTAAATTAACTTTCCTCCTAAGGTCATCTCTGTAACACTCGAGCACACAACGTGTTATTTTCAAAACGAGCCGGTCTCTATCTGTTTATCATCAGGCCAATACATGAATTACTGGTGATTTTTCCACAAGGCACATATAATTCCAGGCTATTAGGCAGTGCTCATCCATACCTCCACTGGGCAGATGTGCTCCCTGGGAGTGGCTGTCCGGGCTCTGGCAATAATAACCCAGCACGGGCAGGAAAATCAATCCCAACAAGTTTCAGAGGGACCCTTCCAAAGCTCCCCGGCATGTGACAGAGGGCTGCTAATGAGAGGGAGAGATCATATTCATTGCATGAGTGACAGGTGAAAGGGAAGATTAACGTTAGCATCCACCTGCTCTTTGGTGCCCCAATTAAGACCTCCTACTGTCAGCAGGAACGTAAGATGCAAATCAGCCCATGCCCTTCCCCCTCCTCCTGGAAGGCTGTGGCAGGATTTGGAGTAAAGTACAATGAGAAAAGAAATGCGAAATCTTGAATGACTCCCTCGCTCTGCGAACCATTTCCTTGCTTCCCGTTTCTGTCCCTATCCCGCCTTTTCCTTGCCACCACTCACCTCATTCTCCTCATCTAGAGAGGGAACATGACCTGTTTCAGCAAGGGATCCCTGCCCTGGGGACAAGTCCCAGGGACAGACTGTAAAACCCATGATTTGAATTGACAATACTTATCCCTGCTTTAAATTCATGTGAACCAACCTTGCTCAAGCCACTGGCAATAGAGGAGATGGGTGGAAATATCATTGAAGGAGATATGGGGAATGGAGAAGGAGGGGGTTGCTCATCAGCTTATCATGCACTGGGTCCAGGGAATTGCTTTTGAGGCAATATTTTAATGCAGCATTGGCAATCCGTTCTGGAATATTGCAAATCCATGAGTAGCTCTTGTGAGTGCTTTTCCAATATGTCCATACTATCCCATTTTGTCTCCTCCTACTGTCCAATATTAATCAAATATTGCTTATCTGGTGGAATTCCAGCTGCCAAGGTACTGTAAACTTCTCAAAAGTAATTGTCCTTTCAACTTCCTTGTAGCTGTGGCGTGAGGGAACCAGCCCAGAAAGCGCAAATCCACTGCAATAGGAGGAAAAAAAAAAAATGAACAAATTTGCATCCTTCTCTCCTTTTAAAAAATAAAAAAAAAACCAGTTACAGAAGGTTTAAAAATGGCTTTTAAAAATAGGTTAACATCAGTTCAAACTGGCAGTAACATTTTGGGTAGGTTTTGGAGAGCAGCCCTCCAGGACCCCTGCCCCTGCTTCTCCCGCCCAACGCAACGGGCAGAGGTGACCACGCTGTGTGGCAGGCGCACAGCCAGGGCAATTGGCCTTTCCTTCCTCCTCCCAGCTCTGCTGGCTGCTGGAAAACATGCATCAATTTGTTTTTCTCCCTTCAGGCAGAAAATAAAATTGGTAAAAATCTTCCCAGCAGGAAGCCAGGAAGCCCTGTTTAAATTTTCCCAAGGGGAGGGGGGCAACTCAGCAAAGTCAGTATTTTCCTGCAGAAAATTTCAATTTGCGTAAAGACAACATTTTATTAGAACAATTTATTGATAGGAAACATCTAGAAATCTCATTTCAGAGCTTTATTGGCAGAGAAATGGTCTCCTGCATTTCAAAACCTCAGATTCTTTTCTCCTTCAGCAAATTGACGGCTTTTGACCATTCAGTTTAAAACACCTCCAGTCCTTCAGTTTGTTGGCCTGTTGCACTTTCCATCTGGGGTGACTTAGCCCAAATCATCTGAAACAATTACACACACTCAAAGTCCCTAAAGCTCTAGAAACACTGATGCATAGGAAGGGAGTGGGATTCTTGGGACACTCTCGAGTTCATTTATCTCGTCTGGGAATCTTTTGACAATACCCACAGCCAGCAGCTGAGTGGAAAGCAAGAGCTCTACAGCTCAGTTTCTCAAATTCAGTACTGATGCTGAAATTAAAGCTATGAAATCCTTTCTCCCAGTGGTGTTGTGAGAATAAATTCTTCAGAGGTACTAAAAGGCCCTCAGATATTAATGCTGAGTGCCTGCAAGAGTGCATAGAAAGATGGATGGTGTTTGTCCTCCGCCCCCAGAAACCATTAAGTTCCATTGCTCTGCAAAGCTCCCTGATGCACGCTCTCTGCTCCTCAAAGCCGAGTGCATCCAGTTGTCCTCTCTGCGTGCACATTCAGTGGGGTTGGAATGGTTACATTTAAGGAAAGAGGCAAAGAGAGATTTGAAAAAAAAATCTGCCAGAAAGGGAGAAAGTTATGGACTCCTGTGAAGAGGTACAGGTGGAAAGAGGGAATGGTGCCTGTCTTGGGATGAGATTAGGACAGACAGGAGATTTGTGACTAGGTTTTACGCAGAGACGTGGGGGAAAAAAAATGCATTTATGTATTAAAGGATGTTAATTTGCGCAGAGTAATTTTCCATAGATTTTATTGATTGATTTCAGGCTTTGAGGGTTTAACTGCCATGTCAGTTTGCCCACTTTAATTTAGCATGTGGATGACTTATAACAACAAGCTGGTTTTATCACTTGAAACCCTTCCTAATTAATGATAGACAAAAGAGGTACAGAGAAAACACTCTGGGTGAGCGCATTCCTTTCCCTTCTCTTTCATCCTCGAAAAGCTCTTAAAACTTGTGAGCTTCAGTAAATTATTTGGAAAACTGTTAAATACACAGGCACAGCAGCAGTAACAACTGTGCAAAGCTAATATACCTCACAGAACTGGAATTATTGCAATAAGGATTATTCCAGATTTAGAACAAGAAGGATAAATATCGCTATGAAAAGTCTTCATCAGTGTCTTCAGCCTCATCATTTCCTACGGCTGTGATTCAGTTATTAAAGTGTACACATGCTAGGGAAGAAGTCAAATCGCTACAGAATGAGAAAAAGAGGGATTAAACCTGGCTGGGATCAAACAGGGATACAACTCTTCTGCCACTGGCTTAGCTCACGGTGCTGGGCGATGCATCGGACACCTCCCTGTTTCATTCGTCCATCTGTAAACTGTTAAAACAATTCTCACCCCAGCATCCAGGAGAAATCAATCATCAGGACAGAACTGAACCAAACAGCCGTTAAGTTCTTGGATGGAAGACATAATAGGAGCACAAATATTTTCACTTGAAGTGTTATACTGCCCTCAGTTAGACTCTGCTGGTGGTGACGTTCGACTGAGCACAATCTCCTTGCTTTCAGGACAGGCTGTGCTTTCAAGCTCTTTCCAGAAGATTTTATGGCAACAACATCTGCTTTATCCTGAGCCCTTTGCGAGGTTGCACCCAGTGATTGGCATCGCAAGACCCCAAAGTTTTAATTCCGAGAGACAGCTCTGAGCACTCTGCAAACAGAGCTCCAACACCTTTATGGAATCTCTCACCTTAGGGAGACCCTTGCCATGAAGTGCCCGTGTCCTGCCCCTATATTGCACACAGCAGCAGTATTGCCAAGTCTAAGCACTTTGCATCCTCTGAAGCGGCCAGGATAATGCTTCACAGAGAACTTTGAGGTCTTTAAAGCAGGAATGCACTTACATTGTACCCACGCTTAACCTCTGGTTTTGGTTACACTTTGAACCCTTCCCCTGAAACCACTCGGACCCAGGCTTGCCTTTGGTTTTCTGAATGACAGAAGCAGTTCTTGTGCCATCCCATAAATGCAGCAGCCGGGGCTTGATAAAGATCCTGAAGTACTGAGAAGTGCAAGCTCATTCTAAAAGTGGGCAACACCACCAAGCTCACTGGAAGGCAAACACAAATCACCAAATTTGCTCAATATGGAGGCAGACACAGAACAGAGCCTGTCCAGAGCATCTCTTGAGGGTACATTTCCTCAGCAACTCCACTGCATCCTTCCATTGCCCAAAGAGCCATGGTGTGGCAGCCAGCAAACTACAGAGACTGCTTAGCAGATTTTTTTTCCACAGGTAAGAAGATTTCTGCAATTCTAGAAAATGTCTTTCCTTTTTTTTTGTTTGTTTTGTTTTGTTACAAGCTTGCACAATATACTGAAATATTCCAGGGTTTATTTTCAATAAATAGTACAGAGAGACTGGTTCAGATGCAGCTAGAATTGGAGCTGAGAGCTACAGGACTGATGGCACTGCCTAACTTTTCATCAGTGCTGTCAAAGACCTGGAGACTAAAAACAGAGGGGAAACCAAATCCTGCCAAAGTTACCCTACTGCCCCTTCGTCTCCTGGCTCGCGGTGCAATTTATTCCCAGACATCAAACTCAAACCCCACATCTGCCTGTACTAAAGGATGTTTTCCTTTCCTGTGCACCTTCAACTGCACAATTTGCATTAATCCGACCCGATGATCACAGTGTGGCCCAAGCAAAAAGCACAGACACAACGCACGTGATGCCATCCAGGGTCTGACCGGGCATTTTTGTCCTGAAATTTCCTTCCAAACCCTCAGGTGTGGCCATTTTTCAGTGGTGGCACAGAGAAGTGACGGCACGTCATTTACCCCTGAGCTCTGTGCCCTCCCCAGCTCTGCATGTGCCAAAGTTGCTCGTGGAGCTCCCATTGGTTCTGACGATGCTTTCAATTTAGCAAATGTTTATGCGGCTCTTGGTTGGAAAAGGATGGAAAAAGAGTCCAGGCACATCACTCTAAATAGGTCTGTGGGTAACACTTTAGCTACACATTGAACTTAGATTTAGTAGCATCGTTATTGCATGTAATGTTTATTTTATTAGGTTTATTTTATTAGTGTGCCCACAGCAGAATGTAAGCCTTGTCTTTGTCAGCTCTAAAGGCACCCCACAAGAGGGTCTGAGTAGAAAAATATGGTGCAGTTCATTTTTTCCTTTGGAAAAGCCAAGCAGATGCTGATGAGTGGATAGTCACAATAAGTGTGTGTTTTGAATGCACTATTAAGCTCTGAAACTCAGCTGAGTTAACTTGGTGGGAAGTTGGGTTTAATTTGATCCTGTCTCTGAGTGTTCATAAAATGATGCAATTCAGCTTTAACCAGATGAGTGGTATCATCAAAATACATTATTTAAATCCCACCCCCTCAACCATGTGGCCAAATTGGAAGAAGTGTCACTTAAGTATCTCCTTCCAGGCCAGGAAAAGATCAGTCACACTTTAAATTAAGTGTCTCAAGTAAGGATTTAATTTAGACTTAATAAGACAGCGATTGTACGTTAAATACCATTGGGTTATTAAAACCATATTCATTGAGGTTTTACAGCTATGTCAGGACAATATGCCATAAATGGAAAAACTGGTAACAAGACACAGTTATTGATTCTGACAACATGTGCTAGATAGGATGCATTCACATGTTCAATAAAAATAAGATAAACAAGCATGTTTTTCAGAGTATCCATGGATCTCCTCACTAAAATGCCAGAGCACTCAGAAACCAAAGCAAAGTTATCCTCAGTGCCTCCCTGAGAATGAGATTTATTTTTCCAATTGTTGGGGAAACTGAGGCACGTAGAGGGCAACAAAGGCATTTTCCTAGGCTTTGCTAAACAGCTTTTGGGAGAGCAGAGATTTTAAACTCCCCTTACGTCTCTCCTGTGATTTAACCACAAGACAAACCCGCTGAAGACCAGGGTGGGTCTGAACAAGGAGAATCCAAAGAGCAAACCCAATCCAGCCAAGGACACAAATGTCCCCAGATGGGACTGAGGACAGGGCGGGCAGGGCAGGCCTTTGCTGAAGAGGGAGCAAAGGTGAGGTCTGGGCAGACCCAGGGCACTTTTGTCCTTGGGATGGGTGAAGCTCAGGAGATCCTAGATTCTTTAGAGTGGTTGTGCAAGGCACTGGCAACACCTCTGCAAATCCTAGGAACAATATTGCATTTGCATATATTAATTTACACACAAATATGCATCTCTGTGGCTGTGCATACATAACACATATATGTGTATAAGAGGACTTTAAGGAGACACTTTCCCACCAGAGTAAAACTTGGAAAAGAGATTGTTTATACAAAAAAACATTTCCTTTGCCAACAAGTTTCTGTATTCCCCATACTGTTATTAGAGACGTTTGTGCTTAAATCAGAAGTCCCAGCCCTGCCTCTCCTTCCATCTGAGCCTACACAGATTGCATAATCCTCTGTTTGTGGCATCATCACACGTTGCTATAGAGACAGCGAAACGCCTGTGATGATGATGATGTCAAATTGCTCAGCCAGATAGCGCCAATATCAAGATAGAGGAGGAGGGGGTCTACATGCAGAAGCAAAGCATCATCTCCAGTCAGTAAAGAGGAAAGGTAATATTATTTATAGACCTTTAAAGGTAAACAGATGTCAGCTCCAAACAAGCGTGACTTGAAAGCTTTCTCTGGTGTGAAAGTCCCCAGCTCTGCTCCCATTTTCAAAGGCTTTGCTTCATCAACATGACTTCTTCAATTGCTCTTTTATTCAATGGGCTCTATAAATTTGGGAGAAGTTATGCTGCTACTGCCATGGCAATGTGGCAACCCTATGAATGCTGTGTCTGTCTCCTCTTGTGGCTACGTCTGGAGATGGGCTAAGATCCCTTACTCATAAGAAATAAGTGTTGCTCCTGTTCAGGGCTTGAGACTGGGCTCAGACTCGGATGCTCTGCTGTTCTAAAGAGCAGCACCCAAAATTCCCATGGCAGGGAGCCCATAGGGGTGGCAGGGAGACAGAGACATGGCAGTGGTGGGATCCTCACTCCCAAATCCATATGTAGATGTCAGAATTGCAGTTTTCCTGAAAAACGAAAATGTTTCTGGCTCCTGGAGGTGGCGTGCCCTGACTGTCAGGAGCCACTTTGTTCTGCACATGTCAATCAGGGGAAGCAGATCTGATTTCTCACTGACATTTCATCTTGAATTTCTGCCTGCGTCCACGTTGTCCTCACAATCCAAACACGGGTTTACATGACAGTTGTAGGAAGCTGACATGAAAGACAATTATATCGTACGATTCTTCTAAACAGAGAAAATGGTAGTTTGGTTTCTTTCCTGCCCAGCCTGTTTAATTACCAGGATATCACGGAATGCCTGCATTGTAATAAAACTCCAGAGTGCATCCAGGTACCAGGGGATTTATTAACTTGCACTCAACACTGGCAATCAGCAGCCAGGGTCAGATGTGCCTGGGACGATGACATCACCATTTTTGGCAGCTCTCTCCAACGAGTGTTGAGTGAGGTAATGTCCCCAAAATTAAAACTGACAGCAGGATTATTAATGATAGATTCCTTGAGCCTTTTCTTTATGTTTTAAATTGGTGTTCCATTTCTTCTATCAGAGATTGCCAAAAGATCACCATAACACTTCTGCACAGCAGCAGTAAGGGTGATAGGGACAGCAGCAAGTGACACTGGGGGAGCAGATTCCTGCAGGATGGTTTGGTCACACATGGGCACTGATTGTATTTTCTACTGGAGATGGGCGGGTGTCACGGCACCTGACCAGTTGCCATCCTCGCAGACACGCCAGCATTCAGCTCTGGGTGTACAGCTGGAATTAACTCACAGGGATGTGGCTGCCAGCAGCTGAGGGAGAGTTCAGTCAGAGGAAGGCTCTGTGTCCTGCTCCAGGCCTTTAAGGTATCGCCAGGGACGCACCAAAACACACCAGGTGGCCCAGAAAGCCTTGCCCAGCACATTCGTGGATATTTTTTAGATTTTTCTGGAGAAGTTTGCAGGTGGTTTAGCCTGCCTGGCTCAGGGGGGTTTTGATTGTTTGTTTTCAAAGTTTTGCAAGGGAAAGGGAAAGGAAGGGAAACCCAAGCTGTGGCTGACACCCTGTGATCGAGCTCCCTCAGCCCAAGACCTCAGCAGCCACAAACCAATGTCAGGAGTGTGGAGCACAGGCTTCAGCCACACTGACCCAGGGCAAACAGGGATGACACCAGCGCACTGGAACCTGCATCTCTCTAAACATCTGAACCCAGCCTTCTTTTTTTGCTCAGTTGAACATCAGATGGAAAGGTTAACCTGAGACACTCCTGAAATCTGTTACAGCAACTACTAACCATGGTACCACCTCTAGATCCCAGGAATACAACAGCCTTAACACTTTCCGTACAAAAGACAGAGAGCATCCAGGGTCCCACTTTCTGGAACCCTCTTCTCCCACTGCTTGAGCATTTTGTTTCCTCAAATTCTACTCAGATTCATCTCTTGACATTTCTCTGTGCTGTTTTTACCTGTCCTGCTCCTTCCCCCCTGTGCCTGCACTCTGCACCGAGACCAACACAACCAAACAACAAAGCCTGAATACAAGCCTAAGCTTCGAAGACAAATTCCTTATATGGGTTTGCCAAACTTGCCAGAAGGAGACTTTAGAGATTAGCAAAGGCAAGTACCTGGGTTTTTCCTGTTAATCGTATTCTGTTACAGCAGCAGATGGAGGTGGCTTTGGTATTTGGGGCATCTATTGACAAATTAAATCCTCCAATGGTCGCCAGGCACTACAATGAAGAAATAGAAAGTACTGGAACTGTTTGGAACTCAAATAGCTTTTATTAAATAGTATTTACTACCCCTAATAGTCACCTACCTCAGATAAAATCCATCTCATCAGTGCATTACTCTGCCTGAGCACAAACTATAGACCCGAGCACTTTTATGCACTTTAAAATGCTGTAAGAGCATTTTACTGTATTGTCTTTGTGCGTAGGTGGATGGCACAGTGCACAGAGCAGTCCCTGAACACTCTCCTGGAAAAGGCAGACCCTTGAAGGCCCTACAGTCCTTGAGCTGCTCCCATATTCCAGAGCAGAGGCATATATTGCAAAGTCAAAATGAAGACATGGAAATCTGAAATAATTATGGAAGAAATGAGCAAAGTTTTGGTCATTGTTAAATTGGCTAAGAGAACAACCCCACCTAAGAGTCCTTCTGCCAACTCTGACAGAGTGGCCAAAGATAAAGACAAATATGCCTCAGAGATGGAGCACAGCTGTTAAAATAACAGTAAAGACCAAAAAAAGTGCACAATAGTTTAAGTAGCTGTGCCCATTCCATGTTTCTCCCCCAATGCCATTGGTGGCAAACCAATAGTTTGTCACCAGTTTGAATTTTTAATTCTTTCCTATGCAGATGTTGCCCTTACAAAGTCTAGCAATAACCTCACAGAACTCCATCTCTCTAACGATGATAAAATGCTTTAGTTAATTAAACCTCACATCTTTTCTGAAAGTGTCACACTAAACGGTGCAGCAGCCTCCTTGCTAAACACAGCTCTTCCAAAAATGTGGTTGTGGGTTTTGCACAGCCACTCTCCCACTCTGTATCAGTTGCAAAGGAACTTCAGGGGAAGGTTATTTACAAATTGATAGAGAAAATGTATTGGAACTGTTCTTACTAAAATGTTTGGTAAGGTTATTTCAAAGCAAAAAATCACCCTTTCACCAAAACCAAAGTGTTTTGCAAAAATTACCTGGATTTCACATGAGATTTCAGCAGGAAAGTTCATGAAGTTCAGCGTGGACTAACTTACCCCTCTCAGTGAAAGGGGAGAATGTGCAATCAGTCCAGACCCCGATCTTGGAGTCTGAGTTTCATATTGCAAAAACCTTGGAAAGACTACCTTTCATGTCAGCGCAAAAGCATCTCAAAATTGCAAAATGTGGTCACCAGACACAGTTGTAGTTTTACATCTCATTCTATCATCAGGCAAGTTTGGGTCTGGTTTATATTTCCCTTTCAGGTAGTGCAGTTGATAGTACAAGTAATTACAACAATAATGCCTCCAGTCAGTACCTACTTGTAAAAACCCCTTTACATGGCTTGGACACGTAACATGGCGTGTAGAGCTCTGAATTTACTTTGTTAAGAAATAAGCATTGTATTTGCTGTTAATTTCTGCTACACTGCTCATCGTTTTACTCTGAGTAGGAAAAGGACAAAGGTTTTACCTGAGCCCCTTTAGCCAAGGTCAGAGCACAGTGGTTTGGGTACTGAGGTTCATTGATCTGAGGACTCCAGAGAGGTTTGCAGGGGGACATTTCAGCCCATGGGTTTGCACTTGGTTCATGCAGGCTCCGATTCAGCAGATTAATTAAAAGACAACATGATATTGGGGGAAAGAGGGCATCTCATTCACTCCCATGCTTGCCAAGAATCCGAACTTCAGCCCCTGCGTGGAGTTTGACTGCAGCACTTAAAAACACAGCAAGGAAAAGCTCCTCTAGGATGAAAAGCTGATGCAGAGCTAGTTACAGGAATATGAGTTTTGGCAGCCAGGATTCATACAACCTACCTAGGAAGGTAACAAAGAATCAAGACCTATCTTCACATCAGGTACCAGCTTTGCTCTTATTAACATTGTGGATCCTGTGGTGGTTTCCTTCACTCCCAAAACCACTAATTTAACGTACAGTACAGTCATTCTATGTGGGGGGAAAGAGAAATTCTTTCTTCCTTCCTGTTGGAAAACTCTTTGGCAGTAACGCTTGGATTGTTTTCTTTGTAAATTATATTCATGCTGTTTTCAAGATGTTTTCCTGACTTCATTGAAATTTGACCAATTTAACGAGTAATGTAGAACTTGTTTCCATGTTAAAAATCTCTCAGAGCTGCTTGGGAATAATTATTAAAACTTCCATGTGTGCAGCAAGGCCAGTCACTTCTGCAAATAGAAAAAAACCCCAAAACAAACAGTCTGTAACAGAAGGATGTTGCTCTCACAATAGGCAAAGGAGTGCAAAACCCAAGGCCACCAACCTTTGGAGACCAGGACCTACACTGGCTCCGTGCCAGGAACATAACACTCACACCTGGCCTTCCTGCCAAGTTCCATTTCAAAAAAAGTTGTAATCACTGATAAGGGACCAATACAAAGCCCTGAAATCAATGGAGAGGCTCACATGGAGTCTATCGGAACGTGACTTGGGCTCCAAAGACCTGACCTCTGGCGCAGCCATCAATGCATGCTCCAAAGCCCTGCAGCTCCCCCTGAAATCAGTGCTTTGGGGACAAAGGGGTTGAGGTTTGCTGTAAACTCTGCCTGATGCAGGTACAAGTGACAGGGAGAGAGCAGCTGCTCCAGCCCAGAGAGCCAGGAGGCGACTGCCTGAACACTTGTGGCTTTGCTGAGATGGATGTTAAACCCACGTGTGCCCTGGGAGGTCTGATGGACTTGGTGCCACAGTCACTCACAGCTCCATGTTCCACAATATTCCCGCACTATTCATCTGACTCTTATTTTTAAAATTCCTTCAAGATCCCAAGCGTAGGGATCCTATTTTGATGGACAGCTGCCAAGATTCACCCTCTAAACTGAGGGTTTTACTACCCAGAGCTACACATTACTTTAATGATGCATTTTAGACAGATTCCTTGAAACAACAGTTCTAATATTGTTCACAGCAAACCAGCAGCTGCAGCAACCTGAAATATCCAGCCCCTTCTGCATGAGCAATGGTAACAACACCGTCATTAAAAACTCCAGCCATCTTTTGGCCATCGCAGCCTATTTTAAATTGGTGCCAGTGGTGCTGTTGTCAGACTTTCAGGCACCCCAAAACCCCTGTGAGCTCAGCAGAACCCAGAGCTGTGTGAAGGCAGCAGTGCCAGGGAGGTGCCTGAAGCGCAGCCCCGTGTCAGGAGGGTGGGAAATGTCCCCGTTATTATCGGAGCAGAAAGCCAAAGGCAGCCCTTGCTGTTTGTACAGGATGCGAGGAGAGTGTTGTGCACATGGAGTTTACAGAGCTGGGATACAGAAGCTGACGGTTTTATGACTTTGATAATCCTTGCAGGGAGCTGTGTGTCTGTGCGGCCCAGGCCGTGACAGGTACGAGGAGAGGCAGCGGTGGTGCTCGGGGAGCTGCTGCACGCTCAGGCACTTCTGCCAAGCCTGTGGGGAGCCTCTCAAACTTGAATGCCAGCTTACACCGACTAATAGGAGACACCAAAACCTCACAGATTTCTTTAGCGATAGGTTTTTTCATTGTTTTCTCTGGTGGATGAACACAGGTTCATGGGGACACACAAATGTCCCTTTTTCCTCCCCACCCCCTTTAGGCTCTGAGAGCAGCTTTACAGGCCCTGCTCCTCTGCAGCTGCCTCTGAGGCCCTGCTTTCTCCACAGGATTCCCTGGAACACTTACAGTCACCATTAGAGATAAAAGAAAAATAGAGCTGGAGGTTTGGGCCACCAGAATAAATGGCCAGACATCTAAATCAATGGCTAAACAAGCGCACTTGTGAATTTATGGGTGATCCCTGCTTTTAGCTACTTCTGTACTGTTCTTTGGCTCAGCAGCTCTGAACAAAGCCCTTGTAACACTCCCATTTCCTCAGCATCAATAATCCATCCCTGCAGGGCTGGCTGGGCCATGCCACAGGGTGTCACAGTGCTGCAAGCCAGCACCAGGTGACAGGACTAGATGGGGCTGTTGCTGCTGAGATGGGAGCCTGGTGAAGCTCTGCTCCCAGGGAAGCACCCTGGCTTCATCCTTCCAGAGGCTCAGATGTGTAAAAGTGCCTTTTTTCTTTTTCTAATGTTTTTTTTTTTTTATTATTGACACCAAACTCCAGAATAGCTACATCTGCCTGGCTGTTACTAATTCAGGATACATTTAAGATGAAATTCATTAAACACCTTTCAGTCAAAAGGATGGGAAGCCTCTACAACCATGACTCATGGAAGTGGCTCATCCTGCCAGGATGGGTGTTCGGGGAGATCTGCTCTTTCAGGGAGGTGCAGGATTACTTTTCAGTGCATCATAAAGAGGTGAGGGAGGTGGAGCTGACACAAAAAGGTTAAGCTTCCTTTTCCCAGCGAGCAGAGCTTGGATTTTGCAAGGAGTTCAAAGAGATGGCACACACCCATCCACTTCCAGAGGAACTTGGCAGTTCCAACGCCTTTGAAACCTGCCTGCCTTAATGCCAGGCAGATGTTGGCAATGCCTTTGGCTTTCCCACCCAATTACAGTGCCCACCCCTCAGAGCAGGCAGCAACACATCTTTTCCACACATAGGAGGCTCAAGGAGAGCATTTAGGAAGCGACTCCACCTTTGCAGCACTCAGCCCGTGGGTTCACTTTAAAGCCTGAGCACAAAAGTAGAAAAAGCAGGTATCAAAGACAGCTTAAACATGAAAAGGTCCTCAGTCAGCAGTAAACCAGCAGCTGAATGTGCAGCACACCCTTAGGAAGACATCAAGTAGCAAAACCAAAAAAAAGGTAAAGCTATCGTCCTCTTAAGATTAAAGCAGCACACTTTATAGTGTTTTTATTAAAATGATTGAAATGCAGCACTGCTTCAGTATAAACTGCATTTATACATAAAAGAAGGTGATTTTTTTACCCTCCTCGTCTCCAGAGACACAGGACAATGAGCTGGTTGGAGAACTTGGCCTGTGCTTGCTTGCACTGCTGGCTGACGGAACAGAAGCGTGTCAGTGTCCAGATGTTTATTTCCTGTGGTTGAATGGAAATGACATGGAGGGAACAAAAATGACTTGGTTGTTTGACTAAGGACCTGTGGGAAAGTAAATGCAGCCAGGGATAGAGGAGGACAGCAGAACTCAGTCAAAACCATCGCATCTCACTGTTGACTGAAGAGTGTTCTGAATCAGTGAAATACTGGTAAACCAAATAATTCTTAGGTTTTTTCATCTAACCAAAAAAGAAAAAAAAAAAAAGAAAAGGAAAGAAGATTGAAAAAAAGGAACTCTTCTTTGATTTTATGCTTCACCACAAGTTTCAGCAGACAATTTGCTTTTCTTGATGGTGTCACAGCTCTGGGAGTTGCTGTGAAATTCTCTGTCCACTTACAAGTGAGTCTGCAACATGTCACAGTTCTTAAGGGTGAGGTTTATGAATCCACAACTAATATTTTCATCATTCATGCCTTTAAGACAGCATAAGCCCTTGAGAAGTTCAGACCAGGATGACAGAAATGAAAAAAAATGCATATTAAATTGTTTGGGCAGGAAAAAAATAGAAGCACAAACTTTGTAATTCCCCTAACCCAGAATAACATCATTGCTTTAAATATTTTTAGTTATTAAATTGTTTCTCTTGAAAGTACTTCAGAAGTATTATTCATGTGCATGGCCACAGATGAAATCTCAGCTTCATTAGGAAGATTTTCAGAATCCCCAAACACTAAAGAAAAGACCTTTGGGCAGGTCAAATCACAGTTTTAAAGGAAAACACCACCATGAAAACAGATTATTAAAAAAAATCTTGCCAACCGAAATATCCCTTCTGCATGGGAAAGATTGATTTAAAACAAAACAAAAAAAAAGCCACAAAAGAAAAAGCCAAAGTCTATAATTCCTTAGCATCTCCTCTTTCCTAAGGCTGCTGTTGGCTGAGAAACAACCTGCGAGCAGCTCTGCACACCCCAGCAGCTCCCAGCCTAGGGAGACACCCAGCCACACTGCCCTGCTGAATTGCCCCTGACATTATCCCTGAGTGTTTGGGATCTGGGTCACCTGGGAGAGATTTGCAGTAAGGAGAGCTAAAGCTGTATTTATTTGTTTGTTTATTTTATATGTATGCATACATATATGTACATATATATAAAAATGACTTTACAGGCTGCATGACAGGTTACTTAAGTTACCTGATAACATTTTTACACTCCCAAGGCATTTCAAAGGTACCCATCTCCTAAAATCTGACTTCTTACAGGCCCGGGAGCTTTTAATCTCTACGAGATTCTGGTAAGCAGAAGGGTTAAATATTCATTGCCAACAACTCTTATGGAATTGCTAAGGAAGTCAGAGCCAGGACCAAAGGCAGGTTTCAGAGGAATTCTCTAAAACACCAGCTACAAACGTTACAAAGTTCACCAGCACTTGCTGTCAAATCTAAGCTGCTTTTGGGCAAGGCAGAGTCCTGCAAATAAACCGTTTGCAGCTGTAAAAAGCAGTCCTGCTTGCCCCAGAGAGTATTCTTTCCAAAAACCAAAATTATTCACAAACATTATCATCACAACTGAATGAAAAGGAAATACAGCGCCTGCGAGAATAATTTTTGCACAATTAGTCCCGCTTGTGCAAATATTTACAATCAAGCTTAACATTACACACACACTCCCACTCAAAGGTGATGAATGTACTCACCATTTATTGTTTTGCACAGCCTTCAGGGTCTGAAACATTAATTGGCATGAGAAAAGTCCTGATGTTTATAAGCTTTTGGAAATGCTGATAACCTGATAAACAAAAATGTTAAGGCAACTTCAGGAGCTAATCAAAACCCTGGCAGGTTGGGGAAATGTCAATATTTACAGCAAGCAGCCTTTCATCAGTTAATCACTTTTAACCTTCATAAACCAAGATACTACAGAGGACTTCAGGTTAATGTATGAACCTTCTATTCAATTAAGGCATTACAAAGGCAGTTACAAACAAATAAGGCTTCATGAAATGAATTACAGCTGAATTTATCGGGGAGAAACAGGCCAGGCAGGGAACAGAGAGCCCCAGCTTCAGTGTTTGAAAGGAAGAAGCGCTCTGGGTAATTCTAAAGAAACAGACTCAGCATTAGGTCCAAATATTTTATTTCACACATAAAGCACAGTACCCATACCCACGGTAATAAAGAACAGACTTGTGCCAACCCTGGTGCATGCTTTTGTTATTGCATTATAGTTCATAAGAATTATAGTGCATAATTAAATAGAAAAAACTTGAACCTGGAATTATAAAACTGTCACCACAAACCAGCAATTCCACTTGATATGTATTAAGTCATTACTTTTTTTTTTTCTTTTCTTTTCTTTTTTCCCCCTCACAGTTGTCAGAAGAAATGGTTTGTCTCAGCTANGAAAAAGGGAATCAAGGAGGAGGAAAAGGGGGGGAATAGAAGGAAAGAGAAAAAGAGAGAAAAAATTCTTTTCCTTGTAAATCATTAAAAATGCATGAAGGTTTAAAGCACGCCAGAAACAGCCCGTGCATTCATTTAGGAGACTATGCACAAGCAAACCCACTGCACTGAAGGAAAAAAAAAAAGATTTTTCTAAAAAAAAGGAAGCCAAACAAGCCATAGAGGAGACTGGTGGGGTGGAAATGCTCCAGGCAGGGAGGGGCTCCCTGTTCCATCCCCTTTCCTGATGGAGAGCATCGGGGGCCTTGAGTGCTGCAGCGTTTGGGATGCTCCAGCACAGCTTTTGCCTTCCAGAGGATCTAATCACAATTACAAACATATGGATTGTTATTCTTGCTGTCGAGTGCAGCTTCTGCCATAGAGAAACCTCCTGGTATGAATGGCTGATTTATTGAGCTGCAGATGGGAGCTCTCCTTGGCGCGCGGGACGCGGTCGGACGCGGGAGTCAGACAGCAGGGCCTGGGACCAGCACTCACAGGTCAAACCTCTCTCTGACTCTTCCTACCTCCTGAAGGCTCTTCAGCTCAGGGCTTCCTGCCCTGTGAGAGGCAACACTTGCTGGAAACGGTGTCCTACTACGAGAATGCTGGGTTTTATATAAGTAGTTTATCGTTATGAAACATCAGCCATCACACACCATTAGGGGATGATTCTCACCCTGTGCAGAGCCAGGCTCCTGTGGGACAGGGTATCTGACCTTGATGTGTCACACTGTAACTCGAGAGAGACGTCAGGAGAGAAATGGCTTTTATTGTGTGGAGCCGGTTTGTTTGTTTTTTTGAAGTTTTCTGCGTCATCCTCTTTAAATTTTTAGAGTGAATTTATTGCTCTTGAAATCCATATCCCAGGGGCCTGGGTCTACTCAGCAGAGAGGAGAGTAGATGGGAAGCAGTGCTGCAGCTTTCCTTTCCAGTGTCTCAGTCCTGACTTGCAGTAAATGCTTGGAGATTGTTTAAAAAAAATAAAAGTAACTAGTGAGCTCCATCTCTCTTGGCACAGCAACACCAGGAGATCCCGGCCCTGCTGTTTTCCCTTTATGTGTGCACAGCCAGCCTGAGAGCACCCTGAATCAGCTGGGAGGCACCTCATGGCCTGTAAAGGCTGGTCATCACTGGCACCCCCAGCCCTACTCACCACTAAATATGGGCAGAGGGAAGGCTCTATGCAGGATGCTTCGCTCTTTGTATCCCCAGTCCCTGGCTTTTTGCAGGTCTCCAGGAACTTGAGGTGCTGCTCCATCCCAGCCCGTCTTGGTCTGTGGTTCACTTGTACCTTTAGATTAGAGGTAAAACATGAGAAGGAATAGGAACACCGGACTCCATGGTTTAACTAAGGCAGGGTTTGGTGTAATCTGTGACAGGGAAGCAGAATCCCCCACTCCTGCCTGCTGCAGGGCTCCTGGTGCAGCTCTGGGAGGTACCTGGGCTGCCCAGTCCTCAGGGGTGATCCAGCTTGGGGGCCACCATAGCCTGGGATTTTCCAGGACTGAAATTTCACAAGTCAGACAAAAGGGCAATCTCCTGTTTTTCAGGTCCAAGTGGGAGTTAGTGCTGTGCTGTTCTCTGCTCCTGACCAGGCGTTGCATAATGCCAGCCCTGTTGCATCCCTCTAATGATGCCATTTTCTCCATAGGCAGGAGGCAGTCAGCTTTTGCCTAATCAGCAATTTTCGAGCTTTTGATTCCCACTCCTCCCCACCCCCTCTTTTTGTCAATATTCATTATAAATGCTTGAAGTCAGGGTTCCTTTTTAGCTGACTGTGCTTTCTCTGCCTCACCCCTTCAGGTGGATGGCTGACAAGTGACCACTTCATGCACAAGGAAACTTTAAATGAATCCCAAAAGAAAGTATTTGTGGAAGAATGAAAGGGCATCCCAGGCTTCTGCTGAGTAATGGATGTGATAATAATTGTAGGGGAAAAGATCCAAACAGTTGGGTGTTGGTTTTTCCTCTTTCTGCAGCCAGGCTCTTGATCAAAAGACGTAAAAAGCCTGACAGTTGCTGTAGCAAGAGCTGCACTTTGATTCTGGGGCACGCAGGAAGGACCGCTGCCAACCTGGGAATCAAGAAGCTGGCTATTGCTCCTTTGAACTGTATCAAAAGATCATCATATTTATTTCTTCTAATTAACAAGTGAATTTATCATGTGTGTGAATGCAGCACTGGTAGCCAAGGCTGGGAGCAGATAGGAAGGGGGCACTTTGCTGGTGGGAGCCTCAGTCATGCACAGCAGCTCAGCATCGCAGCTGCCACCAGTCCCAGCCCCAGCCTCTCCCTGCCTCTTGCTCTTGGAGCCAGAGGAGCCACTGTTAGCCCAGCCTTGGACCACTTTTCCCCAGGGACAGCCTCTTGTTCCTGGCATTCCGTCAGTTTTGACATGAGGAACAATAAAACTGCAATCAAATGCCTTCCGCCTGTGCGCGGAGGCTGGGATCAGGTTCCCCCTGTATCTCTTACCTTCCTTCTACCACTTTGAAGGGTTTGTTCTTGAATTGTATCTCCATATCTCAGAGTAGAATTTCATTCTTCTGAGGCTTTTAAAAGTAGACCAGGTGAAGAATTAGCAAGGGACAGGGAGCATGCAGAGCAGCCTGGAGCATGCAGAGCAGCCTGGAGCTCACAGAGCTCCCTGTCACTGTTTCATTGGTGCTGCCTGGAAAAGATGATGCTCCCCAGAATGTGGGAATCAGCCCGGGAAGCAACGGATGGCATCTGCCTCCTTTCTGCTCCTTGAAGAATGAGAGCAGTTTTCCTTAGCACAACACCGGTGTGGATGTGCTAGCTGATATCCAGCCAGCATCTTCTAACTGACAGTGGCCAGAAAGGGGTTTCTTGGGAAAGGGTAAAAACAATGTAGGAAGGATATTGAAATTTTTCCACTTGCTCCATGTGAGCTGAAATAAAAATACGTGAAAGGGCAGATCAAAGCAGAGCCTTTTCCTCAGTTCTGGGGCATATTTGTACAGAACTGAATTCTGCTGGTTTGCATGCTAAAGGAAATATCCTAGAAGCAGAATAAATGTATCTAGGAGTTAAATTATTGTGCTTTGGTTTGTGATCCAATACAGCTGACCAACATATCTCCTTGAGCAAATTACTCAGACTCTGAGCATACTCTAAGCTAAGTCAACTTCTCCAATTTGCTGCTGCATCCTGGCACATCCCACCCTTGTGCTGCTCAGGGTGAGAGAGACACCAAAGGTGCCAGCATACACTCATGAAACTCATGTAAAACGTCTGGAGAGGAGAAATTCCTCTGCACCAGAGCAAAGATGCTGTTCCCAGGATGCTTTTAAAGGAATAAGCAGTGCCCTACACTTGGTCCATGCTTTCTGAATGAGATGTCCTGGCTGCTTAGCTGAGGAGACTGTCAACATGACTGATCACCCCTCACTGCCTCAGGAAAGGGCTTTTGTTTATATTTCAGGCAGACAGTTTTACTGCATTATATATGATCCTTGCAATTGTTACCACTATCTGCTTCTGCCCTAAATATAGTGCGAATGTTCCCTGCCCTTACCCTGGTGTCACTTCCATCCTTCATGCTCCCACTCCAGGTCTCTTACACCGGTTCCAGAAGTGACAAATCAGTACAAATGCATCACTGCTCTGCAGGGTGAGGCAGCAGAGTGTGCCTGGGACACGGCTCTCCATTCACAGGCAAGCCGGGGATGCTGTGCCTTGGAGCTGAACAGAAGCTCTGATCCCGTGCAGTTCCTCTGAAAGCTTCCCATAAATATACAAGGCTTATGCTGACAAGCTTGCATTAGATTTATACCCCCAGGACAGAGCAGTCACTCGTTCAGTCATCGAGAATGTCCCCAAGTCCCTTGCAGATTTAGTGGTGGGTAACCTGGTAACAGGGCAGAGCTTTGATCTCGCAGCCTGTCGGATTTCACTGCCTTCCTGGGGATTTTGGGGAGGGAGCAGAGAAAGAAAAGGGAAGGCATTACAGGACTGAGTTGAGAGAGAAGCCCTTGCTTACTTGCTTCGTCTGAGCACTCGCTCTGAAGCATCAAGGTGGGCTTTAGGAGTGATTAGGATCACACAGGTTCTCTCTGTACTTGCTCTCCCCTGATGATGCTCCTGTGAAACCAGTTTGCTCTGCCAGCCAGGAAAACCTGCATCCACCAATCCCAGCTTTAACTTCAGCTTGTGCATCTGAAAATGAAATGGGGTAAGTCCACCTCCCTGCCCAGTACTAAAGTCAGGATGAACTTAGCAAACAGACCTTGGTGCATCTCAGGGTGACAGGCTGGGGAGAGAGAGCCTGTTCTTCCCTCTCACTGTTTGCTCTGTGCCCCTGGAAGTGCCACATGGTAATGTGAAGTCACAAAGGAAATATTCACATCCTATGTGGGTCTGAGCCATGTACCACCATGACAGAACTACTTTTAGATCCCAATGATGTCTCAGAGGGGAAAAAAAACGGAGAAGGTGAAGCAGGTCAGCCTTGCTGCAGCAGAGCAGGTCTCCATTTCCATCTCCTGCCCGCAGAGGCACTGGGAACATGCAAAGCTGCTTCTCAATGGACAGGTTTGTATTAAGTCAGTGCCTTCCCCACCATATGAAAACAAGATCCCATCTTTGAAGACTTGACTGAACTGGGAAGGAACAAGCTCATGCGATCAGCCAGTTGTCTGTATGTGCAGGGATTTGTTCAGCAAATATTCCATAGTGAAATGCAGTAAATTCTGGGATGGGAGACAATGAACTGTCAGAAGCAAAAAACAGCCATAGTTCACTGAAGTCTTATCAACCTGAAATTACAGGTTTCAGGGAAGGCAGGAGCTGGAACTTAGGACGGGCACAGAAGTTAATGCTGTTCCTTTACTCATTGAACATGGACAAGAATTTCACCATGGATCTGCTATATTTTTAATAAGAATATGTCCCTAAAAATTTTTGTTCAACCACCACTTGAGTTTTCCTTTGGATATCTCCTAACCAGGCACTGGCCTGGACTAACTGGGATTGAGTGAAGGATCCACTGAGGTTACAGCCCAAGTAAACTGAAAGTAGACAAGGAAAACACTGACCATGATGAATTCAATGGCGAGGCAGGAAAGTGCAAATGTCGGCAAGTCATTTCCTCTCTGTAATTAAGGTTCCCTGCAGAGCCACAGTAAATGCAGGATGATCCAATACCTTACAGATTTCAAATTTCCGATGGCATTAGTGCATCCAAGATGCCCTCAGATCATGTGCAGAAACAGTCCAGGCTAGTCCAGACCTGGAAAGACACTTCTTTCTTCAGGTGAGGGGGTAGCTGTTTCCTACAGAACTCATTAGCCACTCTGCTGAATTGCCAATTATTAATTGTTTTGATCCATGGCTCTTGAGTAACGTCCATCTCCTGGCCTTGCTCGGGACCAGCCATTCCTTCCCAGTCGTCACTGATGGGATCTCAGGCAGCAGCCTCCCCTCTCTTGCCACTCTCAGAGATCTTGATCTGACAGCGTTCATTTTACTGAACTTTTTGAGCTGCACTGCTGGCTAGATTTTTCCTTTCCTTATTAATCTAAAACCAAAATAAAACAAAAAATTCCCCTTGACTGAGTGTTAAAAATAGCAGAGTTTTTTTAACAAATGACCCACGATGGCACTTCAGTGACTGCGCTGTGTGAAAGATAAGGAGAATCCTGGCTGCAGCTCAGAAATGCAGGCATGCTGGTGAGGGAGTGATTTCCAGCTTCTCCACAGCACCACGGAATACAAGGTCATACTTCCTCAAAGCCAGAGCAGCAGGGAAGTATTTCCATGTTTCCAGTTTCTCCAGGGTAGTTAGCTCCACTTTTCCTTCAGTGCCCACCCAGAATATACACAGAGAAGCAACAGCAAATAAAAAACGTGACTGTAAAATTGAGCAGTAGGATTTACCAGCTAATAATACTTTAAACTTTTGAAAATAACTTGATCAAGTCTCAATGAGACTCCTCTGAAATAGCAAGCCATCTCTTGCATGAAAATGTATTCACCAGAGTGTAGTTAATAGCCAGCTACGAGAGACCATTTTTACCACTGAAATTGCAGCTAATTCATCATATCTCAAGGGCTGGGTTTTTTTTCACTGCTAACTTTCATTCCATCAATACAATTCTTTGTACAAGACAGCCCTGATAATGCAGAATAGAGCCAAGGCTTGGAGAAATAAAGAGAGAACGTGCACTCTGTGAGCCTAGAGCAAGGCAGAACAGCTGAATAACAGCCAGTGCTGATGAACATAAACCCCCCTAAAGAAGTGGCTGCAGAGCTCCCCCTGCTTTAGCTGCAGCTCATTAGCTTCCAAACCTCCCCAAACTTCTCCCGAAATGCAGGTGAACTCTGGTGTCAAGATCACAGCTATAATTGTAGCTTTTCCCTGAGCAGGGGCTGCTCAGACTTATCTGGCAGCAAACAGAAATTAGACAGAGCAGCAAGTCCCACAGACGCCTCAGTCAGCTCACACCGAGGCAAGATCCGCAGGCAATGCAGAAATAACAGGGCAAACCTGCAGTGGGCTTTATTTGTCACTGTCTCCTTTTTATAAATATTTTCTGCAAAGAAAGTTAAGGGCATGGTACACGAAATAACAGCATAAACAATGATATGACTTCTGAACAATAATATTACTTCTGCTAAAATCAAATAATGGTTTTATACACAGGAAAAATATGAGGAAACACCTTTTTAAAAGCACCTAAAGACCAGAAGAAAAAAAGAACACTGTATTCAGTTGCATTAACTTACCTAGTTTTCACACCACGTGATTAATAAATTAAAATTATTTTTTCTGATTTAAATTTTAAAACTGCCGTCATCACCACGGATGATGGGAAGGGAGGGTTCTGCATCTTTGTGCTGACTGCCTTGAGCATCTCAACACACTCAGCTTTTGTCACAAATCTTTGGCCCACTCATTAAAATTAGCTGGCTTGACTCCCTTTTTATTTACACCGATCGTACCCACACCCATATTAACTGAGGAACGCAAAATAGGTAAAAACAGCAAAAAAATGAGCCAGACTGCGACACCACACACTCCAGACTCCAGCTCAGCAAAGGAACTCCAAGCCTGGGTACTCTGTCCCTGGTTGGTGGGTCCTCAGTACCTGCTGAATCAGATTAGAAATTCAGGGGAGGGGATGCATATTGAAATGCTAAAATCTTCAGCAATTCTGGCATCCACTGGGAAAAATCTATGGGATAAGACCAATAAAAAAATGAACTGGGACAAGAGAATTATTAATCTCTCTGAAGCTCAGTGAGGGCTCCCTGCCTGGCACTGCAGCCTCCGGAGGATGCATCCCCACTGCTCTGCTGCCACGCTCAGCTCACATATTTATGTGTGTGTGTTTTATCACATGCTAACATGGGACTTTCTCTGATTTGTATAAGGAATTTAAAAAAAAACAAAAGTTTCCATCAGACTAGGGGAAGGCCTTAATGGTGATTTAAGGCAGTGAAATCTGGCTTGCCACCAGACTGTGACAGCACTGTATTTTTTTCTGCCAGGGTTAGGTGCTCTCTGGTGCAGCAGCATTCTTTATCTTTTTTTTTTTTTTTAACTAAGACTATATTAATCATTTATGAAGCTGTGGAGTGTTTTCTGGACTCTGAGCACTGTTAAAGACACAGGGTAGGCAGCGTGTGGCAGGAGAGGGCAGGGAGGGAGAGCCTGGACGTGGCTGGAGCTCTGGGTCTGCCCGAGAGCGACGTCACGGCCGTGTCTGGCGGGTTTGGAAACACACGTCAGCAGGTTGGCCTCCACTTTGTGTTCATGAATAAATTTCACTTCGCAAAAGCAACAAAAAAAAAAATAAAAAAAAAAATAAAAAATAAAAAATAAAAAAAAAAAAAAAGCAGGCCAGCAACACCCCTGGCTGCACAGGGTAAAGCTACTCAGCTTTCAGCCCATGTGCTTAATAATATCACCTAAGGCCATGCCGCGAACACATCGTCTAGGGAGCCTTTTTGCTCATTCTTTTCCCTCTCTGCCACATTTCATCATGCTTAATAATAAAATTCAATAATTGTTAACATGGAGATGAACCACTTTCTCTGGGAATAGCCCTGAAGAAACAGCAAGCAATGTGGTGAGGTGCTACTGCACAAAACCCAAAAGGAATCCCCAGCCCCTTGTGCCCTTCTTTGAGCAATTGATACCCCCAGTGCTTTGCATTTTACCTCGCTGTCAGAACCGTCCCCGTTTGGGAGAAAGGAACCGCGAGGCAGCGGCTCAGCCTCGGAGCGTGCGACTGACATATATAATCTAGATTGGCTCTCCCAGGCAGACCTTTGATTGAGGAGGAAGAAGAGCAGCTGGTCAAAGTAATCTGCTCAGAGCAATTTGCATAATTTTCTCCCCCGTTTCCTCCGGCATTGTGAGTGTGTCTGGAGAGCAACACAAGCGGCAGATGCTGCGTCGCTCTGTCACAGGGTACAGCAAAGTGGAGAACGTGGGTCAGAATTCATCTGCCAAATATCCCCAACAGGTTAAACAGTTCTGGAGAGCTTCAGTCACAGATCTCCTTTTCAAAAGCTTTTACTTTTTTTTTTTTCTTTCCTTCTTCTTTTTCCCTTCACTGAGTACAAATGATTCCATTTCTCCAGCAGTCGCATGTTTCCTTTCACACTTGTGTGCTATTCAGAAAGATGCTCTTTGTGTTTCTTTATGGAGCTGGCTTCCAGGACCAAGTATTTCTTTCCCCTGCTTGGATGAAGAACCCATTACAAATGGGTTATTTGAGAACAGAAAGCCAGGCTTCTGGATTAAAAATGAATGTGCATTTAATATTAAACACAACATTTTTAATTGTGGCAAGGAAGGTTAAAAACCATCCTCTGGAGTTCCAGCTTTGTCTTGGGTCTGGGACACTGGTGAAAGCTGCAAATCTTGCAGCTGACTCACCCACTTCCAAAATGGGTGCCAAAAATCTGGTATCTGGTTTGTGATCCTGCTGAGAGGAAGGACTCTGTAAGCACAGGACTGATATTTACCCTAACTTTTAAACACTTTGGGGGGACAAGGTAAGTATTTTTTTAAGTCTTCAAAAAGCTGCTTTTCCCCAAAATTTCTTCCCCAGTTGCTGGCAGCATATAACACTGGTTGCATTTCAACTATTTGTGGGAGCCCAATGCTGTGGTACTACAACCCAAGCCCTGCTAAGTGCCCAGCAGCCACATTTCCTAACCCAGGGGACTCTGCCTGCAAGAAAGCCCCTGAACGAGCCCCAGGGGCTCTGCTTTCACCCTCTCCCTTGCTGATTTAAAATAAGCAAAGTCATCAGCAGAGACTGTTAATTTTGACTCTTGTGAATGCTCCAGAAATCAAGTTTTAAAATCTTCCAGGAAAAAACCTCAAACACATAAATATTGTTCCTTCTCTTCCCTCCTGGGAAGCTTTCCCAAAAAAGGCAGCCACTCTGACTGAGGATGGGAATCCTCCAGCAAAGGTGGGGAGGGGGCAGGACCTTCTTGAAATAATAGTGAAAAAGAGAAATACATTATTGAAAGGTAACCACGACTTTACCATTCCTGATTCAGACCAGGGTGCCTCCAGCAGGTTGACAGCTCCCATTCTGCATCCAAGACCACAGGGACAGGGAGGAATTTGGTTCATCCACTCTCCAGCACTACCAGATGTCAGCCCCCTCCACAACTGGAGCTCAGACTGTGAAGCAATCCCCAATACGTCCCTGTTGGCCATCTGGGAAGCCACTGTCCCAGCAGGGGTAAAATGCCCTGTGTTGTGCAGTCCCACACTGGATAACGTCAGGCTGTTGTCCACGGTGGATGCCAGAACAGGGGCCAACGTCTTTTTTAGACTCTGCAGGAAGCTGTGATCACATGGTGCTGAAACCAAGTGACACGACCCACTCCAAACGGGGATTGCCACACTCCCAGTTTCTCCACCACAAGTCAAAAACTATTACAATCCTACAAAAAAAGAAAGAATAGTTTGGGGTTTTATCCCTTCCCTCGACCTCATCAACATTTTTTGTGCGATTTCAAAAAGATGGTCCTTCCTCTCCCAACTCTCTTTCCCCTATGGAATTGACTCAGGGGGTTTTTAGAGGTTTTTCAGGCCTTTTAAAATAAAAAGCTGGAAACAAATTGAAAAATCCCAGGGATTTCCCACCCCTGCATCTGCCCTATTTTCAGTGACCAAGTCCCTTCCAGGTGTAGAAATCAAGTCCATCCCTGATGCATTTCACTGCTTGGATGTTTGGTCTCACTGGCTGTTCCATGTCTGACGTGACACCACTGGTGGCCCACAATGCCCACCTGAGAAGCTGCTTGGGGGACTCTGGCACACACTGGTGAGTGTCCCTCCGGCCTCCACAGGCAGCTGGCAGCTTCCTGAGGTTTCTGCTCACAAGAGCAGCACAAAGCAAATCTTTTCCCCCAGTTACAGACTCTGAACAGAGCTCAGTTGGAAAGAGCCAAGACCAAGATTTCCACCATATCCCCTCTCCACTACCACGGCAAGAGACATGAACTTTCGAATAGCAAAAGGAGAAGACTGGAAGCCTTGTGTTACTGATTTGGGACAAGAATTTCTTCAGCCACAAGAAAAACCTGGAGTCTTTTGGGATAGAAGAAGAAAGAGAAAGGACAAAAGTTTTCTTTAGACTTTTTTCCTTAGAGCCCCTCCAAATCCTGCATCTCTGAGCCGAGCCCAACAAAGCCAGCTGCCGAAACACGGCTCCAGTCCTGGCTATCCCTCTTGGAAGGGTGAAGCCAAGCCACCTGGGCTGCAGCCCCACACAGGAGACGTGATTAATTTTTGGGCAACGAGTGATTTGTTGGCATGACAGCCATAAACAACAGACTCCATTAATTAACTTGAGATCGGAGTGTCTGTATTGTTCCTCAGTTTTGCATCCAATAGCACCTACTCTGCCCTTGCTCATCTGGAGAATATCCCAGAAAAAACAACTAAAACATTTAAAAAAACCCCAAAACAACCAGATTTAGGATAGTAAGAGAGTTATCCTTTAACTCTGTGTTAACATGTCCTGTGAGGCTTTTTCTTTCTTGAGGTGCCTAATGACAAAAATTCAAAGCATTAATTTATTCTGTAAAAGCGCCTTTCATTGTTCTGTTAGCACATCTGGTAAAAACACAGTTTCATTTAGTAATCCTACATGTCCTGTACCCTCTCCCTCATCTTCCATTACTATTAGTGTCAGCTTTGTACTAACCCTCCTTATTCTCTTTTCGCTCTCTTCTTTTTTTTT
>VZRN01000886.1:1077475-1169271 GCA_013397935.1 Dasyornis broadbenti
TTTTTTTTTTTTTTTTTTGTGTGTATGTGTGTGTGGAAACTAACTACCTTTCAGTCACTGAAATGCTAATTTCAGAGACTGGCAGTAGGCAGCTAGAAGATAATGTTACATGTTTCCGTCCTCCCACGGGGGGAAAAACCTGGAGGAATCACAACATCTGAGATGCTTTTGCATTTTGGATAGGAAGACAAAGGGAAAACAGTTCGTGTGTATACACAGACACAAATGCATTTGGAGACTGGGTCTTAGAGATTAAAAACATAATTGATATTGGGTGCGTTTGCTCCTTGCAGGGCAGGCAAGGGAGAGATCTGAGCTTTGGATTCTCAGAAAGAACAGAAACACAACTGGCAACTCCCTGTTTGAAGGAAATATCTTGATGGGTCTATTTCTTCTCAGGAATACTCACTAGGAATGGCAGTATTCCGCACTGAAGCACAGAATATTTGTCATATTTTCTTGCCGTGTCACTTTCTCTGCACTGTTTCATTGAGGCCTATTCCTGGAGGAACAATTGCCTTATTGTCACTCTGGATGTCCCAGGAGCAACGCAACACAACCAAACAAAGAGGCAGGGGAGGCAGGAAAGACTGGAAAAGTAGAACAACTTTTCCGGTGTGAATCACTGGGTCTTAAGTGGATCCTTCCGACACAGCAGCTTGGGCTGCTGAAATCCTGTCCCTGCTTCCTCCTCTCAATGTGTGTGTGGGCTCATGCCTCTGCTTCTTCTCTCCACATTGGGTATTTTGGATTCTCCCTGCTCAAAAAAGGATAAACAAAACCCCCAAGCCCATAAAATCTCTGATGCTGGTTTTGGGAGAATGCAAAAATTTCCTGCTGTCTCTACCTGACAAAAAGAGACTGGACCAGGGAACCTCAAAAAAACCCTTGAGAAAATTATCCTGCCTGCAGCCCCACTTCATACCAGAGACATTTTTCCCTGGGGTCAGGAGATCAGGCTGACCTAGCACCAAGATACTATATCTGTGCCTTCAAAACGGTGGTCTGGATGCAGATCACTTGGTATTTTTGTATCAGGCTCTTGGTTGGATTCTACACATATATTTAAGTGAATTACTATAGAGTCCCTTTATTTTCTTTCTATTTTTCCATTCCAGAGAATGCTCATTGTTACTGGCTTTTTGAGCTGAAGCTCAAGGATCACATTTGATTGCATAGGACAAACCATTTTAAGTGGTAAAGCTTAAGGATGGAAAAAATGAAAATTATGTAATCTAATAATGAACCGCAACAATGGAGCACAATCTTCCTGCGTATTATTGACAATGATCATCTCCGGCTGCCAGCACTGCTGGCTGTGAGGATTCAAGATTTTCCCTGCGCCAACGCAGACCTCACTCCCATTTCCAAGCTTTCCAAGTGCAAACAGACCACAGGCTGCTTTGCATTACAGGAGGCCTGCCCGTTAGTTTTCTGTGAAAGGCTTTCACAGATTTTTACAACCTGGTGTGTGCACACAGGCGTGCGGCATCTGCCCTGCAACGTTCTGCTGACCTCTGTTCCAAGCACAAGCACAAAGACAGGGATTCGGCTGCACAGGGGGCACCTTGAGCACCTTGGTGAAATCCTTGTATTTCCTGTGGAGGAAGATCTTTGCTCAGCACAGAGAGAGGCAGAGCATTCCTGCTGGGCTGGACATTTCTAGAGCTGGCACAAAGCTCCTCATCATGGAGCCCCATCGCCCACCTCAACATTGTGTTCCTCTCGGCAAATACAGCCCCTTGGCTTTTGTTTTCAGCTCACTCTGTTTCTTGTTCCATGAATTTCTGGATTTGAAAAAAGCCCAGATCTCAACTGATATCTCACTCCACTCTGGCAGCCTCTGCCGTGCTCCTTGTCTAGGTGGAGCCACATGTGGGGTGAGTTTCAAGCCCACCATCGGCCGGGTTTAGAGTGCAAACCTTTCAACAGAGTGAAGCTCACAGTTCCAACAAGGCTCCGAATTTTACCTGACCTGCTGTCAGTATTTTGAGTCCTCTGTTGCTTTGGTGGGAAGTTTATTGTCCAGCAGACTCTTCCTTCGGATTAACAGAGCAGGGTGACACACTTAGTGGTCACAGTGAGCTGGTATTCAATGGGTCAGTCGTTATGAATAAGGATCAACATTTTGAAATTAATTAGGGAAAGGCTTCCAAGGTCTATCTAGGATGATAAAGATAAAGCTGTTAGTGATAGTGACACGATGAAGACGTTTACATTGGAGGCAAGCTACCATATTTCTCATTGCTTATGCAGTAAGGTCTGCTCCTCACTTCCATATGATCAGGATAGTCCCAAGAGGAAGAAAGGAAGACTACATAAAGGGATATAGGAAAATCAATTCTAAAAAAAACAAACTGCAGCCCAAACCCCCACCAGAAATACCAGCAGAACTCAAAAACCCTCCAAGAAAACAAATCTGGAGACTCAAGTAAATCAGATTGCCTAAACTATAGATTCACTTCCTTCTTGTGAAACATCTGTGGAGGCTGCTCATATCCTGGCCCTTCCACCCACTCCCACATTCCAGCACCCAAAAAGTAAAAATGAGATCTGCTCTTCGGAGGCTGGCTAGCATGAATACTCCAGTGCCAGGTATGTGCAGCTGCGTGCTTGATTGCTAATCCATCTGCAGGGCTCGGCGTGGGCCACTTTTGTTTGAGCCTCAAGTAAGGATGGGAAAATGGGTTGGAATAAATAATGTGAAAGCCCTTGGCCTTTTGCCTCTTTTGAAAGCTGAATTGGAAACAAAAGTTCCTTCCAGGTTCTCAAACGCTCGGTTTGTGCCACCCATTTGATTATTATGCTGCTCCATTTTTGGATCCCATATGGGAGAGCAGGCCCTGAAACACTGGGAGAGCAGCTTTTTTCCCACTGCCCTCCCAGGCTGGCTGGAAGCAGAGCGAGCTTGTAGAAAACCTCTTTTGTGGAAACATTAACCCAAAGTTTTTGCATCAGAAGAGCTCATGTAAATATTCAGCACTGGAGAATGTGAGAGAAGAAAAGTGTTAAATCTGGAGTTAACACATCTGAAGGACTGGATGCACCAAGAGTGGATAAGCCACTCTTGGCTTGATCAAGAGTTGATTCAACATAATATACAAAAGAAATGCAAAGTTCAGCTAAAAAGCCTTGCTCGCTTCTCACTGGTTTAAATTTCTTTTTTCTTGTCCTGGCTCTGCCTCATTCTCTTCTCTCAGTGGGCCATGGGTGTTACCGAGCTGCAGGGTAATACTTGGCCCACGTCCTAAACCATGGATTTTTGTAAACATCAGTGAATAAAATTATTTAACATCCTGCCTGAACATTGTTTTAAACCTCTGGGTACACGCAAGGGAATGCCAGGCCCACAAAACTTACATGCAGAAGAGAAAAAGGCTTCTCTCTGAGTGAATTTTACGTCACTGTTGACAGATGAACATCTCAAAATCAAGAACTATTTTGCAGGAAGTGAGATACAGTCAGAGACACCTAAACAGTGCCTGACTGAGGGTGAAGCATCCACTTGAACTACGGGAGTTCAAGTTTCCACATTGCTTGAGCTGGAGAGGGGACTTTGAACCAGGGGTTTTGCCTCCTAAGGCGAGTCCCTAACTGATGGGACACTAATAAACCATCACATCTGCCAAACTGAGACTGATATTCAAACAACCATTTCCCACCTCTGCAGTGATGTTTCTCCCACTGGCAGTGTCCCACATCCACTTCCTAAACCAGCTGCAGGAGCCCCTCAGACACCAACGCATCTTCCTTAGGACTCACTGCTGCCCCACATCCCAGATCCACTCCCTGGGACACGTCCCCTCGCTGGGTTCCCAATTCATAGCGTGGGATGGCTGCTGATGGAGAAGAAGCCTAGGAGGTCTGATCCTGGCAGTGCTGAGTGAGCTCATTTCCCGATGTCCCCTCACTGCTCATTGCACGTGGCAGCCGGGAATGCTCCCAGATGAAATATGAGTGGAAGGGGCACAGTCGTACAACAGTTCTGCAACAGGCTTACACCTTGTCCCAGCTCCTGGAGGGAAACCGGCGATTCCCTGCTCTCTTCTCAGGCTGCAAAAAGGGCACTTCTGCTCTAGAGAGTGGCTTCCCTGCCTCCCTCCATCTCCAGGATGAAATGGATTCATCACAAGGTGCTTAGCGAGATGAGCCACCTCCACTCAAATCCCGGGATTTGCAATTTGTGCTGCTCCGGGGCTGTGGGAGGGCGCTGGGCTCACTCTCCCTTTCCATTTGACTCAGCCTTCTCATAGCAGGGATTATCCTCCTCTATCAAAGGGAAAGCTGCGGAGCAGACGCCCGCCTATTCTTCCCGAGCACTGAGCCTGACAGCCGGCTTTTCAGCCCCGCTCCCATTACCAGCTGCCCTACAATGAGGGAGCTAAACTCCACACAAGGCCCACATGGAGCTCCAGAAGGAGCTGGGGGGCTGGAGGGTGCGGGAGAGGAGAGGGGGAAGCCGGGCAGAGTGGCCAAGGGAAAGAAACAACTCATGCAGATGAGGGAGAGTTAATCCTATTTAGCACATGTATATTATCAATGAGTGTGTGTGGTGGGGAAGGGCAGGGGGGGAGCCCCCCACTGCAGGCAGGCGGAGGCAGACAAAAAGGTCATTCATGTGTGGCTCACAGAATTAAGAAGGTACCACAATCTGCTGCTGGTTTGGCTCCAAATGCTTCTTCGTATTCAAATCAAAGCCCCTTCCCCCAACCCAACCTGAAAAACTTTCTTGCTTCCCTGTCCCTGCCTCGATGCGCAGTTACCCGGCCCGGTTCTGTTCTCCATCCCTTCTGGTGGCAGTGGACAGATCAGGGGCAGCAGCCACATCCCAGGCCTCAATATTTCAATTTACACTAAGATTTGGGCTTTAGAGGTGGCCCCTTCCTTGTGTTCCAAGAGTTATTCCAGAAATGGCTAAGGACCCACATTTCCTCAGTGCTGAGAGGAGCTTCTAAAAGGCTGTGCCCTTCAGAAATTTTGGTTTAGAATTAGGATATCAGCCTGAGAGCTCAGGAATATTTTGGGTTGATTCTGGACCACCTTTAGCTGTGGCTTTGCAGTAAGACTGAGTTTGCAAAGATCCTCTCTGTCCAAGTTTTATCCCTGGCACATCCCAACAAGTAACTTTTTACATCCTCCCAACTTGGCTGTTCAGCATAACTCTGCCTTTCCCTGCAAAGTTCCTGCTTCCTCAAGAGTCCATGAAAAGGAATTCAAAACTCAGAGTTCTTTTCAATAACAGTGTGGGGATGAAAGAGCAGGGCTGGAGCGAGTCATTTAAAATGCATAAAAAAAAAAAAAATCTGAAGCTCGAATCTACAGTCTGCCCCTTTAGAGAAAAAGCAAAATGTATTTTGGACAAACCACTTGACTGCTTATGAACCACAAACACAAATATTGCTCCTTAATTTGCATTCAGTGCCAGAGGAGACCTGCACTCCCTCTAATGAGCACTGCCAGCCACCTTTTTCCAGGGAGAACTCCCCAGCCACCCCAAAGGAGCCAGCAATTCCCTGGGGCCCTGGTGCTGGCTAACTCCAGCCTTTGGATGGCTGCTCGTGCTGTGTTGCACAGATCTCACTTCACCCCCCAGTAATCTCCTTGCCTTCTCCACAGGAATCAGGGATAGAGGAGCTCTCTCCTCCCCTACTGTACATGCTCATAGGTTTTAATCCAATTAAACTGTTCTCTCCCCTTGACAGAGTCTCTTTTTTCTTCATTTGCTTTCAATAAAGAAGCATCATTTGCTTGGGAGCATTCCAGGGTTGCAACAACAGCCCCTTTGCTTACATGTGTCGCTTACAAGTGGAAAACTGCAAACGAAGCTCAAGGTTTATTTTAGGAGGAGGGTAGAAATGGCCCTGTTATTTAATTATTTTTTTAAAAAAAAAATGCTTTTAAAACCTTATTAAGCAAATTAAATTTCAAGAGACATCTCACTCTTATTCTGGGAAGTCCCTTCCTTGTCCCTTTCTTGTCCCAGATTGGTTTGTCAGCACAGGCTGTCCATTGCCCAGCTCCCACAGACCCATCAAGCATCGATTTTGACACTTAACAGAATTACAAATGCCAGCCATCCAAACCCTGATGGCTTTTCACAGGGAACGAGCACTAACCTCCATTAGGAGGCTTCCTTTTATCACATAGATCCTCTTAAAATTCAATTTGCAATGAAATTCTCCCCCATCTCCCCAAACCCTGCCAGCTGCCAGCCCTATTCCACTACCTCCAACACTTACTCCTCAGTCAGATAGACTTATATCCAATCCTTTCTGTAATTTAAAAACACCCATCACTTATAGCACTACCCTCTGCTGGAAGGAAGCCACAGTCAATAGGTGAGTCAGGTCTGCACCTCGTACCCCTGAGTTAATAAATGTTGAAAAGAGGGTGAGCTGAAGCCTTCGATAAATACCTCTTGTGCCAAGTGAATAAACTTATTGTCACAATGCAGCACCCCTAAGTTCCTTGTAAAAATGTGCCTGAAACGTGAAGACAGCGGTGAAAAACTCAAATATCGTAGGCCTGTAAATCCTCCAGCCCTCAAGCAAAGAAGTATCTGTAGAGAAACAAAGTCAGGAAAATCCAACTCAAAGATAAGTGGAACTGCTGTTAATGTGAGGCAGTGCACTGCCTGGGTTTGATCCAAAAATTAGTCAAGTTCTTCATTTAACTACAGGGGGTGGTTGGATTAAATCCCACTTGGCTGATGTGCCGGGGGCAGGAACGTGCAATTCTGTATCTTTCTCCTCCTTTTAAATGCTCTCAGACTCTTATGGTATTTTACAAATCATTCAAGGACTTGATGGGTTAGCAGGAAATTTCCTTTGTGCTGCTGTGCCAGAGACAAGGAACAGATCTGGTAGGCAGCTCTTCATTTTACAGTGCGATCCCCATTCAGCTGCAGTAGGGGAATGTATGCACAGGATTAAAAATTATCCATGATTACAATTTAGAGTGTTATAAACCACTCAGCACCTGGAGCCCTAGTGAGGCGATATTTAAAGATTAATAAAATAAGCATTTGAAAATCCACTTCCCCTTTGGTTATTTGCCAGGATCACAGGCCAGAATATAGCATTTTCTGTGCAAGAAGTGGTAAGCTGATTAACAGCTAAAGGAGAGCACTTTTGTGCACTTCCTTCAGCATGTACAGTACATACCATGTCATCAGCTTGAATAGGGGAAGGCCCATCCTGAACTTGTATCTCAATAACCACAAACTCAGTCTGGGGACAGCATTTTAATAAATAATTATTGAAAGAGGACTTTCTGTTTGGCCAAATGGACTCTCCATCAATTTGGGATTAGTTCAATTGAAGTCTAAGGAGTTTGATTTGTCTGATGATGACTGGACTTTCCATGAAATACATGTTTTCCTCCTGAGGGTGTTTTTAAGGCTTGATCCCCAAGACTGAGCAAATGCATTTAACTCCACCAACCCATGCAGTCAAACTTCATCTGGTGTTCAGAGTCTGGATCAAAAATCATTAGAATTAGTGTCTGTGTTTCCACTGGCCTCAGCAGGCTATAGATTTCATCCCAGTTCAGATCTCTTCATTTAAGTTTAACACCGAAGTCTGCTGAAGTGAATCAAGAAATTCCCATTGACACCAGTGATCTCAGAACCATTTATCTTGAAAGCATCAGAAGGAAATTAAAAGCGGAACACCTTAGCAAGGTAAATAGCATTTCAACTATGAAGGGCTCTAACCCCATAAGCTGTACAAGTTTGGGTAGGGTTTTTGGAAATTAAACCCCTTTCTCCGTCCCACAGTGTATTTTTACTCTTCACCAGTCTGTAGCACAGTTTCCACTGGAATGGGATTTGCTGTTGAGTGAGCTTTACCCATATAACTTCTCAAAGTGCAGACATTTGTTGCAAATGATGCTCCCCATTAACAGTAAATGCTTTCACTGTCTCCAGCTCTATAAATCACTAAATATTAAGAAGAGTTACTTCTTAGCTCCTCTCATGGGAGATTAGAAATGGGACTTCTGTGGACACAACTAGTAAAAGTAAAAAGAGATTTTTCTCTCTTGTCCTTTGAGCAGCTGTTTATGGAATGGGAAGGGAGGGGCACTGCGACCTCAACAGTTAAATTTTTTTCCATGTAGTTTCCCTTATGCTCTGTATCAGAGTTCCCCTAGAAGAAATTCACTGAGAAGACAATTCTGAACAATTAGCACTCCCCATTGTTTTTTACATGAATCTTCCAAATACTAAGACCGTAAATGAAAAGCTCAGGAGTTCTCTGACTTACAGATTTAGTTGTAAAGTGTTATTTGTACCAGTGGCACGAGAGGAACGAGCACCCAAGACATAAATAGCAGAGGCTGTAGAGGATGGAGTAGGGCAGGTTGCTCCAGCACGGTGGGATTTATCCAAATGTCAGCCGATTGAATGCCCCAGAGAAAGGGACATCATTCCTTTCCTTCACCCTGTGTCTCTCAATCCTTAGAGGGCAAACCTTGTTCTCACTTTCCCCTTGCCAACCCTCATCACCTCCACTGGCTTTCTAGGAGGGACTCGAGATTAATACCCATGTAGCAGAGCAGATTTAAGAATTACTTTATTTCAGTGGAAAGGTCTTGCTGCTACTTTAAAATATGTCCTTCTCTTTTTGTCTGACATTGCAATTAATCAAGCCTCCCACCCACTCAGAGCCTGTCTTCAGAGTTTCTCTGTCTCTCACTTTCTTTTATAGATGAGGCTTTAGTGCCTGCCAGAATTTATGAAGGGAAGTAACATGGATTCAGCCAGGACCTGAGAAAACAGGCTCCGATATTCTCATGGCACATCTTCTCCTTGCTCCTTATCGCAAGGTGGACCAGCAGCTGTTCTCTCTCCTTAAGCCTTCATCTGCTCCTGCATCCCTACAGACACACGGGGCCTTGTACAGTGTCGGGTCCCAGCTCTGCCAAAGGGGAAGGAAACGTATCTAACATGGCATGTTTGAGGAATCTCAGGGCTCCAATTAGCATAATTAACTTAGAGAGTCTAACACAGGGCACTGTGCAACCTGATCCCTCCCAGCAAATCAGCCTCACAAGGCTCTCCCCAGCCCCCAAATCTGAGGCTTCAAGGACTCGGCTGGTTTTGGGGAGGGGGCCAGAACCAGGGGAGAGGGGGAGCAGGAATTTGAGTTTTGCTCACAGTGAAAGTACTTTTCCATGAATAGAAGTAATTTAGCCCTTTGTTTGTAACATTACTGTGTTTGGCTAAGAGTTCTGGACTCGCTCTGTCTCACACTATCCAATAGTCAGCTTCAGTATCCAGGAGCCCAAGTCAAAAGCTGGGCGCAGAGTTAATGACTCCCAGCTGCAGAGCTGCTTTCAGGCCCAAGGTCTGGGTCAGATTTGTCACCGAACAGTCCTCGGCACGCACGAAGTCACCACAAGGTATTAGAGCAGGGTCACGTATGTACAAGGTCAACCACGGGGAGAAATGGGGGGAGAGGGCTCGGGTTTGTTTGTTTTGCATATGTGTTAGTAAAGGGAAATCGCTGCAGAACAATGTAAATGTTATACCTTCCAACTGTAAATGTTATACCTCGCACTGAAAAAATAGGCCTGGTTATTTGTTTCTTGGCAAAACGTGTCTGTTTTTCCTTTGTCACTAGGTGCAAGCTGATTTCTGGAGCCCAAAACACCTCTTTCTGGCTAAATACCTGTTTCTTTTTTCTTTTAGTAGCACACCCTGGAGGAGCATAACTGAACTGACATAAATTACATGCGGAGGAAGCGGGAGTTTAATGAACAGAAGACCCGTGGAATTCACTTGATGTTGGCACATTAACGCACTTTTTCCTGTGCACTGAAAGTAGGTTCTGTAGTTTCCCCACATAAAGTGGGGGGGCGGAAAAAAAACAGAAAGAGAAAAATAAAACTTTTAAGACTCAGACCTTAGGGTTCTATGAGCAGTTTGATCATTCTGTGAAATTACATTTGCATGAACCAAGACCAGACAAGCAGGGCAGTGCCAAAGTAGGCAGCAGAAATCTTCTTGTGCCCTCTTTGATGTATGCTTAGTAAATGCTTGTCAACAAATAATTCTGTGATAGCTTTAATTTTAAATAAAAACCACAGGCACCAGCAACGTGGCCCTCTCAATGCTCTTTCAAGTAACAAACTCAACCCAAAAACTGATATTTCAGAAAGAGTGAAGAATATAGCAGCACCAAGAGAGTAATACAAATGCCCTTGGTAACAGCATCCATTTCTGCATCCCCTCTGGTTGTTTAAATACTACTCACTGGTGGACTGGGAGTCCTTTTTAAAACAGAACCTGAGTGCATAAATAAATGTGTGCTGACTTGTGCTGATACTCTCCCAGCATTATAGGAAACACATTTGTTTATCAGGTCTGATTAAGCTTACACGATCCAAGTTCTGCCAGAGTCAGGAGTGCATTGTACACATTATTTGATAAGAGAGAAGGATGAGTTATGTAAACACCTAGCAACATGTGAGGGAGATTTACTCTAATTGTTTATGTGCCTTTGTGGGAAGATTATAATCATGTTGTTTCATTAAACAAAACAGTTGTACAAGTTCTATAAGACAAATTGCCTTTTGCTCTATTCACTCACAAAGGTCATCCTGTTACCACTGATTAGCACCAGACAGCAGTCATAGTTTGGCAAAAGGGGAGTTCATTCATAGCAGGAATGCAGAGTCTTTCTCAGAATAGGTTTCCCAGTGACTGACTTGGCAAAGACACAACGGAGAAAACACTTCTGCCCAATATCAAACATTCACCTTCTGACAGCTCCAGAGGACATCTCTCCTTCACAGCAGTGCTGAGCACCAGCGGCTCAAGCCTTTGGCTGCATCAGAGAGAGCCACAAGTAAATACACAGAGGTGAAGTGCAGGTAAATCCTTTCCAGATATTGCTAACTAATGGAGTAACCAACCTCATTGCTAAGTAATCCCCAAAAGGATTGTTAAATTGAGGAAATACAGCAGCAGAGGAAGCTGAAGTTCTACTCTAGGTCTCTCCTAGTGGTGGAGAAGCCTTTTCCGAATTCCTCCTCCCGCACACCCATCTCACTTCATCACAGGCAGCCCAAGGAGCGGTCGTGGACTCTCTGAATACACACACAGCCCGCTCCCCAGAGCTTGGCAACCACCTCGCTGTGTCTCTTTGATAGGCGTGTAGGAAACAAATGAGAAGGAGAAGATGTTTGAAGAGTCCATAAACATTGTTAGCTTGGACACGCTGACAATAAATCGATCCTTTTTGACATGGCTGTCGCAGTAATGAAGGTACATTTCTGGATAACTCTTCTTAATGCAAGATAAGATATGGATGGCCCATGTCTTCCTGACATATGTCCAGCATATCAAACGGTGGCATAAGAAAAGGTTGTTTTGTTGATGCGCTAATCAGAGATAAAGTTTAAGATTAATGATGATGGGTGTTTTTGTCTGTCATATTTTTTTGAAGGATAGAGGTCATACACTCCTGGGGATGGCAGAGTTAGTGCCCTACCTCTGAAAAGAAAATGAACACTCGACAAGACCCATATTGAAAGGTCCCTCTTTCCTCTAGAGATTAAAAGTGGCAGTCAAAGGAAAAACATGCCTAAACTTGAATGTCACGGCACATTTCCCTACTGTTGTTGAGATTCTGGCATTTGAAGGGATCTTTTAAGGCTTTTTCCTTTGATATATAAAGGAAATTTTTAGTTCAGTAAAGAAATGCATATAAGGGTCAAAGTGGCAAGAGGAGAGAAACAAAATAAAAAATTAGCAAGCACCAGGGAAGGCCATGGATGGAAATCGGAAGATCTTCTTTTCCTACTCCTGAATATCCATGGGCCTGTCACTCTTCATTGCATTCAGCTCTGGGGTCAGCCAGCTGTATGAAACAGGGCAAACCCAGGGCTGTCCCAGATCCTCATGGGATCCAGAGCACACCTGAGGTCCCACCATGGTCCTGGCTGAGGGCAAGAGGAGCACCAGCACCAGTCCCAGGACCATGGCACAGCCTTCTTACCCTGCTGGCTGTCGGGATGCACAGAGCAACGCTTGAAGGTGTCCCTTGGCAATGATACGCCCTGATTTCCCTACATTCAAAGCTGGTGTGATACTCATACACCGCAGCACGTGAGTTTTAGCCTGTTTTGTTTCTGAGGTGAGGTATTGTCGTGGTTTAACCCCAGAGGGCCTCAAAGTGCTGTTATGGGGCCTTAGAAAGACAAACACCATCACTCCAAAAGTCCCCCTTCTCCTTCCTCCCTCAGCCTCATATGCTGAGCATGACACCACATGGTCTGAGATATCCCTGGGGTCAGCTGGGGTCAGCTGTCCTGGCTGTGTCCCCCCAGCTCCTTCTTCTGTGTAAGCCCTGCTCAGCAGTCATGAAAACAGCCCTGAATTATCCACACTGCTTGCAGCACAAATCCAAAACACAGCTTCAGACCAACTACTATGAAGAAAATTAACCCTACCCCAAGCAAAAACAGCCACAGGTATTCAATTAATGTTTGGTGAGACCTGAAATCTATGGAGATGAGGCCCTATTACCTTGGATCACCTTGAATTTTATTGTTAGGATCAACAACAAAACCCTTGGTAGTAATAAAAAGCCCTTAATTTTTTCTGCTTCAGAGTATTGTTTCAGTTATGGAGAGAATTAACATTTAATTACTTTGAGAATAAAGAAACAAACAAGCAATTAACTGCCTTCAATTCACTTAGCGATGTGATGAAGTCATGCGAAACGTATTTTGACTGGAGATAGGTAAAAGCCAAAATCTTGAAGATTAATGCTTCTAAATTTTGGGATAAGTTCAGGCACAACTCCCAAGGCCTGAATTAGCCACCAGTGTTCTTGTTTTGTATCTAATCTAAAATGGGAAAAGGACCAACAATTCATTAGAGCAACTACTTTTATAATGCTTTTGCAAATAAAATCTACAGAAATAAAGTTTGCAAGATTTTAGACTTCAACCCAAAGCCCAATTCAAAACTTGGCTCCCAAAAAGCATCCGTTTTTTTCTACCAAAGACCATAAATTCCTTCTGGAGAAGGCTTCTGTTTAAAAGGCTACATTTTGAAGCTGTTGACTCTTAGCACTTATTTTCCTGAGCTAACTTGATAGCACTGGAACTGATTTAAACAAATAGAAAAACTGTTTAAAAATAGCAGGTTTCTTTCTTTCCAAAACTTTTCACTTTGAAATATTTGGGGTAATTTTTTAAGTCTTTTTTTCCATCTTTTTTCTTTTTCTCTAGGTTTTGTCACTGAGTATGATGGAATCACTGATATTTCACCCATTTTTTTTTTCCCCTTCACTTTTACTGGGTTTTTTCCCAGTTCTTTTTCTCCTGTTTTTTAGTTTGTGTCCAGTAGAAGAATTGTGAAAAGACAAAAAAAAAAAAAAAAAAAAAAACAAAAAAAAAAAAAACATCAACTCCACAGCTTTGAAAAGGTAAAAATGAGGCAGGTTCAGAGGGACCCATTCCAGAAATTTCTGTATGTTATTACATTCTCTGATTTCCTTGGCTATGTGGGGTGTACGGAAACAGAAATAAAAGAAGTATCTGAAATATCAACATTTTATCCATTCATAATTTGAAATTACTGCTGTTATACCCACATACTGACTGGATACACAGTTTGAAAAGCATTGCCAGACTCAGGAAAGATACCTTTTGACAATGAAAAGCATTCCAGATTTCAGCTAGGACATTTTGGGTTTGATCTCTTTCCTAGGACATCCAGTGGACACAAGCCCATCTTGCCATCTCCTAAAATATCATCCATTTCTGTAAACCTGTTCCCTCATTAACCGTTTCCAAGCAATACCTTCCACACACCTCCAGGGTGGCACTTGCCATTTGCAGTGGTCCTGCAGTCCCCATTCCTTGCACGTGGATGTTTCCCGTTCAGCTCTACGACAAGGGATCAATTCAATACAACTACAACTAATTAATTAATAAATAAGTAGCAGTCCAGCAAGCCTTTGCGGAGGAGTTAAATGTTCTGCTACTGGTAGCAAGCCTCCGAAGCCATTCAGCAAGATGTTTGTCTTACCTCTCAAGTGTAGGGTAGAAGTGCAGGGAGAGAAATTGCGTCTAAAGAAGTTATAAAAGGAGTTGCCTGCAACCAGCCTGCACCACTCTGCACCGTTAGAAATAACAGGCAGCTGTGGCTCCTCCTTCCCTCGTGGCTTCCTTCCCTTCAGATCTGGCCCTTTGTGGCTCCTTTCTTACTGCTGACCCAATGAAGGCTCAAAGTTTCCTCTTCTGCCCATGGTCTTTAATTTTTTTTTTTAATTTTTAGTTTTGTTTAGTGTTAGTTTCAAAAACACCCCGGTGAATTCTCCAGCAGAACCATGCTGAGCAGAATAGAACAGCTTCAAAGCCCAGCAATAGGGCTGCCAGGACCAGCTACAAGGGCAGCCTTTCTTTAGAGACATGAAATACAAATTTAATAGCAAACGGAGGCCTAGGGCCAAACGTGACATCTCTAAAATCTCAGACATTGTTCTCACTACAATCTGGCCTCAAATCATGGAAGCAGGTTAATATTAGCCTGTTCAAACAGATTTCCAGTCAAGATCTCACTCAGGAACAGCTGGAAGAAGAAGCCAGATTGAAAACATACTTTTGTTTCTTAGGGGTTTTTCCATCTTAACCTAGACCTGAAGCTGTAAGTAAGGGTTCTGATCCAAGTGCTCCAAGTGCAGGGCCAGAGGAGATGGTTTCCACTCTGCCATTGAAACCCAGCCCCACTCTCTCCTCATCTTCCCAGAGAGCCAAAGTTTCTCCATAGAGCCACTTCTCCATCTGAGCTTGCAGGTGACTCTGCTGATCTTCAAGATGAAGTACTGGGATTCCAAACTGATTTACAAAGCCAGCGCCGAATGGATGAGCAAAATGAAATCATAGCTGCCTGACCTGCTTATACACTAAAAGGCCTTGGAGGGGGGGGAAAAATCAATTAATCAATTTGTTTATGGAGGCAGCTTAGCAACAGGGAGCACATGGAACTGATTGGTTGGGTGCGTTAATAAGCAAGTTGAATTGCAGATAGTTGCATCAACTGATTTCAAATTTTGGGATATTGATTTTTGTTAAGAAGATTCATTTCCACTGACCCTCCTCCCAGAGAAAGAATCACTGCTCCTTTTTGTCAAAGTAGCATCATGCTGCGATTAAGAATTACCGCCTCAAAGCTTCAAGGAGATTTTGGTACAGTCAGGGTTTCTAAGCCTGGGCTAAACAGAGCTACTTGTCTGCTACTCCCTTGCTTTGTGGAGGCACCTTAGGAGACAGAGTTTGTAAGTTTCTAAAAGGCAAATATATTTTTAAATAATCTTATTATTTGCTGTTTCCCAGCTTGTGTTCCCATAGTAGCTTACATTCAAAATCCTTGTGAAACAAAGGAAGAATTACTTTTTCTCTTCTAGATTTTAATTATTGCATAATACATGCAACAAATAAATATATTAATATCAGTACTACCTGATATTTTCTATAGTTTCAGGTAATACTTTAAGTTATATTTTTAGAGGAACATTTGAAACATATGAGGTGTGTGAGTGGAGACGGTAATAGGAATTACAAGTGGTAGAGGACATTACAGCCCCCAGCCTCTCGACAGGCAGAGGTTGGCCTCAGGGAAACCTGTGCATCCAAACACCCACACCCTGGGAACTTGTGGCTGTCAGTGTCACCATTCTGCAAACCAACACCTTCATCTCCTGCTTTCCGCCACCCCCACACAGGCGCTGACATCTCACTTCCCCGCACCTTTTCAAGGCATGGTCCTTCTGGAAACATCACCCTCAGAGCTGCCCCTTTGGAGAGGGCTGCAGGTAACTCTTGCAGGGACAGAGGAAACAGCAGCATCCTGGGAATGTGCTCCAGGAGCGTGTTCCAAGAGAGAAAACAGCCCGTGAGCTGCACAGGCTGCAGAGAACCCAGACTGGGTGCAGGACATGCAGCCTGGCTCTGTGAAGAGACTGTGCAAGGTTCAGACCTCGTGTAAACCACACATTCACCTTCAAACTCAGACTTGAACCAAGTGCTGAGCCTGAACAAAGGCTCTTTTACCTCAGCAAAGTCCCAGAAGAGCCCGAAAGAGAGGGGAGCTGCCATCCCACCCCAAGCACTTCTGCCAGAGGGCCGAGAGCTTCATTAGGAGGCTCCAACCCATCCAGAAGATAAGAGAAGCTCTTGGGCGTCTTTCTCGGCTCCCTCTCAAAACCTGGTGCATGATGCACACATTTCATTTCTTTTTCTGGCTGAACAAGGTTGCCTGTGATTGTAAATCATCTTGGTGATTTCTTTGGAAACTTTGCCTCATTTATGTCCATGACCTTGTAGCCTCCTGATACCTTTACTCACATCAGCACTTCTTCCATAGTCGTGCCATTTATTGTCATCCTCCTGAGAGCAGCAGGGCAGAGGGAAAGGAACTACAGACACTCACATCTGAGATGTAAAAAACATGGGTTTCAAGGAAGTATAAACAAACGAGGATGTGAATGCTGGGAGCACAAGATCGCCCAGCTCTGAGTTTCTGCAGAGGCCCTTTTATTTACTGAACATTTATGTGTATACGAGTATTCAGCCCTTGATATAGCAAAGAGCTGGTTTTGATACTAACAGCAAAAATATTTGCTGTAAATGTCATGACACGCCTTGTCCATAATATGATTTTTTCCAGATGGTTATTTTTTTCAAATTACTGAATGGAAAAATATGTCTTAAGACAAGTACACATAAAAATAATTCTTTTTCCTATTATTGTTTCTGTTTTTTTTTTTTCTTTCTACATTTGTAAAAGTGCTGCTGCTTGCCATGGGATGATATGCTGGGAGAGCACATACATCCTGACATCTGATTAATCATGAAAAGGGGTGGGTGTGTAATTCTTAACTGACAGGGCAGCTGACCAGGAACCATTTGATTACATGAAATACAAAGGTGTACATTATTTACGCCCTCTTCAAGGCGGTTTCTAAGACCAAAACGTTTCACTGAGTGAGTGGCAGGCAGAAATTCAAGCTGGCTTTAACTCCAAGTAAGCCCATACCTCTTTTGTTAGCTGGGACACAAACCTGCTCCTGGAGCCAAAATGATCTCAGCTGGCAGCCCCACCCAATACAGCAGCTGGATGGTTCTCTTGATCCTGATCTTGATTTATTAAATTTGGTGTCCGTGAGATTGTGCCAGATGTGGCACACCTCTCCTGTAAAACAGCATCCCACTCTGCAGTGTGTTTATTTCCTGTGGAGAAGTGGAGGCAGCTGAGCTCTGCCCACACAATCTGGAGCCTGGAAGGGAGCTTATCCAAGACAGGATTGTGCTGGGGCAGAGGACAGACTCCTGCATAGCAATGGCACCAGTTTGGGAAGATTCCTCCTGACAAGCATCACGCCACGCTTTCCACTTGCTAAGGCTCTCTGTTATTCACATTCCTGAGAGGCACAGTGCCCTGGCAAGCCAGGGGGTGAAGGCACGGGATTTTGGTGGTGGAGTACGGTAAAGGGTCCCGTGCAGTAGCTGGAAGTTGGAAAGGGAGAAACCAAGCTCTGGCTGTTCAGAAAGAAAATGAGGGCCAGATCCAGGCCAGGAGGTTTCCTTTCCTGTTATGCAGACATCCAGCTTCTGCCTTTCTCTGAGGGCCCAAGAGGTTTTTTTCCAGCAGCTCCCAGCAGCAGGTAGAAGCAAACTACTCATTGCTTTGCTGCCCAGCTCTCTGCCTCCTAGGGCAAGAGGTGTGGGCCCCACGAATGGAAAAGTTGCTGCAGGTACCGTCTGGGTTCCTGTATTAATTCCATGTGTGATGCTGAGTGACAGCCTTCCCCAGCCAGGAGTGGGGGCATTGGCTGAAGGGATCAGTTAACACCAACTGGAGATTGACTTTCTAGCTTATGGCCCAAATCTGAATCTTACAGCTCAGTTCTGGCAAGGTGATGAGCAGCTTTGGCTTGGGCAAGAGTTAAGAGCACTTGGCATTTTGCAGAAGAAAGCCCTTAATGCAAACCAGTTAGTGGAGTATGAGCCCAGGAATTTTTCGTCTATTAAAAAAAAAAAAAAACCCAAAAACAAAAAACAAACCGAAAAAAAAAAACCTCAAAAGAAATTTGGAAAGGGCCTAGAAGGGCAAAGTTCAGAGTGGTTTCAGATTCCCACAATAACAACGAAGCCCAGCTCTTTCCCAAACACTTGCACATTTCCTTAGAAACAGGTGACAGACATCTGCAAGGCTGAGTTCAGCGCTGGAACAGCCCAGCCTCCCTTCCTTGGTTGTGGGTGTTCTGCTCTTACAAGACTGAGAGAGATTCAGCTTAAATATTTCCAGACAATGCTGCAATTTATTTTAAGTGTAATAGGGGTCATTCTTCACTGAAAGAATATAATAATTTTTCTTTGTGAAAGCAAGAAGACATGTGGGGAAGCAGTAGATAGCAGGACTTACACCCACCCAAGTCACAATTAAACAGCTTTCTCATGTCTCCGCATTTTGGGTATCACACCCAGGCCAGTAATCCCAGCACCAGCTACCAAATCACACAGGATCCTTTCCTTGTGTTATTCCATATTTACTAGGGGAAAGGCTCTCCAGAAGTCAGATGCTTTTCCTGATCCTGAACAAACTGTGGGTCTCATCAGCTGTGTTAGGAAGGAAAAATGTGAAGGACAAAAGGGATGAAAATGAGCGTGCAGCAGCGCTATAAACACCCTGCCTCGCTGAGGCTCGGATCAAATGATCACCACAAGCAACTTCCCCGTTTTCTTCTGGGCATCCTAAATGACCCTGCACTCTGCTGGGATAACGCTTGTCATCCTGGCTTCCTCCCTTCTAACAGGCTGATTAGGGATGGCAAGAGCAGCCATGGAGGGATACAAACCACTCATCATCACCATCATCCCCCAGAAAAAGAAAATACAAGGCAGGGCAGGCATCAACTGTCCTCAAGGAAACAGAAGCTTCTCCCAGCCATGAAGAAAAGAGGAAGAATCACTCATTAGTCACTCCATCTTTCTGTTCCTGTGTTTTCCCAGTGTATAAACATGACCAATAATACCTCCTTTGCAATGTACAGAGCAAGACACTGTAGGTAGGGAGATGATGTTACTGCAGAGAAGAGCTACAGGGCCTTTGAAGGACTCCCTGTCCATCCCAAACTCTAGATTTGAAATTTTGTCTTTAAATCTTGACCAGCTCCAAAGAAAGTAAAACCCATTTCAAATCAAGTGGCTGAAAAGCCAAGACTCAATCACAATACCTGACTTCCAATGAAAAAACTTTTCTTTCTATGAATCTGATGCACATTCAATTGTTTCTAGTGCTTTATTCGGGAAATGTTTCAGTTGGAAAGCATCATTACTTGGAGAGAAAAGTAAAAATACCATAGATGGTTTTAAGCTCTACATCTGTGGAAATCTCATTAGGTAGTTTTAGATGTACTGGCATCTGGAAAAAATCATCCCTCTAAACAGAAAAATATGTCATAAATGTCATAATGGGGTGTTGGAGAAGCACATGAAATTAGTTTGGTTCTTCAACTCGCATCTCTGGCCGGAATCATTAAAAAGAAAATACTTGTATAAAGCATTAAACAGTTTTTGTCAGGATTTGGCTGCATGGACCAACCTGGAGTCTGAAGAGCACTGAATACCTGATTTAAAGATGTAAAACTCTGGAGAGCTACAAGAGGTTGGAGCCAACCCAAACATTCGCAGAAGGTGAGTACAAGTACAGCAAACCCCACAGCCTGGACAGGCTCCTTCAGCAACAGGCAGGAGCTTGGCTCTGACCAATGAACTGTTCCCAGTCTCTGAGGGACTTCATCGCTCTCGCCTCACTCACTGGATGTTTGCATCACTGAGGATGTCAGGCCAGCATCACCTCCAGAGAAGCCCACTAAGGAGCCAGGATTTGAAGGATCTCAGCCTCCCTTGGGGTGGACAAAGGTGGGAAGCACTGGTGAGGTTGGTGGACTGGGACTGTCTTCAGCCCCTCAGTGCCCACAGGGACCTTCTCTGCTCGCCACCACAGTGTCCTGCTCAGAGCTGCTGTGCACGGAGGGAGCACACAGAGCTTTGGGAGTCCCTGAGCACAGGGGAAGAGCAGGAGGGCTGTGGACATCTGTTCTTATCTCCAGCTCCTGGGAGAGCTGCTCATATCCTGCACTGCTTTTGGGCTCTGTCCCAGCCAAGCACAGGCACTAATCTGGGGTGGGAATGAGCACGAGGCTTCCTTGTGCCAGACACCGCATCCACAGCACCATCCCTGCAGAACCTGGGAGCTCAGCGAGGTGTTCAGTGCCCTCTAAAGGCCCCTCTCCTTGATCTGACTCACAGACACACTGAGCAAATGCCCTCAGAACATCCTGAACCTGTCCCCAGACAACTTCCAGTGCTCCTAGGGATGTAGAGGCACAGGGATTTTTGAAGGGATGACTACAGCAACCAAAAGCTGTTTGCTGAGGGGAGATGCTTCACTTCTGGCTGCAGTGATCCCTCTGTGCTGATTGCTGCTTTTTTATTGCAAAAATAATGTGAGTGTTAAACACCAGCCCTCCAGACCTTCACAAAGTGCACACCAAGAAGGTACAAAGCAACTGGAGACACAATTTCTTTGAGCAGTCTGTAAAACTCCAGCCATGATCAGAACCGGTCATTAACAATCCTGTGGCAATCTCTGCAACAGAACGTTCGATCCATTGTCCCAAATCTAATCATTACACTCTGCCCTCTGCCCATTTAGCATCCTTCTAGTGTTTCAATTGGGGATGGTATTGCAGTGCATTTCCTGACCTGAATAGTTTAACGGATCATAATTGTCTCATGGTTACTTCATGCTCCCGCAGTCGGTTTGTTGCATCCATCTGTTTGCTTTTTTCTTCCATGCAAACTGTAAGGTCTTTGGGGCCAATGGCTGCCACTGAGCCCTGTGTTAATACAGCACCGAGCACAGGGGGGCCCGATTTTTAGGTTCAGCAGCAGAACAACCCATAATTAATAAATGGTGGCTCGTCTGTTCCAAGCAGAAAAGCAGCACAGCAATCTGTCAGGGTATACAGGAGGAGGGTGTGACCTCTCCCATCAGGCCCATGTCCCTTGGGGTTCTCCTGATCATCCTCATTTTCTTTGGAAAAGTTATGGTGCCGATCAGTTTTTTGTGCATTCAGTTTCACTCCAGCCCAGGAACAGATGGTGGCACAAAAGAGGAGTGACTTAAAATCACTTTGTCCTGTTCTCCCCCTCCACCTGCTCCTAATCACAAGCCATCCATACATTTAAATACCAAACAAGAGGAAGGAAAGAGCTTGTGTGCAACAGAAATACCAAACAATGTTTGCATTAGAAAAAAAACAACTTAGACATGCCTTTCAGCCCCTAGCAGCAGTCCCCATGGAAAATAATGTTAAAATAAACAAAAAGCAACAATTCCTTTCTGACTGATGATTTTATAATATGGTTGGTGCTGCTACATGCATCCAGCCGTCCCTCCCACACTCCTGCTCTCCACTCAGAACTGTCCCCCTCTTTTAAGGGTGTCTCTTCACCCACTGACATGTGCACATGAATTCTCTTTCTTAATGATCTTTAAGCATTATTAAGAACAAAAGAAATCCTAATAATGATATAAGCCTATTAAAGGATGACAATGATAAATCATTAATAATGATGCAGAATGGGCAGAAATGTGCATTTAGCACTGCCACTTCTGCATGTAGAAAGAAGCAGAATGATGTATTTTTATTGAGTGAGAATGATGAAGTATCCCCCAGTCTATTAGTAATCAAACAAGATGTTAAATAATATTTATCAGGAAGTTATCTCAAACTGTACACCTAGAAAACTTGAAGCCAGAAGTCCTGTAAGACCTGGCCAAGATATTCTCTGGCTTTGCAATGTTATTTTTTAATAAAGTTTGAAAACAATTGTCTTTCCAAAGACCGGTGCATGGTTGATTTGTGTCTCACCTCAGCTTGGCTCTAGCTTTTGCAGTTCTGCCATGGACTCCAAGGCAGGGTTAGAAGTTGGCTGGAAGATCCTCATGTCACTACTGAGAAAAAAAAAAAAGGGTGTGTGTGGGGTTGTCTCTAAAACACCAGCAGGGTTGTTCAGCAGGAGCAGAGGCTGCATCTGCACTGCAAGGGGTGGCTGCAGCCTTCCTGTGTCTCACACACTCACAGCAGCTCTGTGCTGGCTCAGGCAATTGCGTGTCCTCCCAAGCCGTGGTTCTCCTCTGTGCCCTGTCCGTGCCCCAAACCCCTGAGGAGAGGCTTCACACAGGATTGTTGGGAGGCCTGAAACAAGAAACTGCCACGCTGTTGCATTCGTGCTATTCGATGGAAAATTGCCTTCATCAGGGCCACTTTGATTCCTAAGCTGGGATGTGAGGAGCTGTAAATCAGCGTAGTCCCCCTGCTTCTAGCAGACTTACAGGATTTGTGTCAGTACTGGAATTTGCCACTTCGTTACAAGGCTCCTTTAGCAACAGCCTACCCTGAACGAGGCCCCATGGCCAGCTAGCAGAGGTAGCAATTTTCTCTTCACCGTGGTAAATAGCAAACTCACAGACATTATTTTAATCAGCTCTAAGTGCACAGGAAGGCTCTGTGCAGATAGGTGTGTATTAACAAGGAGCACACTCATATCACTCTGCTAAGTATTTTTGGGTGGCCAGTCAAGCATAGCTGCCTTTCAAACTGCCTCGGAAGGAGAAATATTAATAAACTCCCTGCAGCATGCAGATTTGATTGAATTTCTCATGGATCATAGCCCGCCTGCAGCAGGGTGGCATACCTGTCAAGCTAAGACATTGTTCCATAATTGTTCCTGATGCATTGTGTGCTAATTACCATTGCTGAAAATAATCTCCAAAGATTATGGCAGGCATCATAAATAACAAGCCAGCGGTTCGACACTGCATTATGACAAGGCCTCAATCGCTCTTATCTTTTACTGGAGTGGAGCCTATGCATTAGCTTTACTAATGAATCTTTTTCATTTGTACAAGTGATGTTTCCATTTGACAATGACATGAACATAAAGTGGAGGTTAATTTACTCTATTCCGAGAGGTTCATTATTTAACCTGACGTTGAGGACAAAACAATGTAGCCTAATAGATGGCAAATAGAAATTAGTTGTGATGAATTTTGCCATTTAACACTCTCAGCGGCAGCACACACAGCCAGAGGATGAGTTTGCTTCAGCGGCAAAACCGCTTTATTTCCACGGTTCTGGAAAAAAAAAAACAAAAAAAAAACAACCAAAAAAGATTCTCCCAGAATCCCCCTGTACCTTGTAAAAGGCGATGGATTTACACAGACATAAAAACTGCTGGTAACTAATGGCCCAACGTTGTCATTGTGTCAATTTTTATCAGATTAGTTGGCATTAACACTGTATCACCGATTGCCTTACAAGCCAAGCTGCTGTGAATTGGATTGGATTCAGGTAGCTATTAGAATTGCCAATTTAAACACTCGGGGCTTATCTCAGCTTTAAGCCATTGACAAAAAGGTTTGGTCACTTCCCCGACATCTTCTGACACGTGCGCTCAGGGCGAGCGCTGCAGCATCCGGTCGCTGGCTGCACTCATCCCCCTTAGGCCTTCAAATGTATCTATTCAACATTAATTTAACATCATCCAATGTGGTTTGAATCAAGCAAATATTTTTCCTTGTTTATTGCACACACTCATTGTGCTGTTTCAAGGAGGTTTATTAATAGTTTGCAATAAATTTGCTAAACAATTTGCAATAAATTATGCAGTCATATTTATAGCAGTGACACATTTTAGAGGACAAAAGTTGACCTTTCCCATGCCTCAAAGAGAGAAGGGGCAGGGTGTATCCATTACAACCCAGCTTTTCGTAGGCTCATATCCTGGTTCGTTCAGCTCGCACAGAAGATAAAATGTATCTGCTCACAAGCCGTTTAATCTGTTTACAAACAATGGGACATTTTCTCTGGGACAGGGAATGCTGCTGGGCTGGTTCCGATGGGCCACAGGAACTGAAACCTGTAGGGTCTCTTCAGAAGAGTTTGCAGGACAAGGAACTCTTTGGATTTGGGGTTTGTTTGTTTTGTTTAGTTTTGGAAGTGTTTTTCTGTTTGGGTTTTTTTGGGTTTTTTCATTCATAGCTCGACAAAAAGCAACATCTTGAGAGGAAACGCTCCAATTTCAACAGTGTTGCGTTTTCCAACAACAACAGAAATGTTCCATTAATTACTTCCAAATCACATGTAATATTTAGTCAGTGAGAGACGTGGTGGTGAGTCCGGGGGTTTCTCCAGTTCTCCCCTGACCCCATCTCACCCCCCTGCAGGCAGCTGTTATCTGGCTCACCATCACAGCCACCTACAACCTCTCACTTCAGGTCCACCAAAGAAAGAAAAGTTACAGCGGTGAGCACACACAAGTGGAAAGTGCAGCCTCTCGCTGCCACCTCTGGAGGTGGCTCGCAGCAAACCTCCCCTCTGCCCTCAGCTCCAGGGTTCACATCCCTCTTTCCTGGGGCCATCCTCCTCCACCGTCCCCATTCAGGTACAGCTGGGAATATGGAGCGGAAAGAAAAAAAATACTCCTCCATATTTTTCCATATTTTTCCAAACATCGGGGCAGCTCAGGTTAAGTCTGTCCTGACAGAGCATCACGGGATCCTCAGCGATCACATGTGGTCAGGAAGCAGTTTTCATGCAGAAATGAGAAGTGCCTCTCAGAGAGGCAATTTTTCCTGTCAGGAGGGATAATTTCCTTGGGGTGACTCAGTGTGAAGGCTCCTTCCCTGCCACCTCCCACCCCAAAAACAGAGCCTGTCGAGAGTGCCAGTGGGATAATGATCTCATTCCTGGAGAGAGGGAGCACAGTGGTGAGAAAGAAAGAGCATCATTTTAGGAACAACCTGGGCAGCAGTTTGACTGTGCCTCTTTTTTACAGCATATTATTACAGCATTACATTCATAGTCAAGGGTCAGCTGCCATTTCCTGGGGTTTATAACTTGCCTGTTTTAATTAACATCAGGCTCAAACTTGGTAGGGAGGCGGGGTCAGCCCAGATGTTAATGTTATTCCAAAAGTGCCTTTTATCAGTGGTGTTATTTAAAATATATTAAACAGGGAACATCTAGAGATGTGTCATTTCCAGGGTTGTGTTTTAGACAAATAATAAAGACCAGGCTTCGTTTTGGAAGAAAGCAATTTGGGACAAACCTTGTGCCTCTAGGAGCAGCTCACACCTGAGAGACAGGAAGAGTCTGTTCTCTGCTGTTCACAGGGGGCTCCTCTGGACAGGATCAGTGAGGAAGGGGGAACACGAACCCCAGGTGTCCTGTCCAGACCAGTCTGGGTTCTCAGCAGGGCTGATACGAGCTCAGATGCCGTGCTTTATGAACTCAGCAGCACACTTGCACTCACCAGGAGAAATGGTTTCTCAGCTATTCTGCCCAAGGAGCTCTGCCCCACAAAAGCAGAGCCCTCATCTGGGTTTGATATTGATATCCTCATTGCCCTGGCTGTTCAGACAGGCAATGATGCGTTAAAGAGTTGCCTTAAATATGCATTCTCCAATTTCCAGGATGTTTCTGTGGCATTGGAAGTACACTGGCACAGTGATGCAGCTCCAGCAAAGCATTCACAGACACAGCGCTGTCGGTGCCTGTTCGCAGTTTGGGGACGGGATTGAACACACAAAGGTCTGTGCTCATGGCATCGACATTTCCAACAGAGGCACCAGGACTTGGCACCACCTCTTTAGAAGCTCCTCTTACAGGGGTTGATGATTCAATTGGCTGCTGTCTAAAGAAGTGGTTGTCTTCACTGTTCTGGTTGTAGGTGGCTGTGGGCAGTGTTGAAGCCCTTTCTGTCAAGCTAAAGTGTGAAGGGATTCTACCTTCACTCCCAGTGCCAGAGCTGTTGTGCACATAGACCGTTTCCTGTTGGTTTAACCCAGGTTTCTGGATTCCCCAAGTCCATGTTGCTTTCTAAAGCTTCACCTGAGTCAGGCTGGCTCATAATCTCTCTCTCTCTCTCTGTGCACTGTTCGGAGAACTCAAAAGCTCTTGCGGCTCTGTGAACAATTCCAGCCTACTCACTAAAAATATCATTCCCAAAACCAGCACATCTGCTTAACCAGCCCCCACCCCTGGACCACACCTCACTTGCTCACCCATGAGGATCCATCTTTAAGGCAGGACCTGGTGCTCTCCTCATGTTGCAGACACAAAGTATGAAGGGGACACAGGACTTGCCTGGGATGACGCTGGCAATCTGTGGCAGAGGTGGAAGCTGAACACAAGATTTACAATTCCTTGGGCTCTGAACAGTTGGCCACCCTTCCCCAGGCACGGGCTCTTCCCAAGGACTCATATCTTCTGCTTTTGGCTGTGGAGGGGACGTGGGGAAAGCAGCTCACAAAACAGCCCTGACTCGCATGCTGCTTGTCACAACTAACAAGAAAGAGAATCAGATGTTTAGCCTGTGGGGACTTTTCCCAAAGGGCATAGAAATTATAACTAAGAGAAGGAAATATATTTCCAGATGGCTTGAAATTATTCTACAAAGGGTTATCTCTCTGTTAGGACAAAAAGTTAGAAATCCATACATCAAAGACTACTAAAAAGCGCTTGTTAGTTGCCAGTTTCATGATGCTTTGAGCTAAGGACTGGGCTGCCCCATCCCCAGCCTCCTTCATTTCCTGCATAAATTAAGAGAGAAGTGTCATATCATCAGTCTTGCTACATTTGAATGCCCAGGACTGAACATTTAGGGACGAGGCTGGTACAGCAGCTTTTTCCTTTGTGGTAAAGCTACCAAAACTGCCCCAGGCAAAAAGTGACATTTCTCCAACGCTAACAGAGAAAAATGCTAACAAGCTAATTTTGCCTGTGTTGCTTTAATTTTGATTAGGGACTCACTGGCTACAGGTAAAACCTCAGTCTGATCGAGCTGGAAGTGTGCTGTTTGCTTTGCCTTCGCTCATTAGTGAACAGCAGGAGCAAATGCAGTGGGTAAGTTGATTACAGCTCTTGGCTCCTTTCACAGGCAAGCGGTGAATTCCTGAGGACCACATTCCAGCTAGGTGTTATATCCCCCGGTGTCCCACACTGCAGTCACACACCGCAAGATCGTGGCTAGAGCATCCTACTGGGTTGGGGCTGAGCGGTGTGATTGTTTTGTTTGGATTTTCAGGTTTTTTCTCATGCAGACACTTGATAATTTCACCAACTCTTTCCTGGATGCCTTTTATTGTGTTTAGCTCCAGAAACAGCAACATTTGATCATGTGTCGAGAAGCTGCATGTTGCCTTGTAAACTCAGAAATTATTTTCAGGTGTATTCTGGGGGCATTTTTTCTCTCAGAAAATTAAGAGGCCTCTGTTGCAAATACCCAGATAAAGGTATTTATGGCGTCCTCCTCATTTTGTTTCCTGGAAACACAGAAGTCCCTTCTGTCTGCTCCCATTGGTGGGAGTGAAGCAGTGATTTTAAGAGGAATTGAGTGTCTGCAGCACAGCACATCAGAGAGGTGAGGGCACGTTTACCAGAGGAGGACAGGGACATCCCTGAGCCTGCTCCCAACACCTGCAGGCATTGCTGAATGCATCAGTGCTAGCAAGAGTGTCCCATATTTTCCTTCAGTACATTCTCCAAAGAGCCACAGTTCCCTTACAGAGGGAAAATGTAGAAGAGCAATGGATGTTCCTGTAAGCCAGAAGCAAAGGTGGAAACAAGGAGCGTCGGTAGCATGCGTATCATAGAACTGTCTGAAAAGGAATGATAGCCTGGTATTTGCTGTTCTTGGAGGTGAAAATATTGCAGGTAAAAGGAAGAAATCTAAACACCTGGTTGTATTAATGTGGGAGGTGCCTCAGCCCCCAGTGCAGCACCCCTGAGGTGTGCAATAAACTGCACAAGGGTGGGGGTCAAACCAAGTCATGCAAGACCCTCAGATTCTCTCCGGGGCCTGTTTGCTCTGATCAGTGACCAACACTCAGTGCCTGGCAGCACTGACCCCCACCCAGCAGTGGCCTTGCCACTAAAATCTGCTTCATCCTTTTCCTTCCATCCTATTCCTTCCTCATCTTCACTCGCAGGATCAGAGAGGTGTCACAAACCTGCACCCCTTAAGAGGAGAGAGCTGTGGGTTTTGTGAGCCCAAGAAAGCTTTGACTTTTTTGTTTAATGTCAGGGGTTATTTTCTAGCAGGCAAAATTTATAAGCTGTTCCCAAGATCCGGGGATGCAGATTCAATAAAGGCAGACAAAAGATTTGAGGTTATGTTCTTCAGAGGGGACCCTCTTTTGTTTGGTTGGTTTGTTTTTACTCAAAGGGCATTTTTAATTTGTTCCTCAGTTGGCTGTTTCCAAATATATTTGTCTTCGCCATCTTCCTCTTTCCCTGCCTCTCTGGTTCTGATTTTCACAGCCATTAGTAAATACATCGCCAGTGGGATCTCTTCTCTAGGATTTATGTTTGGAGTTAAAAATTAATTTCATCCCAGAAAAGAGAATGAAGGGGGGAAAAGTGCAAGAAAAGGAGAAAAAGATAATAAAAATAATGAGTAAGAGAGAAGTCACAGAGATATTTGGATGAGACTGAACAGTACCCTCAATTTATTAGGAGAGCCCTGATGCCATATACTGTTTTTAAGGCAGAATGTTCAAAAATATGTCATTCTCAATTTATTAATTTAAATATAGAGAAGATTAAAAAATTAAAATCCATATTAGCCTGACTGTTAAAACTATATTCCAACATGACACAGAAATTGCATATGAATTAAATTGTTGATGTTTGCCAGAAGCAATGGTTGCTCACACAAACTGCTGGGACATCCTGTAATTGTCTGGTGAAATTCAACTCCAAATTGCCAGAGCCCTGTGCAGACAAGCTGGCATGTGTTTAAATTTGCCTTCTAGCAGATTAGTTTGCATTACCATTTCCCAGGCACACACGAAATGAACATTAACTTACACACGGCTCAAGGAAGTTTAAATAGTTAAAAATTCAGGTAGACCAGTGCAGGTGCTGTGCGTGACAGGGGCTGGAGGCTGGACCAGGGCGGCACCGCTCCCCATCACCTCCAGGCTCCTTCTTTCCCCCCTGTACGTACAGCAGCTGGATCATCTGCATGACCACGTCCTGGTGAAGCCATTTACTAACTAAATGCACTTTGGTGTATTTGTTTATTTGTTATTTAGTGAATTTATTTAGTGTTAACGTGGTAAAGTAGCCTTTACTAAGTTAGCTCGTTTAGGCAAAACCAGCTTACAAATAGCTGAATATTGCTTAGGGAAACAGCCAGATCTGGAAGCAGGGAGATGCAGGAGATGCACATGTGCTCAGCCAGAAAAACTGCAGCCAAAAGAGACTGCGTGACCACAGCCTTCTGCCCTGGGGCAGGAAGGGCTTGTCCTTGCCCAAAATCCTATTTTTCCTTGACCAAACTCTTGATTTCCATCAATATAAGTGAACACTGAAAAGCTGTAAAATTTCCATCCAGTCATTCTCAATTTATTGCATCAGGAGGGAATAAACATCATACATTTTCTACATTAGATCTACCCTGAGCTGAGCAGGATTTATTTTATTTAGACCACACATTGTGTGGTGTATTTATAAAGCAGAGTACTCTGAAATAGAGTTCTGCTCGGGGAGGTCTCAGCTGAGACGTGTATTGAACAGATTTTGGTGAGCTGGTGAACGTCAGCGAAATCTGGAAGTGGCAGAAGAAGCTGGTCAAGAGGGTGGAAAACGGGTAGGAAAGCTGGGGCAGAGAGGGCAGGAGCCTGGAAGTGCTGTTAAACTCTGAGCTGTCCTGCAAATTGTAGGACAGCATCTTCCCAGCATCCTCCTGGCACGCCATGAGTCACTCCTGAGGCTCCACATTGAGTTATCGCCATTTAGAGTGGCATTTTCTTTCAGACTGCACAAAGCAAAGGAGCCATATTAGTAAATTTATTGAGTATTTCATTAGATCAATATGGAGTATGATTTAGGAGCCTCTGCCCAGGCTCTTTAAATCTATTTAATCAAACCAATTAATAAAAAAAAATCTAGAAAGTTGAAACATATCCTGTAAGGTGCATCATAAATATACTCCCTTACTTAGGCTTTTGATCTCAGCCAGGTAATTAACGGCTTTGGTTAAGTTCAAGTCATTCCCTCATGGCTGCTCGTGGTCATAAAGCCCTGGGGCTATGCATAGCTCATGGATTTATTATGTTTTTTTCCAGTTGCAAAAGCTCCTCTAGCTCTGCTTTCTTTTTTCCCTTCCCTCCTTTAATTCCAGTGATGTAGAATTCTGTGGCTCCCCTTCCCAGCTACAACTGCACTGGTTGTCGTGCTTTGTGCAACAACACGACAGAAAACAAGGCCCTTTTGTCTTCTTCCAGCTTTTGGGAGACCATAAATGCAGCTGAAACCTGGATATCCCAACAGTTTTGGCTAATCCTCCTCAGTGAGGCATCAGCTTCACTTCGGGAGAGATGAGACAAACCCAGCAGGACAATGACCTTCTTCTCCCTTCCATATCCAAAAGCAACGAGGTGGGAATATATTTCTCTGTGGAGTAAAGAGGCTCGTAATTCTTCAGCTAGAAATCTCTCAGCTGTTTAGACAAGAAAGGAGGAAGCTGGAGGGAGGCAAAAATTGTGTCCATCACAGTGGGGATGCATAATAAGCTGAAGAGAGAAGGAGATTGTGAACACATTTCTTCCCAGAGTCTTTAAAGTCAAGATTGCAGCTTTATCTTGCTTTACAATCAAGGAAATCCGGGCTCTGGGGGAGAGAGACAAGGGACAGATGAATGGGTTTCCTCTAAGCACATGTAAATATATATCAGTGACTGAAGAGCATTGGTCATAACTCTTGGACAGTGCCCCAGGACAAAATAAATAATGAGGAGTGCTGGACTCACCTCATGGGCTCTTTGGAGCAGGAGAGCAGAGCCTGGACACACTGCAGACTGGGCGTTCCTCTCTTCTTTCTGCTCACAGCAGGCATCTGGTTTTACCTGAACAGTTGTGGGAGGTGGGGAACAAAAAACCAACTGACTCGCTTTTTAAACACAACTCCCTAGGAGAACAACATGTCTCTCCTGATGAGTGTCAGCTTAACTTTCCACGGTTACGTGACCATCACAGGAATTATATTGAGGTGTTCCAGGTGATGAACAGGCCTATATAAAATGCCAAAGGTCCTCCTTTTACTGGGGATCAGGCTTGTTTGGTAAAATAGTTTAAGAGAAGTTTGGAGCACTGTGGGAGAAGTTTATGTTTTCTCAGTGAGCTTAATTCCAACAAGGGCTGGTGTGACAGGAATAAAACTGGTGTGCAGCAGAGAGAGGAAGATGTTCACTGGTTACCCAGCTCTACCGGAAGCTTCAGGGTGAGTCAATTTGACTTTTGACTACGTAGGTGGGAGTCCACAGATGGACCAAAGCCTTAACATGAGCTCTAAAAATGGACACAGATCACAGCCTTGTTTTGGTTTTCAGTGGGGCTTTCCACTGCATAAGCGTCCGTGTGGCAATGAAAGGAGCAGAGAGGACCATCCCTTCCTGAGAACATTTACAAGCACAATAACCCAATCACAAATCCTTTGAAGAGCGCAAAAGTCAACTCCAGCTGACCTTGGATCCTGCCCTGGCCTCACAGCTGAATGACTCACTGGTGAGGTTTTTTCCCCACAGCAAAGATGAAAGAAGATGCTGCTCTCAGAGCAGGTAGGGCCCATGCTGATCACACCCTTCTATATTATTTTCAAGAAGCCATGGGCCCGACAGAGTCTATTTGATACCTACTCAGCCCTCATGGAATCAGAGCAAAGGCATTATCAAATGTATCTTATTGCCAGAGGTTTTCTAAACTTGCCAGGCCCCAGAATGGGGCTCTTCCCTGCCAAACTCCTCTGCCTTCCCGGGGTCTGGGGTGACTGTGGGCACCGGGCTTTGGATGAGCTGCCACCAGTGAGGGCCCATTCTCACTCGAACCATGCTCAGCTACTGGGAGAGGGGGGAAGGTAAAGGGACTTCTGAAAGCAGGAAAACAAATCCATAGCTAGTAAATTATATATAGCTCTTATCCCACAATTAGTTTGTAATTCTGAAGGACTGCAGACAGTCAGACTCCTGTGTAATAATCCCCGAGATCAGATTCACATTGAATTGAAGGACTTTGAAGGAAGATACGCAACAAAAATTAGGCCAGGATCTATACCAGTTTACACTAGTATAAGCTCTGTCCCTAGAAGGGGTTTTAGCAAAAATGTGAGGCTTTTTCTTCAGTTAGTCTTTTATTTGCATAAGCTCTTTCCCCCTTTGGATGTTTTCTCTATCTTAAATCCAGATTCTTCTTCATTTCTACTCCAGTGTTGGCCAATAGTGGAGTTACTCCTCATTTACACTATTGTAAGATACTATCAGAAAACAGACATCGCTGGGGGAGAAGAGATACATATTTCCAGTCTGGATAATGAGAAATAGACATTGAAAACAATGTGTGTTTTATATATCACATCACATATATATATATATAACATTGCAAAATAGGTGGTAGTTGAATTTATCCATTCATCATAAATATTGATTACTTGCGTAGTAAGTGATAAATCAAAATGCAGTAATCACTAAATCAAAGATTTATATGAGTAAAGAGCAGCAAAGCAATTAATCAGTTCCCTGTACAGCCAATGATTAATTAGATTCCAGTCTGAAAGTATAGAGGCTGGTTTACAATTAAGACTATTACAGATAGGCTTTATATATTTTTTTCTTAAACATCCTGTTCTTGAAAAGGAGATAAGTTGACCCCAAACAAACAATGCTCTGAGAAGGATCAGATGATGCAGTTCTGTGTTTACATTCAGGGCTCTCAGTTCCTAGAAGCACAGATCACAGCAGGCGGAAGCAGCAGAAGTTGCTAAAATCCCATAGCCAGACCCTACACTCTGCCTGGGCTCGCTCTGCTCCACAGCCTGAAGTAGACACCCACCCCAAAGCATGGCATTTGGGAGCTGAAGCCATCAGAAAGTCTCTGTTGGGGCAGCACAGATCCTGGTGGCTGTCTCTGACCAGCATCTGCTGAAGATCCAACACAGACACAGGGTCCTCCTGACACCCAGGCACAGCAGCTTTGCACGGGCAGGAGGAAAAGCTGGAAGCATCACCAGGTGCTCCAGTGCTTCCCTTCACAGAGGAAAGTGCGTCCTGCTGAGCCCCAGGGAGCAGCAGCTGCAGCATCCCAGCAGTGGGCCCTGGTGACAGGGACCAGGACAACCCCAGCTCTGCCCACAAAGTCCCAGTGAGCAGATACTAAAGGGGTTATCATCACTCCCTGACCTAGATCTGTTGGTGTGACTCCCCTCCATGCTTTGACACAGCCCATGAAGGATTCAGGTCTGATTTTCCAGCACTGCTCCAGCCCACTGGAAGCGCTGGGGCTGACATGGGATCAGCTGGGCAGCTCAGCAGAGTTGGCACAAGACAAATATTTGTTCCCAAATTCTCCTACCAGCAACAGCTTCTCCTTATGCCAGCCAGCTGTTTGGCAAGAGCTGTTTCCTGCTCTTGTTCATTGTGATGCCTCAGCCAGGCCAATTCTTGTGCCTGGGAGAGAGCAGCATTAGCACCGTGTGATGACTCTTTTATCCCCCTCCCTTCTCCCAGAGAGCTGAAGAACAGGCCTGGGAGCAGCTAAAAACCAGAGAAGAGCAACAGGACATGCTACCCTGGCTCAAGGTGCACCTTTAGTTCAGAAGGGTGAAGCCCCAGTTCATGAAAAATGGTCATTTTTTGGCTTTTTTCAGCATCACTGCAATGTAAATCCAGCTGGGTGTTGGCAGTGACCATCACACATCTGCATCACAGCTGTGCCAAACTGTACCTGTTCCACTGCTCAGACACAGATAAGCAAGAGCCAGCCCTGGAAGGGAAGGTCTTGAGGAAGGAAAACTATCTTGTACCAGAGAAACTGATTTTCTACCCTGTCTCTTTTTTTTTTTTTTTTATTCCCCCTAATACTTTTTAGGATGCTGACTCCACCTCCCTTTACTGGGAGAGGACATGATAGGGATGTGGATGCCCAGATGTCTCCAAGAACTCTGTATTTTAGCTGAGGGGCTCTAGCTAGAGCATCGTTCACCTTGACACTGCTAATCCCTCTTTTTGTGAGATGTGCATATTGAAAATGCAGAGGTCATGAGTCTGCAACCCCACCTCTGCACCTTCCCAAGGCTCTCCACGTGTCCTGCTCAGCCAGGTGAGAGCTCTGGGGCTGTGTGGACAGTGACAAGTTCTCAGGTAATTTACTCACCCAGAAAATGCAGTTAAGGGTTACCCAGACAAATCCAGATTTAAAAAAAAAATCCAGTATTTTTTAGGAAAAAGTCCAATCATGTTGTTTGACATTTTCAAAATGAAATGTTACAGCTCTGTATTTCAGCTGGAAGGTTTTGAGACCAAATTTGCTCAAACTCAGGCTTTTTATATATAGATGTATACCCTTTTTAAAAACAGAACAAAACAACATGTTTTGCATAATTCGAAGTGATAGTTTTCAGAAGAGATGACAGTGGGGAGAGCTACTTCAGATGAAAACTTGCTTTGTGTTCTCTTAAAATGGTGAGCAAGCTGAAAAATTAATTATGCACACTTCTCTAAAGCACAAACTGCACGGTGCCCCTGGGCCCAGGCAGAGGCACCTTAGAAGTCCCTCCTGGTCAACAACTGATTTTTGATCCTGTTTCACCTCTGAATATAAAAACTGGACGAGGTGTGAGAGCATTCAGGTGTCCAGTGGTGGGTGCTTTGCAGGGCCAGGATCCTTCCTGCAGAGCGGTGCCTGCAAATGCTCTTTTTGACCTCGTTTTGCCTCAACGCCTGCATTACTCACTCTGAATTTGGCTGTGTCTACCTTGCTCTCAAGCCTCTTGTCTCAGCTTATTTGTGTTAAGTGTAGGACACATGGACAAAATAACCAGAGTGATGCCAAAGCTGTAACCCAACCCTGCGTGTTCTGAAAACTGCAGGGGAAAAAGAGCACTTTTTTTGGTGGGGAGAGAGGGAGAGGAAAGGGGGGAACTGGGATAAGGAATCAGCTAATTAGCCTCATCTACATTTCAGCTGCGTGGTTCACAGGTACTAAATCATTCCTGACATATTTGGGTTGCCATTTATTACCAAAATTATTCAATGTGAATTTTGCCATTTAGGACACGTTAAGAAAAATACTTATGCCTTCAGAGTGACTCCAGCTCTGATCCCTTCTGACATAACAGCACCACCGGGCCCCAGTTTAAGTGCAGGCATCCCTGCCCACGGTAGCAGCCTGGGCGCACAGCTGGATGCACAGCTGGATGGACAGGACTGCAGGACTGGGTTCACATCGAGAGACCGGGCTGCTCAAAAGGGATTTCTTAGGCCAAAAACCCACACATCTCCACCATCCCCCACGAAGCTACAAATTAGTACCTCCTGCTCTGACAATCTCAGCTTTCAGTGGAGTGTTCCTGAGATATATTGGAGATTTTCATGCATAAAGGCTTAACTTAAAACTTAGTCTTGAAGCTGTATAATCACAGTGGAAACACAGCCCCGTGCCAAAGGATACACACAAATATGTGTACACACACATGCTCCACATGACTGTTAACATGCCTTATATTTTTAGGTAACTCTTCATTGTTCATTGATGAGTTGTCCACATTATGCTGAGCCACAGCTCTACCCCTCTAAAAAAAACCCAAAGAAAATACATTAACTCAAACCCACTCAGCAGATACGTCCTCCCAAGTGGGGGGATTCAGAAAGAAGAGCATATCAATCACTTTTCCCTGCAGCCTGTTGCCCTTCCGAGCCTCTTGCTCCAGCTCTGTTGGGATCCCCTCCCAGCTCTTCCTCACTTTCTCTCTGCATTTTGAATCCCAGCCCTATTAAAGCCTCTGATCCTTTCAGGTAAGACCACTAACCTGAACTATCACCCCCTGAACTCCACTCTGAGCCTTAACCCTTATGGATGGCAGTGTCGCCAGTGCCGGGAAACTCGAGCTGGTTCATGTGCGCCAGACCTGGAAATGGCAGAGCTCCCCACGGTGTTTGCAGCAGGTTGTGGCTGTGCTCAGATCACCACTCACCTGGCAGTGCTGCCTCTGACCACCAGAGCAAACAGCTTTTCTCTGTCCTGCTGTACTCTCACTGTTCTTCTAAAGGTGGATGAGATTCAGCACGCTTGTGTAACTCCGTGTGTTTACATCTGTAGGTCCCCTTTAATGACTTTAAGATGTAGTGGCTAATTTAACAGAAAATTCGATGGAGAAAACCGAGGTCTCAGAGGTAGGAAGTTCACACAGGTTTTATGAAAATAGACTCCTGATAAGGGAAACTGCTTTTATTAATGCCTGCTACGGAGGAAATGCTAATAAACTCACCCTTTATTAGACATTAGAGAGTCAATGTAGAAAAGAAAAGTTGGAATCCCAGCTCATCAGTCCTGTTGTTCGTGGAAAACATTGTCTAATCTGGATTTAGTTTGCTCTGGGCCACCACAGCCAAAGATAACTCTAAAAAAAATAAGAGTTTCCTGTACATTCTCTCATAAATTAGCTAACAAAGCCCACCCTACATTTGAGGGGACGTTCCCCACATTAGCGACAGGCTGAAGATGAATTTTAATGATATATTTTTAGCTGGCCAGTCCCTCTGCCACTGAAAACCAGCATGAGTCCACAGGCGCAAATAAAGCCAAGCTGATTTCCACCACTTTACTCATTATTGTTGAGAATATATTCATTCCTGTGCCTCTGAGTTCAAAGAGGAAAACAAAAATAGCCTTTTCCATTAAAAAAGTCAAAGTGGGAGGGGTAAGTTGGCAAGATTTTTCCAGTGAATGGGTCTTGCTTTTGCAACTGGCTTCCAACTGAGTCCAAGGCAGTCTGAATTTGACTTTAAGCTATCTGCTGAGATACTTTCCCAGGCATTTGAAACAGATGAGATGTAACAGCAGTTTTTTTTTCCCTTAGCCAGGGCCAGTTTCCTATCAGAGGTGCAAATTCAGATTTATCTACTACAAGGAGCTTAATAAAAAACACCCTTTCCCCCTCCCCCAGTCACTGGTTATCATAAACAAATCCCTCAGCAGAAGCTAAAAAGAAGATACTTTGAGGTTAAAAGCAGCCTTTAAAAGAAAATGATGTTGTACATCATCCCAAAATTTAATATGACTTTATGCACAATAGTAATGTGCCTGGTAATGCAAAGATTTTTCTAAAGTAGCTTAATAACAATCCAATATTCTCTTCCTTAAAAAATGAAAATGTATGTCAAAAAAGGATCTAATGTAGCTGCATCTTGTATCCATTGATGGAGAGAGCTGATTTACATAGATAGCATTTAACATACTATCATCATTATCCTATCAGTCTTCTGTCTAATCTGGAAGCCTTGAGACAGAGTTCTCAATGTTCTCTGAGGTAAAAAAATACCAACCAAAATTATGGTAAAGGGGGAGAAAAAAAATCAGTGAGGGACAGATGAATATCAAATCAGATGAGATAAAAATGGGATTTTTTTTTTTTAGCCAGCATAGAATGAGCTTAAACTGCTGAAAAGTGGATAAAACAAATAATGTTTAAGACTGTAGCATACGGTACCACAATGATGAGGAATAAAAGAGAGAATTATGTTAATGGTCGGGTCTGAGTGTGCTTGTGGAGACTGCTCTTAGATTGCTTGTGATGGCTTGAAGGATGCAGATAGATAGTGCAGGTCTCTGAAATCCAGACGGTGTTCAATATTCATTTCCTTTCCCTCTTACCCTCTTTTGCATGAATTTAATGCTTGTGGAGGATGTAAACAACTGAAGGAGGCCTTCTCCTGTGTGCAGGATGAAAACCAAGACAAGGGGAGCCTGCCTGAAGTCAGTGAGGCTTTGTGCTTCTCTCTATTTGGATCACGTTTGCATTAAATTATTTCAACACAAGTGTGTGGTCATGGCACTGTCTCGTACCCCTTGCTCTCTCTTACTTTTAGTTTGTCTTTAAACTCAGCAAATCCACCAGTGTTTGTGCCTTTCCCAGCCCCCATGCCTGTGTACCCCCATGCAGCAAAGCGCTGCCCCAAGCCCCTCAGAGCGCCCCGTCCAGAGGCACATCCAGCTCTGCAGGTCCGTGCACACTCCCCAGCAACGCCACGGGGCTGAGGTTTTCAGAGAGGAAGAGAAGTAACGGCACTTCTGTTTGTCCAAAACCCTTTTCTTTTGAAAACAGGGCAACTAAGCAGGTGGCAACTCAGAAAGGCATGTGAGGAGACCGGGGCAGGGCTCAGGTCAGCAGGTTAGGGCATCAAAAACAGCAGAAGAGAGCCGGCAGCCAAGGAAAAGGCGAGGACTCCCGTGTGAGGTGACATTATGGCCTTGTGACTGCTTTTGCTGCACTCTGCACCTTTAAACTCTTATTGAGGGGGCTTGACTGCAGCCACATGAGCCAGGCTTGATGCAGGGCCCTATCCAGGAGCCACCCAGACTGCACTGTCCTCCCTCTGCTACCCTGCTGTGGGGTGGCATCCCCTCATCCCTCTGAGCACAGCCCAGGATGTAGGGCAGGAGGGCATTTAGCACAGAGCTTTCGGGGCTGCAGCACCCCAGTAGCATCCCATGGATGTGATGCTCCTGCCCTGGGCCCGTGTTGGAGGCATGGCTGGAGGCATCCTTTTCCACCCCTTCCTGCACTGAGCAGGATGAGGTACAGGCCTGTGGCTGACCCCATAGCACAAGAGAACACGGATTTGCCTTAGAGTCTTACAGGGGCCATTATAGCCCAACCACTGGGTCATCCCACCTCTCCCACCAGTCCTTTGGCTCCTGCCCACTTGTTTGCCTGTTTGACAGATTGGTTCCCTCAGTCAAAACTAAACAACTCTCATGATGTAGGGATGTGGTCGCCCTCTTTGTCTGAGAAGGCATGGCAGGAATTCCCGCAGCGGAAGAGCTGCAGGCGCTGATCCAAATCCGCCTCAAGTGAGCTGAGTTAGGCGGCTTTCAACGTCACTTGGATCAGACCCTTCAGGAGGAAAAAATAACAACACCTCCAGCAGAAAGCAAGGATTTACCTCTGCATCCCACACACCTGTCCCAGGACCCCAAACTACCCTTGCTCATAGGCGAGCAATGCACAAATTCCCAAGCGATCCCAGGAGTGAGCACAGGGCACTGGAGGGCACCAAAGGAAACGGAGCATCCCTCTGGTGCTGTCTGTGCCACACATGTCCCCATGTCATGTGGCTGCTCAGCCCTCATTCAGTGCTGCATCTGCTCCTGCATAGAAGCCAGTATGACGCAACATAAAGCCTGGTCTAGTCGCTGCACCTCATTATGAGGAAGAATAGAGTGAATTTTCCCCTTACATGGACACGGAGAGCCAAAGCCGTGCTGCTGCTGGCAGAGTTCCCCTGTGGTTGCCACTATAGGGCACCCAGCAGGGATTTAATCCTGTTGTAAGCAGCATTATCTTGAGCTCAGATATTTGTTCTGGGCTTCACAGGGTTAGCAGTAGGGATCAGTCCTGCCCCCAAAACCTAGTGGCTTTCAGCGTGGAACGTGATCATTTTATTAAAGGGATTATGCACCATTGTTTGTTTGCAACCACAAAGCACCGGACTCGGTGACTCGGGAGGTGCCTTCCAGTCTTTTGCTGCTGTGCTACTAATTGAAAGAAAAGCTGTTGGTTCCCTGTCCTCAGCATTTATCATACACAAACCCCTTGGAGATCTTGCAGGTTTCTGTGGGAGACCAAGAATCCTGGGATATGAAATTTAGAATTTCTAAGTCATACTTACCTGTCGTGGTTGCCTTTTTTTTTTTTTTTCCAGAGGTGGGGAAAAGAAACTGGGATCATAAAAGAGTGAGTCACAACATTTTCCATAAATACATCTTGCTTTGCCTCCTTGATGTTGCCCTTCTCAGGCACATGAAGCCTGAACACCAGAGCTCAGAGCAGCAAACACGAGGCGAAGTGGCAGAAATCCAGACTAGGAAGAGCCACTCTCTTCACACCTAATCGAGATCAGGCTTTTAAACTGTCTCCTAGAAAACAGGTTCCCTGAAGTTAGTTTCCTGGAGCAGATAAAACATAGGGAAAATGAGATGCAGAAGGTGTAGCAAACTTTTTCCAGCCAACCATGGGGTTAAATGGGCTTAATGGAAAGGAAAGTTTTCATGAGAAGGAATAGAAATATATGGGTCTCATCTCCTTCTGGATGAGTAGGACACTGCTCTGGTACTGCCTGAGCTATTTATCTGCACTGTGGTCTGTGGGACTGCGAGGTCAAAAGCTGATGGGTACCAAGCCCACTCATGCCAGGCAGGCTGGTGTGAGTTAGAAGACCGAGGTTGCAGCACAAAACTTTCAGCCCAGGGAAGCAATGATCACATCATCTCACCCCCCCCAAACAGGGGAGAAATGGAAGGATTTTCTTTTAAAGGAGTTCATCTGGAAGAGATAGAAAATAAATCTTCTCCTTAAATACGATAACTGAGAATGCCCTGATCCTGGAGACAGACATCTAAGCAGATGCAAAAGACTCGTTGAAGACAAGCATTAGTGTTTGTAAGATAAAGCCTTTATTGATACTTAAAGTTCCATCAGTTTAACTAAATGTATTTTTAAAACTCATTTAGTGAAAACATGCAAAACCCTTGGGCAGACACTCTAAAATTGTTTTAATGGTTTTAAATTGAATTGGCTTCATGATTCCTTACTAAATTAGACTGTGCTAACTTTAAATTGTTCTGCAAGTAGCCACACAGCACTGTGCACAAGAAAAACTGAGCCAAGTTTTCAATGCAATTTCAGTCAAACCATCCCTAAGTGTGGAAAAAGCTTTAAACACAGGAAGATCATTAAATGTAGGATGGAGACACAGCATCTGACTAAACATACTGAACACACTGAACCTTGTCCACTGAGACACAGCGTTAGAATTCTAAAAACTGATGTATTTGCTTTCTTAATTGTTCTGCACAATTTTTAAGTGCTCAGTTGACTACTGATAAATGGTTTTCTAGAGCAAATCTCTACAGCTCACATACTCACTGGAGTCTACTTGGTTTGACACTCCAAGAGACTTCACAAGAACTTTTAAACTTTCTTTTTTTTTTTTTTTTGGTTCCTCCATGACTTTCTGAGACAGAAAGCAAAGAGGTGACAATAAAATGGCAGCACCCAGAGACAGAAATGACAGCTCCACAGACTATGATTCTGAAAGAGTGACAAGTATTTCTAAAGGCTGCTTTGACAACTTATACTGGAGTTTCCCTTTAAGTTACAATCACTCTTCTGAAGCAGTGAAATTGGTGCCTGAAGGATCTGAAAATGAAGAAATAAACTTGTGTAAAGTTGGCAGCATCTTACAGTGCTCATGGAGCATCAGTTATATCTATAATGCCCTGTCTTACATCTGCCAAAGTTGCCTCAAGACCCTTTTGCTGTGCCATGCTACAGCAGATTATTAATAAAGCTCCTGCTCTGCTCCTGACATCTCCAAGGCAGCAAACAGGGAGGAAGTGTGGGCTGATGTCCTGGGCTGCCACTTTGAAACCTGTCCTGTTCCCCTGGTGTCACTGCCAGGCCTTCTTAGGACCTTCCCAAAACCTGATAATGGGGCTGTTGTTACCTTCCCTGCTCCAGGCACTCCTGGTTAGTAAGAGGGATTACTGGATTAGTGTCACTGCCATGAGCACTTTGAGGTTTGCTCCCTGCTCTCTGTGCAGTGACGAGGCGCTGTGGCCATTCTGCCGGACAATCCCTTCACCAGAGCCCAGCAAGGAAGGGAAGGGATGCATGAGTCCATGAGGACTGGCTCTGCTGGGATGGCACTGGCCGGCACCGCTGTGTGTGAGTTACAGCTCTAACAGCTGAGCTGTTTAAACCAGGGAAATCCAGATTCACATTCCTGTCCCAGTGATGCTCCAAGGGAAAAACAACTGCCTGCTGCACTCTCCAGTCAGGATTCAGCCTGAAGGTTCAACCTAACCCTTGAAATTTGCTTTCACCTGCCTAGTGAAATGATTGCTTGCCTAAATAATTCAGTTGCTGTCAGCTTTATCAGCTGGACATCAGGTTATTACTGTTTAGAGGGCAGCAAATCATTCCATGGGAAAGTGAGAATCATCTGTGAACCGCAAAAGCTGGCAACCAGATGAACACCAAGTTGTCAGGGAACTTCTGGGCCTGATGCACTTGGCTTGCACAGTTTGGTCCCTTCCACCAAAAGCCCAACATCCTTAATTTTGTCTTTTCCCTGGAATGGGGAAATTCCTTCTTTTCCAGGCCAATCAACAGAAGCTCACGGAGATTTATGGCTTTGATGAGTGAAATTTTCAGCCTTGAATCTACAGACTGATGCTTTAAATACATTATAGAGATTATCAGCAATGTATCAAGGTGTCTTTGCAGGATGGTATAAACTTCTACTGCACTACTTATTGCCATAAACCATACTTCCAGGTTTTTATTTATATGCGCATTAGCTCGATATGATTGGATCTGTAGCCAGCCCTGTGGACTGGAGTAATTTATATATATCAATAAAGGTCTCCAGCCAGCCACTGGGTGCTCTAAGGGGAACAGTAGTTCCATTTAAAACATTAGGAACTGGAGAAATTGAAAATAACTCTCTATTTAGAGGCCAAGAAGTAAGACAGCAGGCAACAGAGGTCCCAGCACAGCAAGGCTATACTAAAGAGATTGTTAAAATGTCATTTCACTTACATATAAGCCCCAGAAAAATAAATTAACCCTTTCCCTCCCCTACCTGCTGCAAATAACACTTGAAAAGAAAACATATTCTTCAAACCTAAAGTGTTTTAAATAATCTCAGGGGATATGACCGTAAAATTTTGAGCGACACATTCAAAGAATTCAGGGGAGTTTACTTGCAAAATTAGTTTTAAAAAAAGACAGAAAATCTCATTACCTTTGCATTTGTTAATGTTAGAGCTGAAATGTAAAAGCAGCAAAAAATCCCTCAGTGGCTGGATTTTACAAGGCACAAAAAGCCTACAGGAAGAGGTGTCATCTTGTCTACCTAAAGCAACCCAACCCAAAACTATTAAATTTTAACATTAAAGTGTGTTTGACTGCTCTTTTCCTTTAACGAGCAAGGAAAGCACTGCACAAGCATCTAGGCCAGACCTGCTGAGGTTTACCTGCCTGCACTGCTCCTAAGTTTCCCATGGTTCATGGCTACACTTGGCTGGCAGTCTGGGCTTTAGCAGTGTTTATACAGTAAAAATTTCATCTTACAGTGAACTTTAATGACCTGTAACTCAAACCCAGCTTGATCGACTTCCTATCTTTTTTTTTTTTTTTTTCAAAAATTCTCTTTAACTTTCTGCAAAAGATAACCAGCAGGTCAGAAGGAGGATAGAGCAAAACTGTTTAAGACAGAAAAAAAAGCCATATGAAGCTGCACAAGAAAAACAGGCTGCAGGGGCTTATTGCAGTGTGAACCCTGGAGCCACATGATTCACATGTCAGGAACAAAACATTCATGGGATTGTGAGAGAGAAGCATTGGCTAAAAGAGGGCCTTGCCCTGTCTTGCTGCTCTGTATTTTCTTCACTTTGAACTAGAAAAGGAGTAGGAAAATGCAAGTTCCTTCTCTCCATCCCAGCCCCTCTTCTCTTTCTCCTTTGCAGGGGTGAAGTGCCAAAGTTTCATTTTGCTTTCTCAGAACTGACAATTTTTGTGCGGGTCTGAAAGACTGGCATGTAGGACCTGCCTCCTGCAAAGAGAGCCCGTTGGGTTTTCTTCCTCTGTTCTTTACTTCACCTGGGGAAAAAAAAATAAGAACCAAAGAAACAGGAACCCACCAAGCCACCAGAGTGGTGCTAAATTGGGGAGCAGTCATTTCTGAGCGTGGCTGATGTGACCACATCCCAGAGTGAGCCTTCCCCTCTCCCATCACGCCCCCATACCCCAAGAGGGGGAAAAAAAAATTGCTTAATGCATAACAATGCCATCGTGTGCGGGAGGATTCCTGCCTGGAAGGAAACGTCCCCTCCACAGCCCCCGCCTGTGGCTCCCAGCACTTTGAACACTCCTGCTGTCCTTGTGCCCCAGCCAAACTAAATCCGTTCCTATTCAAAACTCAGATACTGCCCCGCTGTTCCAGGTTTTGTTTTCTTTTGAAAGGTTTGTTTCTTATATTAGGTGTTTATTTGCAGTGGGTTAATTTACCGTTCCTGAGGCTTCCCTTTTCCAAGGATATTGCTTTCTGCTCTGGGGAGATAGTGTGGGCTGGTGGATGGAGCCGTTGGGTACAGACTACAGAGACCTGAAGTGTGGTTTGGAGCAGGCCATGCCCTGTAGCCTCTCTTCCCATCCCTTCAGTGAAACCACCCACCCTCCTGGATTAATGCAGGGTTTCAGATCTCCTGCTGAAGGAGCGGTTGCTAATTAATATCGTGAGAATGTTGTATTTAATCCCTCCAACGAGTGGGCCTGAGTTAATATCTGGGTCTTGTGTTAGACCTTGTGCCCCGGAGAAAAGTCATCCTAGGATACATAAGTGGGAGGAAAGAATGATGTGATGTAGAGGAAGGATGTACGAGAGGAAGAGATGTCAGTGTGACAGGGCAAAGGTGAAGGAAAGCCGCACGGAGATGTATCACAGCAGGGTAGCTGATGAATGTGCAAAGTTTGCACCATCTACTGAGAGTATCCAGCTCTTTTAGATAAAGGGAAACTGGGCTGATGCTTGTGGGGGAGGTGGCACTGCACCGGCCTCAGCGGCCACAGCCTTTCCTGGGCTGGACATAAGAACAGGACTGTCCCAGTACAGCTGGGACTGTGCCAAACCAGCAGGTCGTGGGCAAGGTCCAAACCGGAGCTCCTGAAAAGGTTTCTGTGCATCCTGCGTGGTATCAATGGTTTTTCCTAGTTGTTGATAATTATGGGGTTTTTTCTGAATAAGTGCATTAGTGCCTCATATTCTCGCTTGGTTGGAACCGCAGGCACACGGCGCTGCAATGGCTGTGTTATTCTAACATTATTAAATGTGCACTCTTCTTTTATTAGGCTTTTTAATAACGTTTAAGTTGCACTCCTGGGAATTTTTGCAGAAAGGGAACATTGGCCAGCCTAATTTGTACATGAAAATACCCCATAGGCCAAAGAAACAAGATTCTGATGAATTTCACGTACAGTATGACTATGAATACAACAAGCACTGAAGGAGCTTTGGGGTGTAAAACCATTCAGCTAGGAATGCTTGAATCCCATGTGTTGTGCTCTCGAGGCTGTATCTTGTTTGTGCACATTACTGCTTACATTTCACATATATTTTTGCTTCTTTAGTAAATGCACCCAGGTTTTCTTGTTCCATATCTCAAAGGCTCCTCGTTACACCCCACAATGGGGCGGTGGAGAACTCACTGCCCTTACAGGAGACCCTGCGTTGCATGTCAACCCTAAATCACCGAATTCCCAGGCTACCAGAAACACAAAGCCCTAAGGGACATCCTGGGTGAGTTGTCCAAGTGCACTCCCAGCCAGGAAATCTGTGGGTGTAGAGTGATGCTGGAAGAGGAGGCAGATGCTTGTGTCAGGCACCGTGGGGACAGACTCTCCTCTTGGGGAACTCACCAGCTCAGGCACGAACGGGATCAAAGCTCTGGAGAGGAGCAGGCTGCCAATGCCAACTAAAGTCTCTGAAGACAATTCTCTCCACTTTGCTCTGCCTGACACTGCTGTTAAGGAGCTTTTATCTATAATCAGCTGTTTGTCATCTTCCTTGTTACTTCATTATCCCTTTTGAAAAAGCATTTGCAATAATTTTAGAATAGTAAACAAACAGAGTCGTTTCAAAAGGGAGAAAACTGTGCATAACCCTTTTCCTTTCCCTGGGAAAATCATAACTTCAACTTAAATGTTTTTGTTCATCTCTTTCTTGGAAAGCTAGCACATGGAGATCCTGACAAAACGGGCTGCAGCAACTCGCAGGAACAGCACGGCATTTTCTTGCTTACAGCTGCCTTCACTACTGCAGGGTTACTGTTTTCCTATAATACTACACAGTTTGAAAAATTGAGCTGTTGAAAGTGTTAGAACAGAAAATGCACAGCATTAGATTCGGAATTAAAGTGTCTGGAGAGACGTTCCTCTGACAAGACAGGGATTCCAAGGAATGGAGTTTGGCTTTTGGCTTTGCTAGAAGTTCCCTGACTTAGCTTAGGTGAATCATTGAAATGTCTGTGTTAATTATTCTCTCTCTCTGGATGTTCCTTTAGAATCAGAAAAATAACCTCTTTTCCCCATCAGTATTCTGCTATTTTCAAAACAAATGCCTGTATTTTTAAAAGGCAAAATTATTCAGATAACTGCTTACTGATGGGAAAATTATAAGTTCTTCGATATTTGTGGAGCACTTTTCGCTACATCCAATCACTCATACACAGGAACTCAGATCCGGCTGCAGAGTTTGCAGAACTCCCAAAATGCACATTGTCAATGGCAAGAGCACAAAGAAAAGATGAGAGAGATTGGGTCGCAGGGGTTCAGGGGAACAGTCCATCTCCAGGGCTGCAGCACCATGTGAGAACCCTGCCTCAGGAGTGGGAAACGAGCTGCGTGGTCACGTTTCTCTAAAGCTTGCAGGTTACTCTGTGGTTTCTTTCACATAAACTCCATGGGAACATTTTGTTCGGTTTCATCACACAAGTTCTGTTTTTTCACTTCTCATGTTTCATTTTGGGCATGAAATGACGAACAGACACAGAACCTCAAAGAGAAACTCATTGGAAACCACGGCATTTCTTTGGTCTTTGTTTTAAATCCAAGAAAATCCACAGAACGCTCACACTTTCTATGAAAAACCATCAGCTGGTTTAAGGAACGATCCTAATCAAACCTTCTCCTGATTTTAGCGAGGAATTCCTGATTTATGCCAGAGTAAGCAAAGACGATTCAGGGGAACAATGCCCAGGAACTACGCAGTGAACTTGGACTAGGTTTCCTGTTGATTAAAAAAAAAAAAATATTTGAAGTAAATGAGTTAGAACAAGATAGTCCCAAAACGGGCTCACTTTCAGGTTGCACAATGGACATTTTCCACAATTCAGTCAGAGTCCATTTTCCCTTGAGCAATTTATCTGCATCTCCACAAACCCTCCCGGGTGCAGGAATATCCTCTGGGAAATGCAGGTCCAACCTCAGTGGAGATGTGCACACAGAACCCAAATACTGGGCTTGGCTTGTGGATCTTCTTTCAGCATTTCACTTTTGTGTTGGCACTGGAAACACACATCCCACAGACCTGAAAAGGTATTTGCTGTGCTCTGCGGTCCTCCAGCACAGCTCTGGCCACACCGGCAGAGACGAGGCAGTGGCTGTCCTGGGGAGCAGTGGTGGAGCTGGTTTTATCAGCACTTGGGAAGCGGTTGCAGCGTCTGACAATGGTGCTGATACGAAACACATGCGAGCACAGTGCAGTGCACAAGTGGCCTGCTTTGCACATTGCCTTGCCATTTTCTCTTTCCTGGAAGACAAATGCAAGGAAGATGATAGACTTTTCAGAGGCTGGGAAATTATTCTTGCGTTTTGCAATTCCGTTTTAGTTTGTGGCGAGACTGGCACAGCGTTGAGTGTGTTTGTACCAAATGTAGCACACTCCTAAATAACCCTGGTGTCAGACAGTGACGCTCGCAGCATTAGCCCCAATCTTTCTATATATAGTGACTTATTGAAAAGGTCTTACTTCAAAACTGCTGCTGCTGCAAAATCGCTGTTGCTGAGTAATATGACCCATGATATTTTATATTTACTAGTGCAGATCTATCTCATCCCTGCTCCATTTGATACTGCAACAAGAGATATGTGTAAAGAGTTAGTCACTGTGACTCACATAACCTCAGTCCCTGTAACAGAGCCATGGTTCATGCTTTCTGTCTTCTTTTATTTTCATAGAAAGAAAAAAAAAAAAAGACAATTCTAAATAAATCAAGAGTAAAAGGAGGAGATGGTAGTAATCAGTTCCACCTAATGATTGATCAGTTTGTGAGGAATGCTGATCAACTCCAGATGTTGCATTCCAGCCTCAAAATGTGATCATCAATTCAGAATTCCCATCTGCTTTGTCTGACACCAATGACACAAGAAGTTTTCCAAGAAACTCTAAAAAAAATGTGGGTTTTGGGATAATCTCTCTCAGCTCAGACCAGTGTATTTTCCAGTAGGATGTGGTAGTTCCCTCTTGTGAGTCTCCTGAGTGACTGGTCTATTGATGGTATCTGACAAAGACCCACCCATTTTTGGAGATATCCTTTTGGAACACTGTGACTTTCAAGGCCGGGAATTTCTGGATGCTGCTCTCTCCAGTTGTGCTGGTGGAGAACTGTAGGTGACACTCTAGTGTTAATATTTTAACTCCCCTCCAAGATCAGAAGCTAATTCAATTCAGCCATTCTGCAGATGTCACAGGAAGCAATGACTGCCAGCAACTCATCAGTGGTTTGTGTTTGCAAACTTTCTTTTTTTTTTTTTTTAATTTCCTTAATTCCCAGAGCTCTGCTTCCCTTATTAACTCACCTACCCCATCCATTCTGTAAAGCAATCAGGCCTCTGGATAGCAAGGTGCCAAATTCAGTTCTCATTTAGTGATTCACCATTCCCACTGATTTTAGCAGAACTTATGCGTGTGTTACCAATGGAGCAGTCCAGCTCTGACCCAAGGATCTGTACAAAAGTGGTCACCCCTGTGCTGCAGTGAGTTCCTCAGGCAAGGCACTCGCCAGCACATTTGTTGTATTCCTGAACCACAAGCGGTCAACACTGAGGTACAACTTGGCTGCAGGAGGCAGGAGGAAGCCAATCCCCCTCACAAAGACACAAGAACAGAGGTGAAAGGCAGCCAGTGGAAGCCTTGTGCACTTGCAGTTGTTTTGTCCTTGCTGGGTCCATCTACACCCCTTAGAAACCAGATCTTTTAATTACAGTTTGTAATCGTCTAATGACAACTTGTCCTACCACAGCACAGGGCAGCCACCACCAGACACCCAAACACCCAGGCTCAGCCATCCCATCCCAGACAGCAGCACCCACATGGAATCACGCTGACAGCAGGGATGGAGGACCAGGATGGGGTAGAGTAAAATGCAAAGCCCACAGGAAGAGGACTCCTTACAGCGAAAATCCAACCCTGTTCTGGAGAGGGGGGCTGGGAGGGTCCAAAGCATCCCCCAGGAGCATCCTGGGGCTGGGCATGGCAGCAGCACTCACAGCCACCCTACATCCATGGCACAAAGGATCCCACAGGAATAGCTTGGTCTGACCAGCCCCACTGCTGCACACCCCAGGGAATTATCCAGGGGCACTCAAGCTGCCCACTGGAAAAACAGAAGCCAGGCTTGGAAACCAGTTGCATCATGAATGACAATAGTGCTGACAGCTTTAAAAGCTCTCAGGGACTTTTTAAAACACAGCTACCCCGCCTGAGAGAACCTTTCACGGGGCAGGACCACAGCTGTGCAGGCGGGAAGGGCCTGAGTTCTGCAGGGAAACAAGGAGCTGCTGCCATGCTGGGCATTTCCGCTGCATTTCCAGGTTTCCAGGCATGCTTTCAAGGCGAGGGAAATCCAAAAACCACAGTGCTCCTCACCAAGTTAGGGCCTTTGGTAAGGACCCCCCTTGCTTGTTAAGAACACCTTGTCCGTACCTCAGGGCACCCGCACAGCGAGGCAGCGGCAGCGCCAGCGAGACTCGGGCACTCACCCGTGTTGGATGGGTGGTTAAGGTGCCCCCACACACTTAAACACATTTCCTTGCTAAATTCCCTGCAGTACATTAATTTTTACTGATTGCTAATGGCTGCCTGGCTGTCTCTAAGGCAACTGGTCCAGTTGTTATTAATTTCCAGGGTAGAAGAACAATAGACATTCATTTATCAGTGAGGTACAAAACAACAGCCGTTTTTCGTTGTCGTTGCAAACTGGTTTTTAAGTGCACAAGTCCCACGCTGATTGTGTTTCTGGTCACTTCTTGCCATAAAAAGTCCTGGTGGAGAAAAACTTGGGGCAAGAATAAGTGAAATTGAAGCAGTGCTCAGGAGAAATTTCAGTCTCCTTCAGCGAATGAATATGAAGTGAATGCAATTTTTCAGCTGTCACTGACCTATTTTAGACCCTCTCTTTGCAAAAAAAAAAAAAAAAAAAATTCCCTAGGAAACTTCATTTGCCATAACACGATTTTTCTGGAAGGATCAGTGAAAAAAAAAAAAAAATCAGAAGAGGAAGTTTAAATATAGGGTTCACGAGCTGCTTTTTACTTGATGCTGGAACAGGGGCAAGCAGAATAAATGGGTTTATTTCCATGCTATGGCCATCTCTATTCAGCCCACAGGTCAGTGGGGAGAAAAAGCGACCCAAGCAAAATTAGCATGGCCTCAAATATTTTCTGACATGCATGATAGGGATTCCAAAAACACATAAGCCTAGCTGGCTTTAAATACATTTCCTCGTGTATGCTACAATGGAATTCTGCTGGGGTTTGCAAGTCCTTGATTTGATGCATTTTGGGGGATAAAGTCTCTGCTGGCGTAACTGTTTTGTGGCACTGGACTTACTCACAAAAACAATTCAGCCTGGTGTGTTAGAGGCCTGGTTAGGAGAATATAATCACATGATAGATTAAATTACCCCGTAACACCATTTCTTGCCTCGGAATTGAGATCTGAAGGAACAATTTCCAGTGGAAGTAGATGTATTGGACAATTTTTGGTGTCACAAAATTCACTGGTAGTGTAGGTTTATTTAAGACTATTTAACTATACATCATTTGCATGTTTGTTTTAATAACTATTTATTGTTGTGTCAACTGAGAGACACAGATTAGTATAGAGTGTGCAATATCACACAGAGCAGAAATATTTTAGCACAGCCACTCTGTGTCAGGCTAAAGCATTTGCCAGCCTCTGAGCAGTAGCTTAGTTTCATATTTACACATAATTTTGTGAACTTGCAGAGGCTTCATTGTCTCAGGGTGGGTACAGGAAACACTGGGTGAGTAGGTGGTAAAAACGTGGTACTGCCACAGTGGGTTTTTTTATTTTCAGATGTTTCTCTGAGGTGTGGGGTGTTTGTTTCCTTTTTTTTTTTTTTTTTTTTTTTAATGTGTCATTATAGAAAGCAAACAATAGTTTACAGGCAACAAGAACGGTTACTTGCACCTGCTGATGCACACTTAAAATAATAGTTCTACCTGAAATACCTGAATTCTTATGTTTTTATTATGTTCCAAGACCAAGGTAGAAATGGAGAAATTGTTTTATAGTTTTCAGTTTTTTAACAAGAGTCAGTCACATTTCTTAAAATCTCAAGATTCCAATTTTGTCATTTATGAGAGAATTTTTACTTCTAAGCCTCTTTCCTTTTTTTCAGACTACCAATTTCTCTCTGTGCTTCCTGTGCTCTTTTCTTCTGTGTATTTATTGTAAAATGGGGTTTCTTTGTAAAATGCTTTGAAGAGGAAGAATTAAATATGTTATATTGGAATCTACTATCATTAACATTGATTTACTAGAGCATTTTGAGAATACTGAGGTTGAATTTACATATTTAACTGCAATCTCAGCCTTATTCACAAAGTCCTTCAATGTGCATAACTTTGAACTGAGAGTTAATGACTTGAGTAAGTTCTGTACCAAGAAGACACCCAGGTGAGAGTTACAGATATAAAAGAGTTCTAAATTATGGGGTATTTTGGGCTTCCTTTGAACAAAGTTATAACGGCACAGTGAATAAATTAGCAATTTCTATTTGAAATCAATTGAACCATTTGCATGACACCAGTGCAAGGTTCAGTCAAGACGTTTCTGTAGCTGAGAGCGTGTTTTAGAATCAGTGAAATAATCAGGGGGATTCCAGGAGACAAAAAGTGCTAATAGATAAAAAGTGCTACCACTCAGCACACCTGCTATGAGTCGGGTGGTGGTGGCTGAACCCAACAGTACAGAAACCTGAGCTGGAGCAATGAATCCTCCTGAGCTCATCCCCGAGCATAAACACCCCAAAGTCACTGAGAGCCCATTGGAAATTGTCTGTTTGTTTGAGAAATGACACCATGAGAATTATTAAGCTAACAAAACATAGATTTGCCACAAATTATCCGTGAGCTATTCATAAAGGTAAACCCCTTCACTATAGAATTTCATAGAATGATAGAGTATCCTGAGTTGGAAAGGATCCACAGAACATCCAGGAGGGCTCCTTAGGACATTATTACAATACACACGTCTCCCAGTGTGCTTCTTTCTGCCGTGCTGGGGTTCATCTTCTTCTTATCTGGGTGGTGGGAGGATACAAACTACTCATCCCTACTAATTTATCATGTCAAGGGTCTGTAAATTTTGATTAATTTAAGAAGTCCAACCAGCCAACATGAGCAGTTCTGGAGGGTCCAGGGTGTTTTCTAGGCTTTCTGACAAGTGAGCTCTTCCCCGTCCCACGAATTGCCTCATCCAGTGGTGGAGGCATCCTCTTACCTCCCACCAAACTCATCATCTTCTGAAGAAGAAGCCGTCTGCAACTTCCAAAGCTCTCTAGAGAATAAATCTCTCAGCCATACTTAAAACTAAACTTTTCAGTCTGCAGTCTCACGGGAAATACGTCGTTAGGAAAAGCAGGGAGTGAAAGGAATTAAATCATTGACACTATTAGCTCAAGTGGCTACTGCAGCTGGTCCAGTAAATGCCAAGGCAGCCAAAGCTCAGTCATTTTCCCTCACACACATTGTGTACAGTGGAACGAGAGTGTCTGCAGATTTATTAGCTTGTATATAACACTAAATTGATGAAAACATCCTCTAGGCAACTTCATCTACTTTCCACTTGCCATGTTCCCATGACAGTGACAACTTGTTGTGTTACAGCTGACCTGTCAGCCTCTGCTACTCCCTGCTCGTCGGGGGCTGTCACTGGATGTGTATGAAGCAGGAGGTGAGCAGAATACAACAGGCAGTTACACACAAATTCCTTCCAACCAGCCTGCTTAAAAACTGGCAGAGCTGACACTCGAGAAGTTATTGTTGGACCTTCACACGGATTCATCCAATATATGAGTCTGTTCTAGCAACGGACAGTATTGCTGCAAACATTTTCACTTAGCCATAAATAATCAAATTTCTCAAGCCAACAGTCCAAAAATAGCAGCTCTGGGGCGTTTTCTGCTTTTGCAAATAAGTGGTGAAAGAGGCACTCATTACATCCTCTTTTCCAGCTAAAACGGTGACCAGCACAAATCAGGTATCAGGCGAGGAGTGCTCCATTGTTACTGCAGATGTGTCAATCCCTGGAAACAAAAGAATCCGCACCCGTCTAGGAACAAGCTCCCGGTTAGTTAGCAATTCAGAATGACTTCCAAAAGCAATCCCTTAGTCTCCAATGATATCTGTCTGACAACTACTTAATCTCGGCAAGAGCTGTGTTAAACCAGCCTGTCATCACTGCTACCTCTCAGGTGTAGCTTGAAAAGGGAGAGAGAAAGAGAGAGATCTATGAGTTTCAATCACTTAGAAGAAATTATAACTTTTTTGAAGCCTGTATGCAGATAGCATTTCCCATATTGAATGGAAGATGACAGTTCCCATATAGACAGAATGGTGCAATGCAAAATGCCAGCTTCCAGGTGATTCTATCCCATCTCCGAGGCTGTCGGGAGCTATCAAATTAATGTTGAAATAATTGTCACTTGTGAATACCTGCCAGTGTAACCAAGTCGGGTATTAAAAAAAAAAAATCCCAATTGATCAGCCTCACAAAATGTTCTGAATACTTAAGGAAAAAGTTTCACTGAGGTGTGACGCTGTTCCATATTCATTTTAGCAGAAGGATTTTTTTTTTTAAGAACAGAAGCAAAAATGAAAGTATTTGTTTCTTCATTGAAGCAGTACTAATACTATCACTGATTCTTTGATTGTTTAAAATTTTATGATAAAAGAAGCAAATAAAAATTAGCTAATGCTTGAACCCCTTACTACTAGAGTCATTTGCAATAAATCTTGATTCCCTTCTCCCTCTCTGTCTCATTGCTATAAAATTTCCACTTTGTTGAAGTTCCCTTTTATCTCTGCACATCCTTACAGGGGTTTTATTGGGGTTAACAGTTTTTCTAGGTCCTACTGCTGCAAACTCTTAAGTGTTCTTGGTGTCAGACTTAATAAAGAGCAGGGATAGATCCACTGTGTCACTCCAGTCCCATCCTTAGCATTTCATAATAAATGACAGCATGGGAGAACTATAGTCTTATTCATGAAACACATGCAGCAACAGCATTGCACATTTTCTCTGTGTTGACTTGCCAATGTACTTGCAGGAAGGAAGAAAGGAAAACAGTATCTGTGCAGCCTCAGAGCACTCCCAGCTCCCACAGAAACCACGCTCGGTACTCGGCAGGTTTGAATCTTTGACATTTTTTCTAAACCTCTTGAAGGTACCAAGTTTCAATATTCACCAAGCACACCTGACTACCCAGTACATGGCAAATGATTGTATCCTCCTCTTTCAGACACACCTTTCACACCTTTACTCTTTGCTTTCATCATTTTGCAGGGGGCTAAATGCAGTGCGCCCTGAACCAGCTGCATTTGAAAGCTGAAGCCAGTGCTGAGTTGAGCAGACAACATCCTGGGAGGCTGCTCATGCAGGCAGGACACTCTACCAGGGCTCTGGGACCTTTGCTGGCCCTCATGTGAGTGCCAGGAGCAGCCTGAGACCCCAACAGACAACTGCCAACCCTTCAGACACCTGGTCTCTGACTCCTGGAGGAAGATAAAGTAGCATATTTCATCGAGGGCAACCAGGTTTGCTTTCCTCCTGGAAGGCAAACATGGCGTGTGCTCAGCGTTCCCCAGTCCATTGGGTTTTTCACTTCTGTATTTAACCTCAAGGCTGGTCCCACGTCGTGTCCTGTGAGCCTTCAGCTGAGGGACTTTTAGTGGGGCATGAGTGAAATCACTGGATACCACCATGCAGAGCCCCTGTGCTAAATCACAACACAGGCTGAGACTGCCCATCCATGAAAATTACCTTGGAGTCTCACAGCTCTCTGCTAAACGTTCTTCTGTCTCTCTTCGCTTCCTACAAGGCAGACACCCAAATTCCATTCTCTAAACTGATAAAATGAATTGTCTGCTAAGAACCCCTGTGCTTCAACTGATGAGGTCTTCTGAAAATAATTTTCAGCCACTTAATATTTGCAGTATTTTAACTATCTCTTCTCTATCTTATTAGATCTTATTACCAAGTACCTGAAGTTATTCTTTTTGCTTAAACAGCTCTCAGAATTTGGGCTTTATTCTGATTTCTGTACTATGGAGCAAACTGGATCCATTCTATAACTTGCACCTGCATAAATGAAATAACATTTTGATTCTTGTGTATATGTGACCATGAAACAAGAAAATAATATCAGCAACAGAGATTTATGGAGGAAACTTGGATGAAGAACATCTGTGTGCACAGCCCTGTGCATTTACATGGTTAATACATACTGTATTTAGTGGTTGTAAGTGCCTGCATATCTCTGTCCCTGTGTAGCTAAAAACCCTGACAGTGATGTTCAGAGACAAAGAAACATTCCATATTTCAATTTCAGCCCATATATCTCCAAATTTTGGAGTCACCTTTGCCAAGGGATGAGTGCATGCTTAAAAACTTTTCCCTTGGAAGCTCTACCCCACAAACTCCCTAACACTGTGATGACAAAGGCAGCAGCTGTTTTCCCAGGCCTTTGCTGAATTATTCCAGCAGATTAAAACATACATGTATATATTTATGCCGACAAGAAGGAGGGAAAGTGCAACTTCTAGTCAATGCCTAAATTTCCTGCCTCCGAAGCCCAGCTGGAGAGCAGGAGTTATAACAGAAAACAGCAGCACAATTAGCTGGAGTTCTGTAGCTGTCTGCAGCAGACTGCTTGCTCCTGTCTCTCTATAGGTGGTCTCCCAGTTCATCAGTTCATAAATAAGTAATTTGAAATGTGTTCCTGGGGGAAATTTTCCTCCTTCTCTCCTGAACAGACTGTACTCATCAGTTTTCCTGTTCTCCAGGTACCTGGCGTTCTCATTTATAATGGCCAGAGGAACTATGCTGTTCTAATTCTTGCTTCATTACATTTCCTAATGCTTGTTTTCAGCAGCTTCACAACTCCACATTTCTTTATATATTGATAAAAAAAATTCTTTGCATATATTATTTATTGGCACTTTCATGTTAGCTTTACTGCTGATTTAAATGGAATATTTTTACATACAAAGTAAGACTGTGAAGTTGGTTTCAGGTCTGAGGTTTAGATATTTTGATTTAAATTATGTGAGGGGAGGAAAAAAAAATAAAAAAACAATCGGCAAGAGAAATCATTGTCACTGGCCATTTCCCTCCCCTCCTCATCACAGAATCTTCAGACAGATAGACGGCACATACCAATGCTTCTGCAGAAGGGAACATTTTGTACTTTAAAGAAAAACATAGAGGCCAGATCAAAATCTTAAGGAACCAGTTTACAAAGGTCTTAGCTAGTCAAGGATGCAGTGGGATATACAAAAACTTGGCAAGTGCTTCATCCTAAATGAACAGCAAAGGAAATCAGGGCACCCAATTCACTTAACTCATTTGAAAATACCTATAAGTGATGATTGGTGTCTATGATCTCGATGAAAAACAAGGTCCATTGGCATGTCAGAAAAAAACACGATTTATCCAATGGTGGGAAGGGTAATGACGTTAATACAAGTGCTCACGTAAAACAAAGCAGTCAGAACCCAGGAAATGGAGTAGGAAATAGCCGGGTTAAATACTTTGGAAGTTTTGTTGAATAAACTGATTATGAGACAACATGAGCCTCATCACTGCTGGGAGTGGATGGACAACGGCTTGAAGCAGTCACAGCCCTGTGACCACACACAGCCGGCTCCAGGAGGGTCCAAGCAGGAACCAGTCATGGCGTTGCCAATGCAAAGTGAAGCGCACAGATGCCACGGAAGCCAAAACGTTTCCTGGAGATTCAGCACTGAGGGTTCCTGAGCCCCAAGTCGCTTTCGCTGTGGCAGAGGCCAAGACTTCAAGGTTTGGTTGCCCACGACAGGCAGAGATTTGAGTCGCTGCTGAAACTCCCCTGCCCTTTAACAGCTGCCAACAGATGCCTCGGTGAAACTCGGATGTGTGCACGTGACTTTAACTTGTCTGCTTTCATTCCACTGTAGAACAAAAGGAAAGAGTTGCAACCTTGATATCCAGGTGAGATGCAATTGCTGCTGCTCCCCAGGAAGCCCAGATGAGGCACTGGCAGATCCTGAAGTGGAATTAGGGATGCAAAGCAAGAGTGCGTCTCTGAACTGCCTGGAATTACTGTGATTTTATATTGCTCTTTTCGGACTTAATCAAAGACACCCATTGACTGCATGGATGATCAATCAGGCTTTGCTTTTTGCCGTATTACTCTAATCAATGGCTCTAATATATTACACAGAACAGTTCACCAAATGACAGATTTAGAAGCATCTATCTTTTCCCTTAAGAAATTATGCTGAAAACACCTAATGAAGAAGCACTTATTATTGCTTCTAGCTAGGGCCAAATGTTGCTCCTAATTAAATCAGTGAAAATTCAGAACTGGGCTGTTGAGTTCAATAATTGGCTTGTGAATGCCAGTTATAATTTTGATTTTTCCTGTATTTCAGAAGCAGATGAAAACTTACATTGGAAAGATTTATTTTATATAAGGGAACACTTTCCATTTTCTTTTCATTCTTTGATATATTTACATAAATTAATTCTACTACTGGATCATTGGTTGGTTACTGAACAGTTTGTTTTTAAAGAAATATGACAAATATTTTAACTTTTAAAAATAGAAGGACTGCTATGTAAACTGAACTGAGCAGCCCTAAATAGCAAGTCAGTATTTTTCTTTGATGAAAGACATCAACATCTAGTTATGCAAGCTGAATTCAAGCCTAGTCCTTTCTCTATCAGACAAAAATTATACCACAATCAATGTAGAATCGCCAAGCTACAGCCATCAGGCACCATGAATTGGGTCCTCAGAGCTCATCAGATTTGTTTAAAAAACAGAATTCAAAATATTTAGAATCTTTTTCTGATTTCATTTAAGGCTGCACAAAGATTGACCAGAGTTCTTCCCCCTGCCAGGATATTTTTTCTGGTTAGACACAAAATCAGGTATTTGCATGATGCCTGGAGCTGGGGTTTTTAAAACATGCTAACTACTTTGACATCCACATTCATGGATCATACAAAATTACAAAAAGTTAATAACACAAAAAATTAAAAAGCAAAGACAAATGTTGATGGCAATTGATATTTTCCAAGAGTTATTAAAATTATTCAGCAAGAGGTGAAGGGGGAATACTTTGTAAACCTTTTGAAAAGAAAACCCCATCATAATTAAAATAATCTTTTCTTCTGGGATTTTCTTTTGTAGAAAGGGAATTCTGTCACCCAACTGGTGCTGAATTTCTGTGTTCGCCTTAATTACTTGCTGGTTACCTGCATAACTCAGCAGTCAGAGCTGGGACTAGATTTTTCAGCTCTTGCAATGAAGTTCATGCCATTGGATTCTGCCTAAACTTTTGGGAAAATATTACTCTTAATTGGTATGGAAAAAAAGAAACTTGTTGTTTCTTCTGAAGGCTGAACTAGCAAAGAAAACAAACTTAGAGAAAAGGCTGGAAAGAAATGTTTTTAGCAGACTACTTGCAAAACGAAATCAAAACATATTTCAGAGCCTTTCCTTGAAAGGGCTGGGGTGGGAGGAGGAGGAGGAGCAGGAGGGAGCCAGGATCCAGCAAAGCATGGATGCTTTATTCCGTGACAGGCAGGACTCTGGGATTGCAGGGCTCTGCTGCACTTCTCACTTGGGCTGCTCCTTTTCAAGTTTCAGCAGCCCCCAAAGGAGAGCAGCTCAGTGTGTGCACAGAGGGTGCTGGCAGAGACAGAGGGGCAGAGGGGGCACTGCAAAGCTGGCACCTGGCAAACCTTGTGCATTAGTGGAGCAGGGAGAGGGGCATTGGCTGCAGCATCGCTCCTGGGGCTGCCCACGGACATCCCCGCCCTCGTGCTGCCCCTCGCTCCCTCCCACCGAAATATTCCAGGCAGGGAAGACACCAAACAGGCTCCTTGGCTCCAGGAGTGCCTTATCTAAAGTCATCCTCAAAAGAGGAAATGAGCCTATTTGCATTTTCCCACTGAAGCATGGAGGGATGTTCTCGTTACATTATTCCGCGCGCTCAGGTTTGCCCCAGGCCTGCTCGTAGGCTGGAAGAGCTCTGAAAACACCTGTATCCTTCCCATTTAAATGCACGCTTCAGACAAATCTTTTTGGAGGCTTTCAAAAGACATAGACTAATATTTTTCCATGCTCACATGTATTTTTTTCCCTATGAGATTGCTGAAAACAGAAATTAACCACCTGATTCCCACTTATTCCCCTTCCTTGGATTACTCTTTCATCTGTAAACGCTTCCCTCTAGGTTAGGCTTTGGATGAGCATCTTTCTCCACAGGAAAAAAATAAAACCCAAAACAACCAAACCTTTGGAAATGCACCGTAATTCAAGCATCTGTCACATACCTGAATGAAAGATTCAACGGGACTTTTTCTATTGGGAAAGACTTGGCACGTTTCTTGTTAGAAAATTCAAAATCCATTAAGCCATCTCTCCTACGGATTTATTCTCTCTGTTGAAAACATCCTGAAAATTTATTACAGCAAGGAAAGCTACCACTTCAAAAATGGTTCAAGGCAGCTTCCCTTCGTGTGGGGCTGTTCCCTGCTACAAAGGCTGGAGCGATTGCTGGGACCGGATCCAAATTTTGCTGAAGTCAAGGCAAGGATCCTTACATGAATCCATGTGCATCCATCCCAGGCTGGGTGGAGGAGAAGCTTTTCTCTCTACAAGTAATTGCACAAAAATTTCTGCCTGAATGAGAATAAACCTGTCAGAAACACTTCAAAGGACCTGAGTTTAAAGATCAGTGGCTGCATTAATAAGTGGTGCCTATGGAAAAAGCCGGGTGCTCTCCCCACACTGCAGGAAACTGATGGATGCACTGCCCCGCCCCCCTTGTGTTTGGGAGGCCACCAGCCTCCTCTGTGACTCAGTTTCCCCATCATGGAAAGCTGTGAGGCCAACCCTCCACCAAAGGCACAGCGTGAGGGCTCCTGAAGCACATCACTGCTGCACACTGTGGTGAATGTTATTATTTACACTTGGACTTAATTACACAGTGCGTGCACGTGGTTGTGCATATGCACATGTGGTTACCTTGGTGACAGCTTTATTCTGATATGAAGTGGCCATAAGAAAACACCATAGGGGATTGGCAGGAATCAGGGCAAGAGACAAATTAGTTCCCATCAGTATCAGCTACCGAGAGCCCGATGCCAAGTTACATAACAGGGGAGAAAAGGTCAATGTTCTTTCCCCAGGTTTTCTTGGTAGAACACAAATGTCCCTAAGTCTTCCCTCTCCCATCATCTTTTAGTGTCATTTCATTAGGGATAGAGTGAGGATTTTTCTAATGCATTCAGTAATTTCCCACTCTCTCTCCTAAACGATGATTTCATGTGTAACTGGCAGGAGATGAAATTTCAACAGATTGAATCTCTCTCTCTCTCCTCTGCGCGCGCATACACACACATTCTTTCAGTCCCCAGACAGAAACTGTAATTCCCCTATATAAAAATGGGGGAAAAACATTTTTTTTTTCTCCTTTTCAAATGTATAACATAGTTGTGAAGGCTAATTATAAAATAATGTTTATACCTTGGAGACCAAGACAGGAGGTTACGAAAATGCTTTAAAAGTCCCAGTGCTGCAATAGAAGAATTTCATTAACTGAAACAAAGCAGAGCTGGTGAAAGTTTGAAAAACAAAGTATGCAAAACATTAAAAAAACAAAGTCAAATCTATTTACTGGTCTGGTACATATCAAACTTCCAAGGTTCACAGTGATTCCTTCACATTCCTAAGTGAAAAATGCAATTAAGAAGTTCACTTTTGTTCCTAAAATCTTGGCTTTGAAATGGCTTTTTCCTTTCAAGCCTGGAGGAAGTGCGGTGCTGACTGGTTCCCAAAGAGGTTTAAGTGCTGCTATCCCACCCAGCACCGTGCAGGATGAGGCTCTGTGTAACCCAGACTGTGCAGAGTCCCTGCACCAGGAGATGATCTGCTAGCACAGGTCTGGGATACAGATGTGCCAGGAGCCAATTCTCCCCCTGCACAGGACAAGTGGGCCCTGCATGATTGTCCAGTGGACCTGTGATGAGGAGATGAACCCTGACAGATGTGGTCAGATGTGGACAGATCCTTACCACAGAATGAAATTGGCTCACAGCAGTGTCCCACCAAAGGGAATGTCACGTTTTATAATTGCCATATTGCTCACTGCAGTGAGCTCTGCCTGCCTGGGCCTCGGGCACGCAGCAACAGCCCAGCCCTGCTATTTTACAGCTGCAATTTGCTGCCTGCATCATCCAAAAGTAGCAAATAAGAGCAGAACCAGCAGCATCCAGGCTGAGCCTTCAGCCTCCTGCTCGGCCCCGCCCTGAGCACAGTGATGCTTTTACTTCTGGGACCCTGAGTTCTTCCTTTTCCTCCTGTACAGCACATTCCCAACGCCCAATGTATCCCTTGGAAAGATCATTCCTAGTAACGGAGTGTTTGGGGCATCTGACCCTGATATTCATGTTGACAAGGTCCGTCCCTTGCAGGTAAACTGAGCTTCCCTGCCTCAGACTGAGGAAGCCCAGTGTGTGGGATCACTAAACTCAAAGATGAACAGTTTTAGTCACGGCAAAGTTGTGCTTAATGCCTTACACTGTCATGATCTTCCTACTTGCCCATGAACCTCTCAGTTCCCATCTGTAAAATAGGGAAAATAACGCTTCCTTAACTCCCAGGGGAGCTGTGAAGGTGGAAAGCACTGAAGATGGCGTGGCATTGGGAAGGGTTGCAGCTGGAGTCTCCCAGAGAGTTACAGCACGGGCTATAACTGCAGTGATATATGTGTGTATACACACACACACTTCTGAAAGTGTTCAAGAGCATAAATCTGGTTTGAAATCCTGCCCTTGCCTCTGAGGTCTCTGACTACTGATTCCACCTAAGAATAAGTGTTAGTAAAAGATGTCAGATCCCGAGCCAAGGCAGTCTAAAAGTATTTAAGTTCTTGCATATCAGAGAATTCATTTTATTTTGGCTCACAAAGGACAGCCTTTTTGACAAATATATCAAACTCCTTCCTCCTGCTAATCACAAGGGGCAGGCCGACCCATTAGAGGAGTAAGATGTTCATCCACGTGACAGGCGCGGTCGTTTAACGAAACACAACTAACAAAGCTTCAAAATCTCTGCCATAAAGGTGGCTCTGAATTTTTAACCGAGACTTCAATGAGACAAAAATCACATTCTTAATGCTAAATATAGCCCCACAAGTGCTGAAAGTTTTGCACAAAGAAAGCAGGCTGCACCTTTTCAAAGGCACGCTATTTTTTGTACCCTTTTTTTTTCCTGATGACTGAATAGGATTTCACAGACCTTGCTGAATGTTTGTTTGAAGCATTCTTTTCTAATGAGGAAATTCAAATTTGCTAGGGAAAGATTTTTCCTGAATTTCAGTTGATCCAACTTACAAAACTGAAGAAAACTGCTTTCCAAGGACCAGAACCAAAATTTCAAGAAAACAGAAGTTCACACAAGGCTTCTAAAACCTTGTGGTTTTAATACCTAAGGAAAAACTCTGTGGATAATAAAATATAAAGAAAATTGAAAAAGAATGGTTTTGGTAGTGGAACCTTCCCATTCTTATTAAAAGAACATTCTAATTCTTCAGGATTTTTATACTTCTGTCCGGTATTGTTTGAGAAACAATTTGAGTCTGTTTGTATTTTATTGAGGCCACTTGACCTTTCCCTGGCATACAGAGTTTTGCTCTCTTTTTCTGAAGAGGGAATATAGACCCCAGGAATGGCAGAATCACACTCACAATCACGCACTTTAATTTAAATAAAAAGAAAAAAAAATGCTTTAAATTTGAACGTCTTGTGGTGGGATCTGTGTCACACAAACAAGGAGAATTCTGTCCTGGAGCAAACTTGCCTCCTGAGCAAACTTGGTTTTCCTCCTTTGTAAGTAACCTGGGAGAATTATGCTGAACTGACAGCAGTTTTACATCCAGGCAACTTCATTAAAGCCTTTGGATCTATTCCTAATTATTTACTTTGAATTCCATGACAGGACAGTCAGTCCCTCACTTGGGTTGTTTGGGGCTTTTTCCATATATTTGTTTCTTTGCTCTGTGTATTTTCATCTGTGCTAGAAGATGGAATAGCAAAGAAACGTAAGAGAATTGTCCATTTGAGAATGCGGCTCTGGAGTTACAGTTCCTCCGAGGACCCACATTGGAGTCCTATAAAACTTGATTTGGGCTCTCAGGCTACTGGAAAATTTATTTACAGGAGTGAATAATGTGAATAACATGAACAAGAGAATACACCAAGTGTGAGTCCTTTGCCCTCTTTTCACCTTAAAAAAACAGTTGAAGGAGAAATAAGAATGAAAGTGAAGGGAATAAAAATTAGGATGAAATACAAAATTATGTCACAAAAATCTCTTTCTCCTCCAGTTTGACACCACCATTTCTTCAGACCAGACCAGGAGCTCCGTGCTGATTGATTCAAGGGAAGAGAACAGTTCCTCTTGGGAGGAAAACGCAAGATTTTCCTTGGATGTCCCTATGGCTTCTCCTGCAAGGAGCTGAGCACAGTTTCTGTCTCGCTGAGATGGGGGGTCCCTGTTATAGCAACCTGCTCTGTAACTAACCTGCAGTCCCCTTGCTAATTAAAACCTCTTGTTTCTGAGCCACCCCCTGAGCTGCTCCCAGGCTGGCAGAAGTGTAAGAGACAATTTGATTTCATTGTGGAGGAAGCACATTTAGAGGGTTGGCTTTGTTTGCTTGGAAAAGAGTCACCAGAGGAAGGGAGGACGGGTGATTGACAGCTGTCAGCGACAGGTTTGGCTCACATTAGCACTCCCTTCCTGCTCCCCACCTCCAAGCACAGCCAGGACTGGGAATCTGGGAAGGTTTCACTGCCTTAAAATCTGCTTGGGTTTTGTGTCACATCAAGTCCAGATTACAACACTACCAGGGCTTGAGGGCTGCCTCATGGTTGATTATTTGCTGATATTTCCTATTTAGTTTAAAACAACATACTGATTGTATCAGCCATAAAGCTTTATGGAGTTTAGTTTATTCCCCCCCTTCAAATGGACTGTTCTCCTCTCTGTCATAAAGTTAATTTTATAGTCTTTGTTCATTTTCCTAATCTGCAAATTACATCCTCCTGTACCCTGATTACTTACTATTGGAAAAACAGACCTTCTATATTTCCCCTCTGCTTCCAGTTTGAATATTCTTTGTATTATCTTGATGACCTTAATCTCTTTTTTTCCCCCCCACTGGCCTTTCAAGGAAGCAGCAAATGCACCAGCAACACTAAGTGTGTTGGCCAGAAAAAACACTCTCAGCTCCTGCTCTGTGTTTAGTCCATCTGACTCTCATCTCCTTTTTCTTTCCCTTTTTTCTTCTCTTTTTTTTTCCACCCCTCCTCCTCCAATAGCAAATAGTGTGGGAAGAAATGGAACTGTGGCAGGCAGGATTTGGCATCCTTGTAGAAATCCTTCATTTCCTATTGGAAAGGAAGGCAGTTTAATATATTGGGAAGCGAGGTATAAATACGCCAGAAACTGACTATTGAACACATTGCAACAAACAGGTCATTTTCTATTTAAAGATACATTCATTTTGAAAGAAGTGTGTGGATGCACACGTTTTACTTAGAATGGCCACACCCCAGCACTGGGAACAAGAGGAGTCTCATGGGAATTCATGCCCAGGCACCACTGAAGTCCTGCTTGAACCTCAGAAATAAGGCACAGGCAGGTTTCAGAGCGCTCCATGTCCTCATGCTACTGCTTGAGCATCCCTCGATCCTGAGCTCTGAGTAAGTGTAAAACCAAACTGGCAAGTCTGGAGAAGGAAGCCCTGAGGAGAGAAAACAAAAGTGTGGGCCCATCCCAAACCCAGGTTCTTCATCACTGTTGGATATTCTTTACCTGTGGTTTTCAACATATTTCTCATTGCACATCTCTAAAAATACAGCTGCACATGAGCTGTCTGTCTGTAAACTTGTTTATCTTGATCTGCTTTTGTAAACGCCTTAAAAAGTTTCCATGAATACCATGAGATTCAATGGAGTATGGTTTGAACATCACAGTACAGCATCCATCCTCTGCAACAGACATGGCTACTATTTATTTATAGGCTACAAAGTGAGGAAATCAAACCACACATATTATTGTCAAAATGGTGGACTCTGGTCACAGTCCTCTCTGAATGGAGCATCTCTGAGCATCTCCCGTGAAGCTCCAAATAGTCCAATAAACATTGTCCTTTGCTGGAAACACAAATCCTCTCTGTTGGGACTACTGGAGCCTTAATTGTAATTTCTAACCCCAGTTTCTAGCCAGGTGATCTTCCCTGGGAGGGGCCAGCCCAGTCCTCAGCAGCACATAGGGCACCGTGGTTCCCAACAGCCTGTTGAGAAGCCCCTGAAAGTGTGGTTTTCCTCCTGGAGGGTGCAAGGGCCAAAACCTGTACACTCGTCAGGTGGGAATTCATCTGCTTCCCTGCTATCTGTGTGTTCCCTCACTCAGCTCCTGCTGCTGCTTTGCCTGTCTCCCTCCAGCTGCATTTCCCACTCTGCCCACAGTCACCTCTGCTCTTCCCTCTGGGTTTCTCCTGTCTCCCCTTGCTCAGCCTCCGTGGCCCTGCCTCTGCTCCCAGCTCAGCCTCACCTCCTTTGGGGTCATTCATCTCACTCCCTCCGTAATCCTCTCTGTTCTCTCCCCCTCACCTCTCTGTCCCGCTTCCATCCTTTTCTTCTCCCACCAACAATTTGCTTTCTTTTAATTTTAAATCCTTCTCAGTGGGCCCGTCTCCCTCTCAACTTTCCACCTCTCCTGTTTCTCCTGCCTCCTCTCCTCTTTGCCAGTGTAACGCCGAGGGAGCTGCTGCTCCCAGTCCCGCATTTCCATGCAGACGGTGAGACTGCTCATGTGGCCCTCACTTGCAAACAGCAGCTCCAGCCGGAAAAAATAAGACACCAATTAATTCTAACAGCCAACTTTTTGCTTAAAAACCTTACATTACTTCACATTAAAGACCGGCAGCCTCTGTCTGCCTGCAAAGTACCAAGTGCCAGGAACATATTTATAGGAGGACCTATGGAAGGAAGGGGTTTGGGGTCTTTTTTTGTTTTGTTTTGTTTTTTTTTTTGTTTTGTTTTTTGCTTTGTTTTTTGTTTTGTTTTTTTTTTACCACTAGTAAACACAGAGATAGGGGGATTGTTTCATTTCAAATGCATGTGCAAATTCTCCAGGGCGCAGCTCGGGGGCCGGAGCAGGAATGGGGCTTTATTTGGAAGCTGTTAGTCTTGGCAACTCGGCAAAATGTTTTCCCCCAAATGTATTTTACACTCATAATTACTGCATGGTGGGTTTATATCAAATCCCTATAACTTCAGATGTGTGACACAATCTATTAAAATCTATACATAATTCAGGGGCACGTTTGGGGGCGGGGGTGGCTGCGGGCAGCGGGGCCGCGGCTGCTCCGGCGGGGCCGTTCCTGGGCTGCCAGCGCCATCTATAGCCGGGCTCGGCCGCCCCCGAGCCCCCCGCTCCCTCCGCGGTGCTTTCGGACCGCCCTGCCCCGCTCACGGCCCCTGGGGGCTCTGCGGAAGGCTGAGGCTGCCCTGAGCATCACCCGGCTCACCCCGGCATCGCCCGCAGCCCGTGTCCCATTCCGTGTCCCATTCCGTGTCCCAGCCCGTGTCCCAGCTCAGCTTCAATACCCTGAGATGCTTCATTGCAGGACAGATCTCTCTCACGTCTGTTTTTCTTTTCTTGCTGTTGCCACCTCCCCAAGTGGCTTTAGGCGAGCAGGAGCCACCAGACGGGTCAAAGCTGGGGTCATCTGGTTCAGGAGCTTGCTGTGACCAGCGACCAGCGCATGATGCAGAAGAGGGAGGGTAAGAAATGCCACAGTAGGAATTTATTAGAAGGGGAAATAAAAACCTCTTGCTTTTGTGCAACATTTTTCTCGGTTTCCATTGTCCAGCAAATGTGCTGTGCCCTCTGCAAGAGCAAGGCGATGGAGTGACTTGACAATCGTTTCAGAGAAGATCTGAGCCATCCCCAGGGAGGATGGAGAGGTGGTTGGCTCTTCGTTGAGTTGGTGTGTGTAGGATTGGGCCCAGAGTGAATTCAACTGAGAATTTTGCAATCCAGACAAATGTTGAAGAGAATATGGAGGGAGGGAGGGGGAATTTCACCAAAAGAAAGCTCAGGCTTCCCTGAGCTGAAGAACCTACTAAGCTTGGAGAAGAGCCACCAAAGCTCTGCTAGGTATTCAAAATACAGAACTGCTGTTTTGCAAAGACTTGCCTCAAAAATTAGAGCTACATTTAAAAGAAAAAACAGCCATGAAACAATGGTACAGGTAGTGCCATCCCTTTCACACTCTGGCTCTTCTCTCTGCCACTCCTGCCGAGAGGGAAGGAGGTACCTCAGAGATGGTACCTAAACATTGCAGGGAGAGGGAGATGGAAGCACCTTTGACAGGTCACAGAATCACAGGATATCCTGAGTTGGGAGGGATCATCGAGTCCAGCTCTTCAGTGAATGGCCCATACAGGGCTCAAACCCACAAGCTGTAGCAGAGCAAGTTAACTGGCCTGCCCTCCCTGGCTGCAGGGAGCGTTTACCAGGGGTGCTATTTCCCAGCCAAGTATTACCCTCCAAAGACAGTTGAATCCAACTTGCTTTCTTGAATCATTCCTCCCCTTAAATGAAGGAGTTCGGGTAAAGTTGATGTGGCCTGAACCCTTTTCCAAGGGTGTTAGCACAACGCTGAGGTGGAAGGAGTGGGTTACCCACCTTGTGACAGAGTATCCTGACCTGTCTCCACTGCAAACCAGGTTTCCCAAGCAGTACATTTCACAGCCTGAAGGGCCAAACATGACATTTCATCCTTGCTTGTCACACAAGAGAGGCAGCCCGTCTTTTACACCTCTCTGAGGACAGCTGAAGCTCATGCTAAGCCTTGTGTGCATCCTCAACAGCACTGGATGAAAAGACCTTTCCAAAGTCCATCTTGACCCTTGGAAACTCAAAATTTTGTAGCAAACTGAAAATTCACATTTGCATCTCCCCTGTTCTCTTCTTGAAGAACCCCAGGTCAAAGTCCGCTGCTGCAAGAGGGGCTCTGAAGGTCTCACCATCAGCTTCGGAAACAAAACCCACTCAGTGTTTCTTTCCTGAGATGCCTGCCGACCTCTTCTCTCATGTAATATAAAACGTTCACACTTCAGCTTCTCTGGGTTTCTTAAAGTAACACTTGGAAACACAAACTAGTCAACACCTTGGGGAGGCAGGGCACTTGGCTGAGGCACTGCACTGCTGCTAAGCCTGAGCTACACAGCAGGAGCCAGAGGACCAGACAACAGAGACTTGGAAGAAATGCAGGTAAGGGCTCCTTGCTAGGCAGTAGAATCCACTGGCAATTGTTGCTTCTCCCAGACACCTTTCATGTCCCTATATTGAGGCTTTTCACCTCCTCTGCACATCCCTTTCCTGTCCAACATTTTGTGTCTCCATTTGCCAAAATGCACCAGTAACTACGCTGGCAGAGCTGCATCTGATATTTAATGAGCAGAGAGAGCATAAGTGGAGAATATCTTGGAAGGTGAGTGTCCTCATGTGTAGTATTTGCTTGCAGGAGAAACGAGACTGAGCTCCAGCTTATCTGGGCAATGGTCAAAGCACCGTTGCCACATGACTGAACCATGACACGTTCCTTTGCAGTGTGGAAATTGCCAAGCACATTTAATTCTAGGGGAAACAGGACTAAAAACATCAATTGCTCTGAATTTCTGCTTCCTGGCATTTCCAATACATTTCACATGCTGTGTTCCTGGTGTTTTAAAGTCTGATAAAGCCATACGCTCAGTGGGAAGAGATTCCTTTGCACTTCCTACAGCGAGTGCTTGTTTGTGAGGGGCAGCTGTGGCTGCTCTGTCTCTCCCAGGTTCGTGTGGTGCTTTGTGGATCACACAGCAGCACAGGGAGTGGTGGCCAAGCCAGGGAGCTGCCCTCAGCACACACTCACAGTGTACACAGCAGGAACTGAATATTGATTCCCAGCAAGTATTGCATCACCAAGTTCATTTTTGCTTTTCCTGTTGTCCCATGAAGCCTGAACTGCAGCTCAAATCCCAGAATGCCCCTTCTTGGCATTTCTTACTGCAGTGAAAGTGCAGTTTTGTTCTCAAAAGGAGCTCTAGAAATGGTATTACCAGGTTCTACATTTACTGTATCTCAGTGACTTCCCAGAAAATTGCCTTAGCTTGCACACAAAGGAGTCTCTTTAGTTGCAAATTAAACCTGAGATCTAAAAGTGACTTTGAATTCCATTGCCACCAGGAATAAAGACTCCGCAACTGCAGCTTTGCTAATTGTTCTGTCAATTACTGCAAATTAATTTGCTCGTATTTATTTATTGCTGTGCTATCAAAACTGCACTCAGAGCTATGTAACACCCCGACAACCACAGCTTTGCTGTGGAACTTGCAGCTTTGCTTTGGTTTGCTCAAACACGGCTCTATCTGCTGATCCTGCAAGGGAGGCAAAGGAGGTAAGGGCCTCATCCAGCATCCACCAGACTGGCATGAATGAGTGTTGGATCTGACCTCTGGCAGGTTTTGAAGAAAGTGTTAGTTAGTTTTAACAAAGGGGATGTTTTTTGTTTGTTTGCTTGTTTGTTGGTTTTGAGGTTTTTTTCCCTGCAGTCCCATGATCTTAAACAGAGAAAAATCAAAATTAAAAGCAACCTCCCTTAGCCAAAAGATCTTTTTCTTTTACTATAATTAGGCAAGCCCTGCTAGGTGAAGTCAGGTGAGCAGTATATAAACCCAGCTAATATAATAACGACACGTGTGATTGTGTGTAATGTGGCAGGCAATTGTACACTAAACAGGAGCATTAGTGGTCACTGCACATGATAACTCACTGTGACACCTTTTATTTTCCACTGTACAGCAAGAAAGAAAACAGAATAACATCCTTCCCTGTGGCTCCCCGTATTTTACAAAAAGCTTGTCATTAAAGAAGTGTAATTTTCTATTCCAATCTCGACAGACGGTTCTTTTGCATAAAATATTCTCCTGCTCTCTGCCCCTTATTCCCTAGGGCTTGGCTCCCAGAAGACATTAGTCCCCTCTAGAACAACCTCCAGAGGAACGAGGCGCTCCAATTCACCTAAAATTCAGGGATATCAAGTCTGACAGCTCTACACGCTCAACTCCAGCTCTGAAATGCCCTCTGCTTTTCAGATTCCCAACAGCTGAACTCTTCATCAAGCAATTCCAGTTGTTTGTATATTAGAAAACAATCAGTATATGTCAAGTAAAATATCAATATAGATTTCTTTCCACTAAAACATATGTATATGTGTACAAACGAATCAGTTATAAAATGTATCAAGGCTGACAAATGAGCATTTTATTCTGTATAATACTAAAGATATTCATCATCTTACAGTGAAGAGCTATATTATAGAAAATATCTAGTATTTTATGTTTTTATAGAGTGGTTGAAATATTTTGAACAAAATGCTCTTAATAAAAAAAAAAAAAAAATCACCTTTTCTTCCTGAAACAAAATTTGTCATTAAAAATTGTTAACTTAATTAACAAAATCCATTTTCCTTGGCATTCCCTGTGTCTGTTTCTGCTGATACTGTTATTAAAGATTTGATCAGAATGATGTTTCAAATTATTTTAAAATTTGTTTTCAGGATCCAATCCTTTTTTTCTGGAAAGTCCTATAAAAAAATGAAAGAGAAACTTGAAAAAGGATTCTGGAAAAGGTCTGGGGATTTTTTGGAACATGTTGCATAAAAATATTTTTTACAGAGTTGAAGTGCAAAATAAGTGTATATTCAGTACTAGAGAGGACACAATGTACAACTCTTTATGCTGTGTTCTTAAAATGATTTCTTTAGTTTTGAGCAGCTTTCTGCATTTCTGTTTCTGGGGAAGGCGTGATTTGCTAGAACTTTTCAGATCATCCATCATTTAATACTCTATTACCTTTCACAACACCAAAGCTTGGCTGGATTATCACTGCAGAGAAAACACAAGCACATTTATACAACAGATGTGTTTATTTTAGTGCGCATTATAGGTGTGCACACAGAAGAACGTTCCCCGGGAAATGTGTTCCTATAACATATAACTGTATAATCTACTCTCTATAAAGTAATGCTTACTCATAGATAATTGTGTATAGGAATGATAGAGGCAAAATCCTTCATCTCTGTGCAATTTTGTGAGCGAGGGCTTTGCAAATGGAAGTTCAATAGAGCCACCCTGGCTGGAGCACAGCGCACGCCGGAGCCGCACAATTCTTATCTCGCTGGTGGCTCTCGCAAGGAAAGATATGAAAGTCTCATTCTTTCATAAGAGAGCTGCATGGAATTGAGGATTGTATGGTTCTGGGGAGACTCACTGTGTAATATCAGAAATTGCTAGACATTTGAAGACAGAAATGTCTTTCTCCTTTGAGTATTGCATCCTAAGTGCCAGCCAGAAATGATTTATACATGCTCCTCCTTATTATGGACTACACATAATAAGGGCATGATAGAAATCGTATCTGCATAGATTCAGGCAGTTCCAAGAGATCTGCTGCCAGTTTTGTTTGACAAGACATTCAATCAAGTGAAAAGGTTCAAAATATTTCAGGAGGAGCCTTCTGCGTTTTTAAGACCCAATACTTGTATCCACGTAACAGAAATCCTAAATGAGAGTAACATCAGCCTGTATTCATCCCAAGCTGCATTTTGCAAAGAAGAAAGTATTATGAGCATGGTTGCCAGCATTTTAAAATAAATATTTTATTCATTCCATAATTTCAATAAGATTCAACACATTCCTGTTTCTTTTCTCCTTCTTTGGAAAAATGTGAAACAGGATAATAATGTGCTGGCAAAAGAATCTCAGAACCCTTTTTATACATTATTTTATTAATTGGGCTGAGGGAGTTCCTTTATACTCCTTATTGCCTCTACAGCTCTCTTCAAATCCTACTTGATCTTTGAAATGCAGGTCATTTTCCAAAGAAGCAGATGCATAAAGAAAAACAGAGTGCTTGTGAGGATTTTATACAGAGAGAAATTATAGTGATGGGAATTGACATTCCTTAGAGTGCATCAGATTTTCCACGGAAGGTTCCACTGCTCCCATGGAGGCCCAGCTCATCCAAACTTGAAAAATCCCATTACAGTGAGTAAAACTACTCGAAGGAGTAAAGCTTCACAGGACTCGCCTCTGCCAGGCAAGGAAGGAGGGTAGATCCTGACCTTAAAAACCCAAAACCAGCTCAGCCTGACGGACTGGCTTGGCTGTCACTCATAGACTTAAACCTCCCCACCACCTCCCACATCTTGAAAATCCATGGACATGCAAGTCATTAGGCTGCTCCTAGGAAAGCTCTTTTTCTGAGACAATATCATGCAACACAAACTGAGTTGTGTGTAGGCCAAGAGGCTGTGCCAGAGCAAAGCACTGAGGAGCAAAACGTTCACTCTTCCAGCACTTACTGCACTGACAGCTTGATAAAGTGGTTCAAGGCATAATGTTCAAACAGAGGGAGAAAAAAAAATTAAAAATGTAATAATAAAGTTAAATGTAACTGTTTTAAAGTATAATTCTTTGGAGAGCTCAGTTTTATGTTGGGCTGGCATTTGAAGCTGCACTAGTCATTATTAACGGGAAGCACAGATAGAGGAGATTTAAATCACTAAAGTAATAAAATCTGAACGAGGGCTAGCACCTTGAAAGGCTCTTGGAGAGAAGATTGCATACAAATGCAATTAAAACGATGCTTATAAAATACTAAGATGTTAATTGGGTTTAGTCCCAGAAGCCCCAACAGTACAGTATGTCAGAAGTTAGCTGGTTTGAAGTTTAAAAAGAGTGGTTTAATTTGTACACCTTGTCCTAATTACGAAGCTTTCTGCAGCCTGTGTATCGGCATGGTTTATTGTAGCTTAGAGCTTTGTAAAACAAACACACACCAGTTAATTGGGTTATTGCAATGGAAAATTGGGCTGCAGAACTGAAACCTTCCTTGCTAGTGTTTTTTTACAGCTTGTAATGAACGCTCCAGCAATGTCAGGATAGACTGATTTGTAAGGTGTGCAGTTTACAACTTGGTTATACCACTGGTCCGAAAAATAGGTGATACAGTGAAAACAAAGACTAGCACGATATAACGTTGCTGAGCTGGTGGGTTGAAGCCCCAGCTGGCTTATTTATATCTTGCAATCCCCCCAAATCCTCCAGCAGGTCTGAACTCTACATTCCCACATTCGAGAAAGGACCATAATAAGGCAGGGAGAGAATACCATGGTTGTTTGGGGAGCCCGTGGAGGCTGTGAGCACCTGCTGGGGGTCCCGTGAGGTCGTGTGTTTTTCCTCATAATCAGTAAATAAATACTTAGAATAAGAACAGAGTAATACAAAGAAAGGGGCAGAATGGGACGCGTTGCTGTTCAAGAGCTGCTCAAGACCACTCACCTTGGAGTTCATTTGTGCCATCCAGCTGATACTCATTTCTTTGTATGAAGGACACTTTCCAAATGAAAATCCTGCCTTCCCCCTCCCATCTTGCTTTACTCCAAGCTTCACAGAGCTGAGGGTCTCAGAGCACCGAAGTCCTTATCCAGGTCATGAAATCTCCCATGTGTGGTTTGCTGTTATTTATTGTTAATCAGGCTCTGAGCCTGACACCCTTCAAACTCATATTAAGCACACAAAAAGTTGCTTTGGTCAGTGGACTCATCCTAATGGGAAGCATTTAGCAGGAGAGGAGACCAAACCCCAGCCATCAGCTCAGTGGTGATCACAGAGACAGTGTGAGCCCAAAATTCCCATAAAGCTTTGGCTCTGCCATTTGAGGCCAGATCCCAAGAAAAGCTTAGAAACTTTATGAACCCTCAAATGCTGCAGAGGCTGGTGTGACAAACTGACACAGCTCTGGTTCCGGTCTTTGATGTAGGGACTCCCTTCAACAAAGGGAATTTCTCCCCTGCTTGCCCCAGAAGCTGCTCTTCGTGGGTCACTTTGGGACAGGTTTCTTCTAAAAAGCAGTGAGGTGTTCAGGCTCACCTGGGTCTGGACCTGTCCTTCTGTAAGTTGGATCTGTGTCTGTTTAGAGAAGTGTGGGAATGCACACGGAGGGAAAGCTGGTGATGCACTGGAAGGTTGGAAGGTCTAATATCCTGCATTTTTCTCGGAAAGGGTGACTACAACAGAGCCACGCCAAAGCCTCTGGCAGCGAGGAACTGGAGACAGTGTATATCAAGGAACAAGGCAGGGCACAGCAGAACTGGTGTAATGTGTGACCAGTCCTACAGACATCAGCCCACGGGACAGGGGGGGAATGTCCCTTCATGATCTCATTTATATGTATTATTTCTATCATTACGGGCACAGCTGGCTGGTTAGGTACTAAAAGACCACTTTAATTAGTCTTCAGGTAGCAAATAAGTTGCTGATTGGGAGGAATGGCCATGCAAGCAGAAATGCTAGCTTTGTGCAGTCCAGGCGACATGACTGGCATCAATACAGTCTAACCCGCTGCAGTCCTGACACACATCACATAGCTTAGAGATGTATGAGAGCACGTACCTAAGCAAAAGTCCTTAATACATATAGGAAAGTGATACGGGGTTTGTGTCGTTACCACTGGTTAAGCTGGATGGGAAATAGGTGCTTAGAAAATCAAGGTGATCACTGGGAATTCCAGGTTTCCAGGTCGACCCTTCCCACCTTTCCCAGTAAGCAGCCTGTCCACACAGCTATCACTTGCCTTTAAAGGATGCAAAGCCCTGCATTTTCCAGTCTTGAGCAGCTGCCACCCCAATTGCTGCATTTACGTGCTACTTAAGATACATCAGGGCATAATCTCACCTCGTTGAGGAGGGGATTTACATACACAGCTTCCATTAGCATTTATAGGCAATACACATATAACTCACAGCCCAACACAGAGTGAAAATATAATTATCATAACCATTGCCACATTGCACGAGGCTTGGGCATTCTGAGGCATAAGTCTAATTAGCTCTAAGCTGCAGAAGATTTGAGGGTGGTAGTTTCTTTTTGACTTACTGCTCAGTGCTTGGTCTGAATATTCAAATGTTTTGTTGCTTGTTAAAGTAGCTCCTTCATGGCTCACTGTGTCATGTCAAAACTCCCTTATCTTACTGACTTTTTGTAGAGGTCCGTGCAGGCACATTAAGTTATATTTTTAGCCTGTTCTGTTGATCTCTCTGTTCTGGCTTCATTGTTTATAAATGCAGAAGACCAGTTCTGCAATGGTAACACTTTTATTTTTTATTCACTAGGATTTGCAAGTAGTGAAGTTATGTAACACTAAAAGGAGACTTACATGTGCTATTTCCAGATAAATGCATTTTCTGTGTGCTGAATTCACTTCAAAAGTTTACGATATTTGCAAAAATGGCAACTCAAGTCCTTATCACATAGGTCTGCTAGTTTTTATTGTGTGCAATGTTCCCCAAAGTTGGGAACAGTTACTCTTGGCTTCCTGTGCAGACAAAGAAGAGAGAGATGCCCTGCCAGGACACAATTAAGATTTTAGGTGGACTGAATGATGCTCAAGAAAGCCTATTTCTATTTATTGAGATGAGAAATTTTTCCCACCTTCTCCTAGGGATGTAGCTGATGCACCCAGAATCCCCTTTACAAAGTATTGATTTTAGGATGCTAAATCCATAACAATAATGGGGTAAAAGCCCAAGTCTGTAGGAGCACCTATTACAGAACAATTTCTTTTAAAGAATCTCTGAGAGCCAAGTGCCTGTAAACTTGGTTTTTATAGGAGGCCAAGACTCAAGGTCCCTTTTCAGTTTCACTCTCTCTACAGAATGAAGGGTTTGCTTGAATAAGAAGTAATGAGCAAGACCTTCAAGGTTTAAGCTTTCCTCTACTAAGAGGCACCACAGGATTCCCAGGAGCTGCCTACGTCCACTAGCACAGCTCAAGTGGGCTGCACATTATGCCGAGTGCTCCCAATGCCTCTTGAACTCTGAAGTGCATCTCCAACCACAAATAATCTGCTGTCTCAAGAGCCTGCAAACAAAGCTTAACTGCTGGGCTCGATGTGGGGGATCTTTTTGCTGCTTCTAAGGTTGCGTCCTCACTTTACAGCAAGTTGGTTGACTGGAAAGGCCCTGCCAAAAGAGAGATCCCACCACAGCCTCCATCTACAGCCACGTGCCTCTGTGTGTCCCTTCCCTGGTGGATGTATCCATCACATGGTCACTGGACAGCTCAGACATCAGGCTGAATGGCAAAACAAATGGATGTTTTTCGGCTGGATCAGCCACTTGAGTTGGCTCATCCCATAAGGACACCAGCTCCTAGTAGTTTCACGTCTTGAGCGTTCAGTCATTCCATGAAAAACAGGGAACTTGCAACAAAAATAAGCTTAATTTTTTTCACAAATCTGTTTTGACCAAAGAGTCGAGAGTTGGAGGGAACGTGATGATGGAGGATTGAATGGAAAATTTTCAGCAAGCTGTTTCCAATGTGCTGCTGATTTCTTGTAAATGCATTGACAATTTGGAAACTGAAACCATCCGTCAAGTCCCTGAGTTGCCTTTCTGCTCAGGTTGCCTTCTAAAACAGGGCACTGTTGGCCCCCTCCAGTCCGGCTGCTCTCTCAGTTTGAGTATCCCCCTCAGGCTCAGCATGCAAGAGCAATGCTCCTACAGCCAGGAGGAATCTCTGGAGGGAAAGTAAACATTGCCCTCTCCTTTTCCTTCCTGGCAGTGCTGGCAAACTGTTGCATCAGTGATGTAACTGGCTGGTCCAAACTCCCAGAGAATTCCCTCTGCAGTGGCACCACTGCCGTTTCCATCTCCATCTGACTCCTCCAGAGGCGCTGCCAGCCGTCTTTATTCCACTCACTGTTCTGGAAACAGGAGATAAGTGACACCCTCCAACTTGCTGAGGGCTTTGGGAAAGTCATTGTGCTGGAGGAATTGTAGGAGAAGTCTCCCTTGGAACAGCAGCTCGTATTTAACCTCCCCTAGATCATGTCAATGTGAGTCTGGAGAGAACAGGTCTTTCATTTTTCTTCCTCAGTAAGATACCATATGCACCTCAGCCCCCACTTAAGCTAAGAGATTGATGACTAAATTGCTTAACCCTGGTGTTTTTAATTAATTAGGTCTACTTCATAGAAGGTTTAATACAGTAGTTTAATTTAGACTTTGCTCAATGCATGACATAAAATCCAGATTTATTACTATTTTTTATCAATTTTTATTTTTATATGATTCAATCATATAAAAAGTCTAGTGTATGTTATAGACTTTAAAAAGTAATTCCCTGTAGGTATTTTAAAGTACAGGGTCTATTATATGATAGTACTGTGTTTATAGCTGAGTTTTGGTGCATTGTTCAGGAATCCCTTCAAAGATGACTTACAGAAAAGACATTTTATTCCATGAAATAGTAAGGGAATGCACCTGTTCTTTCTAAATATCATCTTACAGTGCTTTTACATAATACTAAAGTGTACAGGATAACCATTGCTTTAAGAAACTCAGTACTAAAAGGAAAAATAGTTTGAATCTTTAGAGAAAAAAGCACAATGGTTTGTTGATAGCTCTTTTGTAAAAGACCTGCAGAGCTGTAATCTGGTGAAATTCACTGCTAGTCCTGGTTAATGAGCAATTTGTTAGTTAACAGATGTTGTTATTAACATGAGAGGTACCTGGTTTATAACAGCAATACTTAATCACGGTGTGGGGTGGCAGAATCATTTATAAGAGCCAGTGCAGTGGCATTGTGGCGACTGTAAGCGCTGCCATGTGGGAACACAAGGTGAACGGGTCACATATCTATCCTGGTGCACGTGTTTGTGCTGCATTTTGGGGGATTCTGGTGCACTTTGCAAAATTGAAGCAGAAGTCACTTTAGAAGAAATGCAAGCAAAGACTGCGTGGAGATCATTTTAGTCAGGGAGTTCATTATAACCTCTAACCAGTCATATTCTGTTGTATAAATCTGGCCTTGTGGAAATGTGTGGAAGATCCTAAGGTACTGAGATGGCCCAGGAATGGAGGTGACACAAGGACCTTACCTACCCGACAGACAAACTGACAGGTGCCTGTTTCTATAACGTGACACCTTCCAGAAAGTTGGGGGATGTTTCCCTTTTATGGAGCACTCAGTTTGCAGAGTCTGTTTTTTCAGATGGCTGGTTTTGGTAGAGAGTCACACAGCTCTGGGCGAAGTTTATTTCCCAGTATTCCAGTTATTGGAGATATTTCAAGGTAAGTACCCAAAAGCTTTGTTCTCTTCCTTGAATTTTGTCCTAAGGAACCCAAGCAGTTCACTTTTTTTTTTTCCTGAGGAAATAACACCAGAATATTGCTCTTATTTTCCCAGAGTAATAAAGAAATACAAGGTCACTTATGACTCTTATGAGGGAAACAGAGCAGAATGAACACTCTGAGATACTCTCACAATGCCTCTCCTGCCCAGCTGCCAGCTCAAAGCAGGATCAGGCCATGCCACAAGGAAACCCTAGTAAATTAAAACAGCAAAACAAATAAGCACCTTCTAAATATCAACCTGACTTTCTAGATGAAGGGGTATGTCTGGAAAGTCTCAAGGTTAAAGGAATAAGTTTAAATCCTTCAAGGTGCACAGACACTCCAAAACACAGGCAGTGACCACACTTCATCAGAAAATAATGTCTTGATATTGCATCTAAGCCCAGATAGAAAATGCTGCCTAGGAAGACCCTAAAAAAGGAAACTGGGATACTTCATGTCACCAGATTTAAAATCATGAGAGTGGCAAACGCGCAGGAAGTATTCAGCCACACTTGATGCCTTTTGCTTCCAGTTCACCAAACATTTCCTCCTTCCTGTATCTGTCTGACCTGAGCAGATCTTCAGCCAGACAACCTTCGTTCTTGAGTCAATCCTCTCAGTCACTGCACAGGCTGCTCTAAAAGTGGTGGCAGCTTAATGCAGGTTATTGATAAGCTGAAGGCATCAGAGCCCCTGGTACCATCAGCACCCAGCAGCACTTCAGCAGCAGCTGCACAGGAGACGAGGAGGACTTGGGGAGAAGCCACTGCTCAGTACGACCTTCCTGGATTCCCCAGGGGAAAATCATGTAGCTGCCCAATGGTGGGTGCTTCCAGGAAAGACACTGGATTCTAAGGATGCGAAGGAGCTCCAGATCTTCAAGTTAGCAGCGCCTGAGTATCCCTCTGTAAAGCAAGAAGAGTGGGAGAAAAGTGCAGGTTTTATTTCTAACTCTTTGCTAGGCAGTGTAAACTCAAAGCAAGAACCCTTAATATTTATCATGCAAATGTATTCAGGCAGGGCAGTTGACAATAAAGGCGCAACAATATGTGGTTTGACAAAAAGCTCTATTAGAAGAAGGAAAAAGTGCAGGTTAAAAGGTAAGCTTGTGGCTTAGATCCAAATCAGCATATTGACTCAGCTTTACAGATCCCCAGCCCAAAATGAATTCCACACAATAACTAAGCAGTTGCCTTCCAAAGGTGTTAAGCCTATTTGCGCTGTGTTTGTTTTGGAACGGCCAATAAAACAGCTTTAGATGATGTCAAACAGTGCTTAGGCCCATACAGAGGGAGACAGCTGCTCAGATAAATACTCAACCCCCAAACCACGTTCTGTTTTATAAGTTGTCAAAAGCTCTTTGAAAATCTGCTTCATACGTAGCTGGGAGCTAATGCGACTTCCTCACACCTGCCAAAGCACTCAGGGCAGGTCAGGAGCAGACAGTAAACTCACGCACTGGTCTGAGCTTGTGCTATTATTTCTTTCTAGGAAAATCATAGAGCCTTCTCCTATCTTTCTGAATAGCAAACTCCAGATGACACTGCAGTGCCTGAGATCAGGTGCTGCCACATAAAAATTGCAGATAGGCACAAGCAGATAGTCACCAAAGCTGCCTAAAGGCACTTCCCATCATTTTACTTGAGACAAATCCTATTGCCAGGCCAGTCCCTCACACAGTTCCTTCTCTCTACATATATCCTTTTCTCCGTTGCTCCCTTTGACCCGTAAAGAAAACCCCTCAGACTTGATCTGCGCCTTTAGCCTTGGGTTTTCAGACAAATGTAAACTGCATTTTAGGTATAATATATGAAAAGCACTGTGTAAGCTCGGAAGAGAGAATCATTCCAGTGGTTTTGGGATGAGGGAAGGCTCCAGTCCTACCCATGTTACACCGGTGTCCATTAAGAGTAATTCCATAAAAGCCAAGGAGATAATCAGAGTTAAGAGCTGAAGGTGCTCTGTGATCCCACATTCAGTCTCAGTGACCATATACAACCCCAAGCGGTTAAGAAAATGCTCCATGTGCCAAGCAAAACACAGAAGGTGCTTTAGAGCCTGACAGCACTTACATTTAAAATCCTGAGCCCTGATGTAGAACCAGTCACTGGCAGAAATAGGAGCTTAGAGGGACAAGTCCTGGTGTCCCATTTATCTTTGCTATGAATCAGGAAAAGGGAGGGAGGGCAAGGAGCACGTTGCTGAATTGGTGTTGTGTTTCTGTCAGACAGAGCTGAGCCAGACCAAGGTACCACCTATAGCAATATTCTCCTGGGCACAGAAGAAGGAAAAGCTGCCAAGAGGTGTTTGAGAAAAAGCATCTGTGGGTGGGCTTCCTGCAAATGCTTGATTCCAACACACCAACCTGAGTCCTTCCTTGGAAGACAAAGCTACAGTTCTGGGTGTAACATACACAGTTCTGATCCCATAGTGCTCCGTGTTGCTGGTTAGGAGACATGGTTGGTTAATGGAACTTGGTACAGATTCATGTCCCTGCCTTCGCTTCAGGGGACTTGAACAAATGCTTCAAAAAAAACCCCCAAAGCGGTAAAGTGGAAAAAAATCAAAGGAAAAGACCAGTACATCCTTTGTCCATAGTGGTCTCTGTGCTATGACTTATCCCAAGTGTGGATGAGAACTGCTAAGATTCTTCAGAGTTGCTGAAAAACAACACAGTTACTTCCTTCTGAAATGTTGATGAGGAGTTGAAACTTTCAGAGAAGGTGAAAATTAAGGCAGATTGTTTGATGGCAATAATGGTTTCTTCAATGCAACATGATCATTTGCTTTTTAGAAAGAGGAAAGAAGGGATAACATGGCCAACACCAATCAAACCATTCACAATGGCCAAAAGAGATGGAGCCGAGGCCTTCAAGTACTACAAAGAAGCCAAGTAGGGTAAGGAGAAAGATGACAAGAAGTTGGATACAAGTGCAAAATTATTTCCTTTCCATTCAACATAATAATAGACCTACAGCTGACCTTGAAACTTCCAAAAGGTGCCCTTGTATTGAGGCCTGGAAACAGTAGAAACAGCAGAGGCCTTCTGATCTCTAGGAACTTCACTCACTCACTGAACTTTTGAGCTGTCATTTCCAATAAACTTGGCTACAGATGAACCAGAACTTTTTTTTTTTTTTTTAAAGGAAGACTATTCATAGTTTGAAAAAAGAATTGTGGGGATTTTTTCCCTTTGTCGTTCCATTTGACATCCAAAAAAACTACAATATCCTTGTGGAGTAGAAAGCGAAATAGATGGAAGAGGAAAAGCAGTAAGAATAATGTTACAATGGAACCACAAGCAACAGAAGAGGAAATGTTAAAGACCCCAAACCCAAAGAGAAAAATCAAGCTAAGAGCATGTCTTTAAAGCAAGTGAGACCCAAATGTGCTTAGGGAAATTAAGCGATTCCCTATACGAGCCACTTTCTCATTTTAAAACGGGCTGATAATGATTAGCAACCAGCATATTAAATGAATATCTCTTTCTACTATCAAAAGTTTTAACTTGCCTGTACCAGACTTGACTCCTAAACCCAAGCAGTTCAGGAAGGTGACCTGAGATGACAGCAGAGGATGACACGCTATTGACTACAGTGAAGAAGTAGGAGGAACGATTGTGCCTATCAATTATTAAACAGAAAGAAAGGAAGGACCTGGTGAATAACTAATACATGGAAGGTTCCACCTCTGTGCTCCTCTCAGACTTTGATAGCCTGGATTTATAAGAAGAGGAAGCTTTGCTATAGGAAAAAAACCCATTAGTGCTAAATGATCAAATGATTTCTCTTTAATTAAATAGTCATTAAAAACTTCTTTGTTGACAATCTGACATAAAGCAATGTAATCTTTGGGGTACTAGGCAAATGTTCCCCACATTATTCAGATTGGAGAGCACAGAGTTAGACAGCAATTGTACTGAGGACTAAAGCCCTGAGTCACTCAAAACCTGCACAAAATGCTTGGTGGCACTGTTAATGTAGCCGGTTAGAAAAATGTAGCCGGCTGATGAAGGGGAAGAGAAACAGAACAGCAATAAATTCCTACGTCTACTCTGTAGTCAATAGATTTGTCTTGTACTTTATTCAAGCTGGCTACTTTTCACCTCATGCAGAGAAACAAAGCAAAATTTAGGCTACATTTAAGTTTGTGTAAGCCCAAGCTTTCCAAAGCTTCCTGAATCGTCCCTAGCTATTCCCATGAGTTCTGTACATGGATTTTCATTTTCAAGCATAGGAGGATTGCAGTTTTTAACTTGTTTCAATCATGCTCCCACTTCCTGTCATTCTGTGCCTACTCTGCATCTTGTATATTGACCTTTCTGATGTAGAAGAGATTTACAAGCAGAACTACCTTGCTGAGGCCCTTTAGGTCCCAGAAATAGAAAGAACCTTGCCAGACGTAGATGCATGCATGAAATGAGATAGCATATTCTACCTCTGATAAAACTTCCTTGGCTTAGCTGTCTGAAAATCATTACCTGCATCTATTTCTGTAACACATATTGATCAAAAAAGTGCTTATTTCTTACTGGCTCTCAAACCCCAAAGTTTTAGCCAGATATGATCTGAACTGACATGTCTACCAAAACAGTGATCTGCTACAAGAAAGGCAAAGAAAAGACCCTCCCTTAACTGATCCCTCTTACAATAGAATAAGCAGAATCTTATTTTACCAAATCTATTTTCTTTAAATCCTGATCTACTTTTAAGAATAGAAGTACAATTTGCCTAATGACCTTTGTAACAAAGAAATGAAAAAAGACCTCTAGGCATCATTATGATGGGAGTAACTCATAACAAATCCACTGATTTCTGTGGCATTACCTCAGCCTTACACCACTGTATCCAGAACTCTCTCAGCCTCACTGGAGCTGCAGCAGGTTTCCTTTGCTGCCTTAGATCCAGATCCCACCATAAATCTCAAGTTTCATATGGCTGGGAAGGAGGAAGTTTTGCTTTTTTCCAGCCTACCATGAGCTGGCAGTGGTAGGTTTTTTTTATAAGGCTGTTGATATTTGCATCCATCTCAGATCCACAGAAAACAGTGGCTCTAGCATGGGAAGGTCCAGACCTGTGGCTAATTTGTTTTATGGACAAACTTTTAGCAGAGACGTTTGATCCAGAATTAGAAAGAAAAGCGAAGTCAGGGGACTTGGGATCAAAGGTTTTGCTCTGACACATCCTTGGTTATCAGTAACGTGGAGAGTCACCTTCAACGTTACACGATCTAATGAAAAAGTTACCAACAACCTGCAAGGTGCTGAGCACTTCCAGCTCCTTTTACACATGGTGGGAAGAGGGCAGTATGCAGAATCAGGCCCTGTGGGTGCCAGGAAAACCAAGAGCCCCTTCCAGCTCCTGCACAAGGAGGAAAGAGCCCCAGTCACACCAGAAACCAGAGCAAAGACTGAGCACAGGCAAGCTGGTGTTAAGGCACTGGCGTAGGGATGCCTCACAGAACAGTTGGGGTTTAATAGGCTGGATATTGTCCCAGCATTTGGTATTCATAGATAATAATAGAGATTAGGTTTACTTAATGTATTTGCTATTTAGGCAGATGATTCATGTTAAGCCATCGGCATTCAGTGGCAAACATCATTAGTTGAAATTGTGTGAGAGAAAGGCCCAGGAAGAGGAGCCACAATCTGGCCTCTATCATAAACAGCTGTGTTTCTAAATCACCATTTTCGGGTTGTTTCCTGTAGTTGTTGGTATATACCGTACACTGAAAATTAGGCCTCAAAAACACTTATTAAAAATTTATACAGCTTATGACAGGCTCTTTCAGAAACATAACCCTTAACTAATTCATGTTCACTTACCCTGCAGTTTTCTATTTATAATACTTTACAATTTCTGTGTATTTGTACTATAAATTATTCAGTAACATCAAGGTTTTTATTTTGATGAGAGAATTTTTGATGAATTTGACAGAGTAATTACTTCAAATCCTGTTCTGGATCGCTATGAAAATATTTAATTTTATTTACTCCAATAAATAATTAAAATGTGAGAGTAGCAAGCATACTTGCAGAGCCTTATAGCCTGTGACTTCTGTTTGCTTCTCCCTAATTAAAATAGCAATGTTTATGTGTGTACTGATTTAAAATAATAATAAATTACCAACTGGGAAGGGACATCTAGATGAGGAGGAAAAAGGCTCTTGTAGCAACAAGCACAGTCTTAAACACAGGAAAAAATATTCTGAAGAAATAGGAAGTTATTGATTCCCCGAGACTGTTAGAGAGGGGCACTAGAATCTCAACAAGGTACACGTTACACAAATGAAGATTATTCCTTTTGTGAATTTAAAGTCTAAGAAGGGGCAGTCTTTTAGATGCTCCCAGCTGATTCAGCAATATTAAGTTAAGCACATGCTTAGCTTGAACACAGGAACAGCTCCACTCACTTCAGGAGCATTCATGCTCAGATTTAAATTAAAGTATTGAAGTTCTGTTCTGGCAGCAGCCTAAATCTTCTGCTAAATCGAAGATTAAAATTATAGTGTCTCTTAAGTCTCTCTAAATTAAGCCAAAGCAAATACTCTTTGCTCCATTGAGGGCAGCTCAAGTCGCAATGGTCACTGGTGTGGGCTGCAGTCCTCTATCTCCTGCGAGGAATTTGCATGAGTCAAGTCTATTTCTAGGTCTCATATGTAATTTTACAGCTTTCATGTCACAGGGTTCAAAGACAGAAAAACAGAACGTGTAAAAAATTGAGAAAGAAAGAAAAGTCTGAACCCTCAGAACCGCTTAAGTATTTTACAGGTCACAAACAAGCACATATTAAAAGTTTCTAATTACATCAAGAAAGAAGGTGCATAGTCATTATCATGTAATAAGTGGTTAATTACCTCACCAATTGGCTTCTATTTACATTAAAACATGGTCATTATTGCCAGACACAATGGTGATCTGGTTATCCACAGGTTGGTCACTGATAAAACCCAACATTCCTTGACAAACTATTTGTATCTCACAGGACTGGAGTGGAGTGGGGATAGGACACTGCACAAACAGCTGCAATGAAAAGTAGTTTTTTAGTTCTTATAGTTTGCTTTTTTCTAAACTATTTGCATGGCTGAAAGAGGTAAATCCCAAGTGGTCCTAGCTGGCAGTGGAGGATGGAGATTTTTGGTATTTTTGTCGCAGGTAAGAAACGAGTAACAGTCGCCAAACCGTGGCTGAGTCAAAGCCAGTTGTGGGCACTTTGCCGGACTAATGCAAACTGGACAGGTGAGATCTCAATCCAGTCCCTCCTGGACAGCCGTTCACAGCTCCCCAAAACACCAACAGCTTTGAAACAAATTGATGCCAGCATCAGCAGAGAAAATGTAATCTGAATATTCATAAGGCTGGTGATCTGAACGGCAAAGCCTTTGGGACCTACCACTAACCCCAGTTACTCCATAACCTCAGCAGGGGCCACCTGTGTACCTGAGACAAGAACTTTTTCATCCTGAAGTATCTTCCCATGACACAAATAATTTTCAGGCTTAGCACCACAGAAGGAGATTTTAATGCCAAGAACTGGCCATGGCACGCTGCAAAGGCCTCCAGATGCTGTGTGACACCATGGGAGCTCACTCCCAGCTCCCACACAGATCGGTCATTCTCTCCCCCACAGCAATCACACACACACGCAGACATGGACAAAAACACACACCCTGTGATTTCACAGTGAGCTCAGATGTGACTGGAAGTCACGGCAGGTAATAAATCCTCGCTGCTGGTATCGAGTTGGATTGCATGCCGGTGGGTTAATCCACCAGCACACCCTAATAACCCGACTTTCAGCTTGCTGCACAAGCAATTTCTGTGCAATGTGCCATATTTCTGTGGCAGTGCCTCAAGCTGCAAGGAGTAACACGTTCTGTCACAGGCTGTTGTAAACACTCGGGCTGCTCGGCGTGTACGGTGTGCGCGATTCATCTGAGCGGAGACCTAAAATCTTACACCTGACTGTTCCGCTCACTATCAAGCCTAAATAAAGCCTCAATGGCAGAAGCAGGCAGGGAACACAAACCAGTTGTGACTGGTGCTCAGAGCTGAACGCTGAGGAGCAGAAGACATGCGGTGGGGTTTCTGTGCTTTTTGTAGAGACAGTGGAAGTAGCAGCGTTAAGGGAGGGCACAGGCCAGGGAGGGGCTGAACACCAACCAAGCACTTCCAGGCAATGGGAGAGGAGGAACTGGAGCTCATCCTTTCTGGGACTAAACTCCCAGTGTTCACCTGGCGATGGGTTGAGGCTCAATGTGATTTTCAGCTGAAGGAGGTCTGGTAGCTAAAAGGAGCACAGAAGGCCTATTCAACTTCTATTCCTGGCCCTGCTATTGATTTGTTTGTAACCTCAGGAGAGTCCTGTCTGGGCCAAAACGTTCTCAGATTGGAAGCCAAAAGTTAATTTAAGATCATGCAGCTGTCAAATAAGTATTTGGATTTTCAGAGGTGATAATATCAAAGAATGGAAGAAGAATGTGATAGAATGCAACACTTTGGTAACATTTTACTTGCACTCATTCGAAGACGTGGGTCTACAGAACAGCAGCCTCTGTGACATGTGAAACAGCGTTTGGCATCTGTTTTTCCTTCATCTTTCCCCCTTCTTTTTTTTTTTTTTTTTTGTTTCAAGTGTGTGCAGCAAACACCAAAGATTTTATTTTTCCTTTTTAATGGAGCGATTGTTACTGACTACCTGGTGCCTGTGTTCAGAGGGTAGGAAAATAACCCAATAAAATCTACTGAACCTAAAAATAAAGAACCCAAAACAACAACAGGAGCTCTCTGTATCAGGCGCACCTGGAGGAAAGGAACTGCAGTTTGTGCAGTCTGTTGCCCACAGGGAAATACGACACTCTGGTGGGTCTGTCTATATCCCACTAAACATGGGACCTGGGACACACTGCCTGCTTGTCCCACCACTGCTCTGGGCTACCCCAGGCAAGGGATGCACTGCATATGGTTGAACTTACTCAAAGATTTTCAAGTTCCTTGGCTCCCACTGCTTTTCAGAGGGTTTAGCCCTTTCTTTCCAAAGGGGCCCTGTCTTGGTCCAAGTCCATGACAATGTGAAAAACAAGTTCCAGCACCAAAGCCATATAAAAAGTCTGGACCTAGTTGCAGGAGGACCAATGAATTAACCAGGGCTTGAAAATTTGCTTTGAAAGCTTAAAAAGTGTGCAAAGTTTGAAAACCACAAAGTTTAAGAAACACTCCTTAGTATCAAGCCCTGTCCATTATGTTAAAAGACATGTACCAATAAAACCTCAGCTGCAACAGACCCAAGACCTAATCTACATTTGAAATTGTGTTTCACTGCATTTAAGCCTCTTCTCTCCTTTGCCAGTGTATTATTACTATGTGCAAATCATTAAATGTTGACTGCAAAGGAAGCAGGCATATAGGGTATCACTTCTATTTCAACTCAAGGCCCTTGTTGTTCCTCCTTTGAGAATGAGGGCATTAACTACACCTGGACATAAATAGTGATGGAGTTTTACCACTAAAAAACACTAAAGAAGATTTTAAACTGTGTAAAAAAACAGGAAAAAAGAGTCCCTCCTCCAGAAACTTCTTGGGTGGGAAGTGACATCAGTCACAGCACAAGGACAGGAGGAGCAAGCACATTTTATTGGAAAATAAAGATGTGAGTAAATCTACGATGATGAATATAAAGTGCCTCTTTTGGATTTAATTAGGAGTCACCTTTTTAGGGCACCGCTTTGTACCTGAGTTTTCACACAGCAAAGCATATGGCAAAAGAGCAGGAAGTGGGGATTAAGGTACATTTTAACAGGCAGCATGTTCAACCAGATGGCCTATTCCCTGCCCCTCAAGATCTGCATGCTTTTTCCCCCTCCAGAGTTATTTGGATTGAATTCCACCCCAAATTTAAACAAAACAAAAAAAAAAAAACCCCATATTTTATGCTATTTTTATATGCATACTTCTCAGTCCATATCAGACATTTCCCCATGCACAGGCTTTTTAAACAGAAATCATGGCATAAATGTAGGCAAGGGTCCTTCTGGCTTTGAGGACAGCAGGACCTCAAGACTTAAGAATCTTCTAAGAAAGAGCAGCTAGAGGAGAACTCCAGCTCACACAGTTGCTACATCAAGGCACTTAAAACTGTCCACCATTCCTTTTTAAAACCAAGAACTATGGGATAAAACGTCCTCCAGAACTGAGATAACTATGGTGAAACTAATTGTCAGCAGAGAAGATTACATAGAAAATGGGGAGAGGAAAAGAAAGGAGCCCACATTTGGTGGTGAGGCTTGAAGAGCCCTCTTTTCAGGGACCTGGCTGACACACGCACCACGATGGCAAGCATCAGGCGTTGGTGCTGTTGGACAGTTCTCAGCAGCCAGGTAAACTGGTCCAGTTTCACTGAAGCATTAAATAGACAGGACCCAGGACACCAGAAAGCAACTTCTGGAGGCACCAATCTTCCTGCCATGCTGCACTGGAGCTGCTCTGGAGCCTTTGGACAGGTGGAGAGAGGCAGGTGAAGCAACTGAAACCTCTCAAGTGCCCACCAGCAACAGCCCCGGGGCAGCAAAGAATGAAATAGAGAAATCCCCCCATGCAGTAATGCACACATCACAGCTATTGTTATATATACCTGTGCCTCTGTGTACACACACACACGCACTTCTATACAAGATAAAATACAAAGCAAGCAAGCAAGCCCATTTGATGAGAAATGCACTAGTTTTAAGGCATAAAGAAAACAGTAATGATGATTACACTTCCTCAGTGGAAGCCTACATGAATACAATGTAAATTGCACGGCACAAATGCAAGAATAAGGCTTCAAAATTCTGACAAATAGCTACTGGAGAAATTTGGATGAGACACTGAGGGGGAAGTAGAGAGGAACTTCCTGTGGCTGGACCTGGACAGTGTGTAATGTGCAAAATTCATTATCTTAAACTTTTGGCTATGATGTGTAATTGTTAACCTCTGCCATTAGTTCAAGGCTCCTTTCAGTAAAATATATGGGTTGCCATCAAAGCTGATTTGGATTAGGAGGCAAGCATGTGCCCTCACTTTTAGGTTATATTAATACACCAAAATCAATAACATGCCATGGCTTTCAGAAGTAGTAATAAAACACCCTAAAATATTCCCAGAATACTTCTATAAATTATTTGTTCAATGTACTTATGTTAAAAAGGTTGTCAGTTACAGTGCTCTGAAAGACTCTAAAATTACAAGTCATGGTATTTGTATTTGATAAACCCCCTGCTGTTTTGGGTCAAAGAGGGCCTCAGAATGGTGGGGGAGAAAATCGTTATTTTGCCTAATAAATAAATTACTTGCCTATATTTCATGTATCACTAAAGCCTGCCAGTATCGAGGGCTTAAATAATAAATAGCAAATAGCTCCATTCATTTATTAATAATAATGCATCTTTTCTTCCTCTTACCATATTTGAGGGCAATGGATTGAACAGTAGTCAGGTGGAAGGACAAATAGTCAGGCCACTGGGAACATTTAAAATTTTCCAGTTTAAGGTGAACTTGTCAGCACTGACAGCCCTTTTCCCTTTATCCATGTGCTGTGGGGCCTGGGCTGTGGGCTGTCAGTGGCAGGAACTTTTGGGCTTCAAAACTGTAAAACCCCTTGGAAAGCTGATTAGTTAATGGAGCTTGTACGTGTGAGTGTTTCTCAAATGAAACCCCATTTTCAATCAGTCATCACAATACCTGTCCAACCCTGTTCAGCAGAGCACGGACAGGCCTCACTGCCCTTGGCAGGTTTAATGTTTGTGACACCTCTGGTGGGGCAGCCCCATCTCAGGCTGTGCAGTGGCAAACAAAGACATTGGGCAGGGAAGGTGCAACATGCAGGAGGCTGATCCACAAACACACCTCTTGTGTCTTCAGCACACCAAAGAGATAGGTTTTATTTGTGGCTGTTCTCAGCTTAAACTGCTCATTCCCTTTCTGACATAATCCACATCTATGTCAACCTGACTGTTTTTAACAGTTATTCCCTTTCATGGCTCTTTGATTTAAATGAAAATAAAACATGAGCAGTCTACCAGAGAAGTGTGGGTTTCTCAAACTCTGAAACTATCAAATGTCCTTCTCCCACAAGCAGGGTATTGCAGCTGACTGCCAGCGCAAGGAGTGGCATGAGTGTGTTCATTAGTCTTAGAGATTAAAGTTCCTGGCATCGCCAGCCTGCAGGGATAAGTGGATGAGCACAGATTTCAACATCATGCCTTAATCCAACATCCTGCACGTGAAGAGAACTCAAGCACAGGCACACAGATGACCACACCCACCACTCGGGAAGAAAGCACTTTGAATTCGCAGTGTCCCATGACCCACACACACCCATTTCTGACAAAATAAAAAGCCACAAAAAGAGACAATTGTCTCACGTGCTACCACATGTATCAGACCTGCATCAGTGCATGCTGAAATCTGGGAGCTCACAGCCTTGGCTAGAAAGGGCTGCCAGCATTTCAGTTGCCGCTGTTAAGAAAATAAAGCATGATGGCACTCAGTCAGGCTGCAGAGTCTTCAAGAACATACCCTGCTACCCGCCAAAGGAATTTAATCATGCAGCCAGCTACAGGAGCTTCACTTCCAACTGCCTACAGAGTGCAAGCTTGTGTTTAAAGCAGAGTATTTCTTACAGCTTTACCCACTGTGAAGTGCAGTTATGTTTTTCGGCAAGATTTAGCTACAGGGCAAAAGACTTCAAGCATCTAAAAATACAGATGAGAGATCCAGCATGATACTGCTGACCCAGTCTAATAGGACCCTTGATAGCCAGATGAGTTGGGTCACATCCTACCTCTTGTTTCCTTAAGCCTGAAGTGCCACTGGCTCTTTTCAGACCTAAGTAAATTGCTTCTTTTCTTTAGGCTGTTCCTTAAGCTACCCTAGGCACCAAGCAAGGAAAGTAAACACATGGCAAAGGCACAATAGGCAGAATGGACTTGATCTTTGTTTAAAGCACAGGGTCAGCTCCTCGCTGTGAGCAGATTTTCCTCTTTGGAAACAGGTTCATGTTTATGTTTTAAGTTCCAGCAACATGCTCTGGATTTTCAACATGTGCAGCACATCTGCTCCAACCCAGATTTATGAACAAATCTGCATATAATTGTGCTGGGCTAGGGTGTTGTTGTTGTTGTATTCCTCCACACCCCCCCCCCCCCTTTATCCCCCCCCTTTAAATAAAATGG